>JAGFNQ010000194.1:391042-416191 GCA_024364735.1 Boesenbergia rotunda
TTAATATGAAAATACCATATAACTTGATGCTATCAGTGTGATATGAGTGAGTATGGGAGAAAGCATCAAGAAGAGATCCAAATTAGAACTTTTAGTTAAGGTTAAATAACTCAATTTGGATAAGTTTGAAATTTGTACCAATCTTGGGATCCAGAGTTATTTTATTTGAAATCATATTTTTCCCAAGTAGAGCTAGGATCCACAAATCTCTCCACGAAATTTCAGATTTTTTGGAGATTTATGGAATTAGTTATGCATTTCTGAAAATCGACTGAAAAACTGAGATTCAAGTATCAGTCGACTGGCTCAGAGCCAGTCAACTGGTCCATAACACAGAACCTTTTGTGAGTTTTACCTATCGACTGCCTTGGGGGCAGTCGACTGGTACGCGAGTTCTATAAAAGAAAAAGGCGCGCGCGTGGCAGCCAAAACCTAGGGTTTTGGCGTGGCACCCCGGCGATCCTTCCTCTCCCGAGCTCCTCTCCCGTTCTCAGCCTCTCCCGAGACCTAAAATTCCTTCCTAAGCCCTCTTCTAACCCTGATCTACTTCTAGGGTTAGTTAAAACTCCCCTTTTCAAGTCGATTTCTCCAAATCATCATCATGAAGAGATTAGGAAAAAGGCATCATTGTTTAAGGTTCAGATTTTCATTTAAATCTTATTTTGGAACTAATGTGATATTTTGTGTATGTTTTCTTTGTTATTTTTCCTTTTGGGGGTATCTTGGTATGCATGCATGGGTTTACCATATTGTAGTTTGGCCTCTAAGCGACCACGCGGTGAGGGATCCTCACGCTAGTCAGGAGAGTCTAGGTTTAGGTCGGTAGAATGTAGGAAGAGTTTGATGATAATGAGTTCACTATAATGAACTGTCAATACCTTAATAAAGCCTACTTCCAAGAAAAGTCTTCTCAAATCATCGAAATGATCACGCATTTTAGGTTGGACAAATTGGTTTATTGTCAACATGACATCAACACTGACTTATGTAAGGAGTTATATGCCAACCTGACCTGCATTGACACTGACCATAACCTTTATAAGTCCATGGTGGCCGGAGTCACCATTCTTTTCTCACCCATGGTTCTAGCTGGATTTTTAGAGTGTAGGGCATCAAATAATGCATCTGTTTATTTTTCTACCGTTGTTGAGCCGCTCTCTCTCCATGATGTCTCCGTTGACCAGATTCATATGCATTATTTTAGGAGACATAGGCATGAGTCAGAGTGTATTTTTGATGCCAATCTCATGAGTCCATTCAGTCATGTCTTATATAAAATTGTCATAGAATGCATACTACCCATTGTCACCAAGGGGCGGGCAAGGATTCGACTACCCCACTTGGTGATGATGTACGCTTTAGAGAGGAGGATAGATGTTGATATTTCCTTGCAAGTGTTCACAGCCATTGTCCATTTTTCCCAGAGTATTAATAGGAAAATATATATGCCTTTTTGCCACATCTTGACCGAGTTCGTTCAGTCTCGGGGCGTCCGAGTGTCTAGCGGTCAGGTTAGGCACCTGTCCAAGGATTATGACCAGATCGGTACACGTCAGCTATCCTTGGCAGGCATTGAGAGTTGGCAGGGGGCATTTGTCTAGAGGGAGCGTCCAGAGTCGTCCAGCTCGGATGAAGAGCCTGCAGAGATGGTTACACGTGTGGAGTTTACTCAGCTCCGATCTGATGTTCACAGGCTTCAGGAGGACGTTCATGGCATCCGTGAGGAGATCCACGGAGTCCAGCAGACGGAGACGATGATCCAGGGGAGGTTCATAGCCTCACGAAATTCTGTCAGGGGTTCCGGAGCCGACAGGATGACATGTACGAGATGCTACGACAGCTGCATCTCGCTTATCAGGCCCCACCTCCTCCTCCTCCTTCAGGCAACGACGACATGATCTGATGAGATGGCACAGCTTTTAGAGCAGTCTAGTGTTGAAAGCATTTTTATTTCTCTCAAACACTTCTTATTCTGGATTTGTATCATTTGGATACTTTTAGGGCTTTGGCCCTTGCTACTTTCTCATTTTTGTGTTCATGACTGGTTTTATATGTTTATGTATGATACATTTATGTTCATGCTATATTATGTGATTGTATGCCATGATTTGGTTTTGACTTGTGTTATTGCTTTTATATGATACATGATTTGAGCTCTGTTTGAAACTAGTAAATTGTATTATTGCTATGATATGGTTTCAAGTTAAAAATCCTTATGTATGCCTTCATGATATATGTTGAAATTGTATGATCAAGTTTTTTTAAGAATAAAGGCATAAGGAGGGTTTTCAAGATTATCTAGGGTTTAGAGGTAAAGAGGGGGAGCTTTTGTCAAAAATGAAAATATCCTTATGAAAAGGAGTGGTTTGGAAACCATTCTATGTGTCAAATTAAGGTGAATGGAAGTGGCAAACATAAGAAATCATATATAGGTTTGAAAGTTGATACAAAAATGACAATATTTGAGGGTTTTTGGGTTTGTATCAAAAGTCAAGCACGATTGATGTTTTTCATGGAAATATATTTTTCTAGGGTAGGGAATACTCTAACAAATGTGCTTGCAAAATTTTCTATTTTTTTGGATTTTTTGGAATTTTATATGTGTTTCTGAATTTCGGCTGGAAATTCAGAAACTGCCGTATCAATCGACTGCCCTTGTAGGCAGTCGACTGGTAGTTTGGGCAGAATGAGTTTTGGTGATTTCTGAGGGTTTTTTTTCAGAAATCTGGTTAAATTCTTTTTGGCACCAAGGGTAGGGTTGCTTGGGGCAATCTTTTTGATGGTGTCAAAGGGGGAGAACTTGGGTGTTAAGTTAGGTTTGGGTTGAAACTTAACTTTGATTGATTTGTAAAACTTTGAAGTTAAGTTGGGATAACTTAACTGGTTCTTGTGAGTGGAGTTAAGTTGGGATAACTTAACCGGTTGTTGTGAGTGGAGATAAGTTAGGAGAACTTAACTTGGTATGGGCAATGAGAATTGAAAATTGGGAGAAAGCATAGGTTAAGGGGGAGGTTGCCTCTTGTTTGTTATGCTTTGTGTTTTCAATTGCTATTGCTATTGTCTTTACTATTGTTGTTATATTTACCTAACTTAATATATTACCACACATCAAAAAGGGGGAGATTGTTGGGGCAATCAACCCTGATATGATCTAGAGGATCATGGGGTTTTGATATGTGCGGTCAATATGGTTAAGTTAGGGTTTATTGTTGTACTAATATGTGTACATGAGTGTGCAAGTGTACAGGTACACATGGACTTAGTTAACGTCTTCAGGTGAAGAATGACATAGAGGCAAGCTGGAGGCTTGCGTGCGCATCCGAGTGACCGTGGATAGCAGGGACGATGAGCCGAGGGATGCGGACTTCGAGGCGTATGTGAAGGGTGGCATGGAGGCAAACTGGAGGTTTGCGTGCGCATCTGAGGGACGAGGGCCGAAGATGAAGAGGGCGTGAAGGCAACAGTCGAGGTTGCTGGTGAAGAGTCAACCGGGTTGTGAGGGTCTGAGTATGAGTGTTTGTACTCAGGGGCTAAGCCGGGAGGGTTCGAGTGTGGAGTGAAATGTACTCGGGAGTAAAACCCTAGGCTTAGGACTCGGACCAGTCAACTGCTCTGGGAGCAGTCGACTGGTGTCGACTGGGACAGCTGACAAATTTCAAACGTTGTATGGTAACGGTCGAATCTGAGTTATTTCAAATTCGAGCCCTATTTAAAGGGGCTCGTTTTATGCTTTGTTTTCTTGACGAAACTCGCTTGGGTAAAGTGAGTTAGTAGTCTTTTGTGCTCAGAGGCTTGCTTGGTGTTGTGGCGAGGTTTCTCCACCCACAAGGAGTGACGAGGACTAACTGAAGGTTATCCGGGGATTGATCCACCGACGGATTCTTGGATTAGTCACCCGTCCGGGGTGGATACTGATGGTGCCCAATACTAGTGTCACGATGAGCACTCAAATTTAGATATTTATAAAACTGAAAACCCTTTGGCTAACAAAATAGAAATGTAGTAGAGGGGCCTAAGGTCGTATTTTTCCAAGGACTAGTTGAATGAATATTTAACTTGAGCTTGCAGGTTTATTTATTGTTTGATGTTTTGGGTTTTCTAGATAAAATGGGGGTTTTTTGTGAAAGGAAATGATAGCAACAATACGAAACAAAATAAATGAGTTTAACTAAAGTACGGAACGAATTGGGAAATTACAAGAACTGAACTCAACCTAATTGACAATTGAGCAATTAAATTCAAACGATGCACTTGAAACTTAAAGAACTAATTACAGAGACTAATTGCAAGGAAAATTAATTGCAAGATAATGAAAACTAAACTGAAACGTGGCTTAAGCACTTGGCTTGAAGTGTAATAGAAATAACTAGAACAACTTGAAAAACATAAATGCTTGGAACAAAATTATCCTAAGTAAACACCAAATCAATTCATATCCAAAACTTCCCTTCGTCGTCACACGAAGGTTGAGCTATGAACTGTTGGGACCGGGTGCATGTTGATATGGATGCGGATTCGTAATTTCAAAATTAATTACGTGCAGCAGTAGGTTTAGCATAAATAATTTCTCTAAATCATTTAACCACACATCTAAGCATGCAATTTTATCTTGTGTAGACATGATCATATATTTGAAATTTTGCAGAAACATAAACTAATTTACGTATTACCTCGCGTAACTCGAAGGAAGGGACGAGATCCAACCGTAAGCGTCCCTTGGAAGCTCCGCCTCTATTCGCGTCAACGCCGAGTATCTTTGGGATGACTTCGCAAAGCCACGAGTTTCGTGTTCTCGAGAACTACTAGATTCTCCGAGAACGCGACGAGAAAAACCAAGAGAGAAGTCGGAAGACTAACCACAAAAGGATGGCCGGAATCAAAATTCCAGCGAAGCAAAAGAAGAGGCTTGCGGCAAAAAGGATCCTTGCGGCAAACTCTAATTCCAGCAGGGAAAGGGCAGGGGCGGCCGGCTGGTGCTCCTTCTTGGGGCTGGTTGGCGCACGACAAGAAGGGGAGAAGAGAATGAGAGAAAGAGAGGGAGAGAGTCTATGCCTTCATCTCTATGATTATTACCCAAGCCTTGCCTTGGGTCCTTTATATAGTGGCCTCTCAACCATCAAGCCTCTCAAATATGGAATAATTTATTCAATCATGCCAAGTTTGATTTTATATCATGGTTAAAATCATATTTTAATTCATGATAAAAATCAATCAAGTCTCTTCTCTCTTATGGATAAATTTCCTTATCATGGTAAATCAATCCATGATTGATTTTATAAAATAAACCAATCCATGGTTCATTTTAATTTCCATGAAAAATAAACCAAACCTTGGTTTATTATATATAAAAATTTATATCATCCATAATTTTATAAAACAAACCACACTTGGTTTATTTTATAAATTGAACCAAAAACTTGGTTCTCTCCCTTTGTTGTGGCCGGCCAAGCAAAGAGGATGGAGGCCCTCTTTGGCCGGCCCATCCAAGCCACGCCCCAATCAATTAAACTTATTTAATTCATCTATTATGTCTTCAAAAGACTTAGCCATTTTACGCTTCCAATGCGTCTCTGAAAAATTCAGATTCGACTTATCGTTTGGCTCAACCAAACCTAATCTCTCTTGATTGGAAAATCCAATTTTCAACTCGTTTTAAATCCCTCGGATTACTCGTAGTGCGTGTGACTAAATAGGCTTTCGATTTATGTTGGTCGTCTATAATTAATCAATTATAGAATGATCATGAGTGGCACCTAGTAGTACATCATGTTCCCCAATTAATCGAAAGATCAACGGTTGACCTCAGAAACAATTCTGAAACCCTTCAGCAGCTATAATGAATCGTGCCTCATTCCCTTCACCATCTTATACTCACTTGGTTCAGGACATGGTCTATGTGTGTTAGTCCCCACTAGGCTGACTACGTCACACCTAGCCCAAGTAACGTTTTCTCGTCCTACGGATTCTAATTACTCTCATGTATTTAAGAGATCCATACTCTGAACATGTCATGCTCTGGCCAGAGGCTTTGAGTAACAATCCGACGATAGGCCTTGGGTATACATCTCCTCGCAAGGAGTGGTGAATCCTTTGTAGGTTGTTCAAACATCTTCGGGCACTTCGGCTTATACCCAATCATCCTGGGTCCACACCTCCTTGGAGATGCTTGCTTAAGATGTCAAAGTATAAGTCTCCATGACCAAGATGACTTGAACACCGGAAGTCAAAGGAACATCGCACTTAAGCTACAGTAAGAACTTCACTGACATATCTATATGTAGACTACCATATGAAGTTTTACAGCCAGTCACTCCAATGAACTAGTTCCCTTAACTAGCATTCATGTTTATCTCCGGACATCTCAATGTCACCAGCCAGTGAGAATCAGCTGATTAGAGAATAACCCATGCTAGTCTCAACAGAATTGATAGTGTCCGTATTTATCAATTCATTGACTAGGGACAATTTCAATACTTCACAATTGCACATGTAGAGATAATCACTAGTTGTGAATTCATCACAAATTCTCTCATGCTGTGAATTGTATTGCGGACATTCAGTAAATGAGTTTATGATCTCAATCAAATACACAAACATGTATACTCAAATAGTGAATATTCATTTATTAAAATAAATGATTACAATCATAAGGCGATTGCCTTAGGACACTTCTCTCATATTACTAACAAACTCCCACTTGGCCTAATGCCAATCGCTATGGTACCCAATACCAAAGGCTCTAACATGACCCTCAAACTTGCTTTGAGGCAAGGCCTTAGTTAAAGGATCCGCTAAATTCCTTTCAGTGGGAATTTTCTCAATTTATATATCATTCCTACTTATAATCTCTCTGATCAGATAATAGCGGCGAAGCACATGTTTGGATCGCTGATGAGACCTTGGTTCCTTCGCTTGTGCAATAGCTCCATTGTTGTCACAGTAAACCGGTATTGCTTCATCAATGGTTGGAACCACACCAAGTTCTGAGACAAACTTCTTGATCCAGACTGCTTCCTTTGCTGCTTTCGAAGCTGCAATATATTCCGCTTCCGTGGTAGAATCTGCTACGATGTCTTGCTTGGAACTCTTCCAACTTATTCCGCCTCCATTCAAAATAAATACGTATCCGAACTGAGATTTGGAGTCATCCTTATCTGTTTGAAAACTGGCATCTGTATACCCACGTATTACCATATCACCTTCTCCATATATTAGGAACACATCCTTAGTGTTTCTTAAGTACTTGAGGATTGTCTTGACAGCCGCCCAATGATCCATTCCTGGATCAGACTGGTATCTGCTTGTGACGCTCAGAGCATACGATACATCGGGCCTAGTACATAACATAGCATACATAATAGATCCTATCGCGGATGCATAAGGAATCTTATTCATGCAAATCGTCTCGTCTTCTGTGCGCGGACACATAGACTTCGAAAGGTTGATCCCATGCCTGATGGGAAGGTAACCTTTCTTGGATTCTAACATGCTAAACCTTTCTAGCACTCGGTCTATATATGTAGACTGCGAAAGACCAAGCAATCGTTTTGATCCATCTCTATAGATTCTAATCCCAAGGATATAGGTTGCTTCTCCCAGGTCTTTCATGGAGAAAGTTTTGGACAACCAAATTTTAACTGACTGTAAGACTGATATATCGTTTCCTATAAGTAATATGTCATCGACATATAACACTAGGAATACGGCTGCACTCCCACTAACCTTCTTGTACACACAAGGTTTGTCAGGATTTTGTGAGAAATCAAACTCTTTGATTGTCTCATCAAAACGGATGTTCCAGCTCCTGGATGCTTGCTTTAGTCTATATATGGATCGTCGAAGCTTGCATACTTTGGTTTTATTAACCGATGTGAAACCTTCAGGTTGTATCATGTATACATCCTCAAGAAGGTTTCCATTAAGGAAAGCTGTTTTCACATCCATTTGCCATATCTCATAATCATAATGAGTTGCTATGGCCAGGAGCATCCGAATGGATTTAAGCATAGCTACTGGCGAATAGGTTTCGTCATAATCAATTCCTTGTTTCTGACGATATCCTTTTGTCACTAATCTAGCCTTAAAGGTAACAACATTACCTTCCATGTCGGTTTTCTTCTTGAAAACCCACTTGCACCCTATGGGCTTAATCCCTTCAGGTGGGTTAACCAAGTCTCATACTTGATTTTTATACATGGAATCCATTTCCGACTTCATGGCTTTAAGTCATTTATCCTTTTCTGAATTTTTCAGAACATCTTCATAACTGATAGGTTCGTCATCGTTAATGAGTAACACGTCGTTCGATTCACTTATGAGAAATCCGTATCTCTCTGGAATATTGCATGTCCTATCAGACCTACGAAGAAGTGGTGTTGTTTTAGGTTCAACTGATAGCTCATCATTATGAGTTATTGGTTGTGGGTCTAGACTGTTGGATCGATAGAACCGATAGAGGGGGGTGAATATCGGTATTCGTTTTACGGAAAATTAAGAGCAAGTGCACAGCGGAAATAAAAAACAATAACACAGAGACGCAGTCGTTTTTACTTGGTTCGGAGCCTGGGTCGACTCCTACTCCAAGGCCCACGGTCGTTGACCGTTTACTTTGGGCAATTCTATATTAGGGACAAAATAGTTTACAAAGGATTACAGAATTAAGTACAGTAAACATTTAAATAGCTCTTTTACCGACGTCCGGGGTAGATCGACTTTTTCGGAGTAGCGGGACGTCGTCGGCTCGAGTTAGAAGGATTCCGAGGTGAAGCGCGAGAGCAGAAGAGCTTTGAGACGTAGAGAGAGTTGATGTCTTGAAGCCTTGGTCGAGGGCTCTTTATATAGGGCCTGGGGGCGCCCGGGATGTCGGGGGCGCCCCCCCACGTGTCCTTTGATCCGCCAAAGTCTCGGTCAGCGTCTGATCCCTTTATTTTCGGGATCCGCTTTGACCGGCGCCCGGAGCGCTCGGGGCGCCCGGATTGACCGGGTCAAAGTTCTATCTTCTGGCTTCGCGAGGGTGTGCTTCGGTAGCTGGCGTTGGGGGCGCCCGGGACGCAGGGGGCGCCCGGGAGCGCAGGGGGCGCCCGGGAGCACGGGGGCGCCCGCAGGATGTACTGTCGAAGCATACTTTTTACTTGGGTGTTTTGTGTTCACCTTGGGGGCGCCCGGGACACTCCGGGCGCCCTGGTCAGCTGTAGCCTCATTCCTTTGAGGCTTTTTGAGCTGCAGACACACGTTCCTTCGGTCCTGCATCCAGGGTTAGTCCAAAACACAATAAAACAATAAAGTATTAGATTATACAGCCTTATCCAGGGTTAACCAAGTCTCATACTTGATTTTTGTAAATGAAATCCATTTCCGACTTCATGGCTTCAAGTCATTTATCCCTTTCTGAATTTTTCAGAACATCTTCATAACTGATAGGTTCGTCATCGTTAATGAGTAACACGTCGTTCAATTCACTTATGAGAAATCCGTATCTCTCTGGAATATTGCGTGTCCTATCAGACCTACGAAGAAGTGGTGTTGTTTTAGGTTCAACTGATAGCTCATCATTATGAGTTATTGGTTGTGGGTCTAGACTGTTGGATCGATAGAACCGATAGAGGGGGGGTGAATTTCGGTATTCGTTTTTCGGAAAATTAAGAGCAAGTGCATAGCGAAAATAAAAAACAATAACACAGAGACACAGTCGTTTTTACTTGGTTCGGAGCCTGGGTCGACTCCTATTCCAAGGCCCACAGTCGTTGACCGTTTACTTTGGGCAATTCTATATTAGGCGCAAAATAGTTTACAAAGGATTATAGAATTAAGTACAGTAAACTTTTAAATAGCTCTTTTACCGACGTCCGGGGTAGATCGACTTTTTCGGAGTAGCGGGACGTCGTCGGCTCGAGTTAGAAGGATTCCGAGGCGAAGCGCGAGAGCAGAAGAGCTTTGAGACGTAGAGAGAGTTGATGTCTTGAAGCCTTGGTCGAGGGCCCTTTATATAGGGCCTGGGGGCGCCCGGGATGTCGGGGGCGCCCCCCCACGTGTCCTTTGATCCGCCAAAGTCTCGGTCAGCGTCTGATCCCTTTATCTTCGGGATCCGCTTTGACCCGGGCGCCCAGAGCGCTCGGGTGCCCGGATTGACCGGGTCAAAGTTCTATCTTCTGGCTTCGCGAGGGTGTGCTTCGGTAGCTGGCGCTGGGGGCGCCCGGGACGCAGGGGGCGCCCGGGAGCGCAGGGGGCGCCCGGGAGCGCAGGGGGCGCCCGGGAGCGCGGGGGCGCCCGCAGGATGTACTGTCGAAGCATACTTTTTACTTGGGTGTTTTGTGTTCACCTTGGGGGCGCCCGGGACACTCCGGGCGCCCTGGTCAGCTGTAGCCTCATTCCTTTTAGGCTTTCTGAGCTGCAGACACACGTTCCTTCGGTCCTGCATCCAGGGTTAGTCCAAAACACAATAAAACAATAAAGTATTAGATTATACAGCCTTAGCTATCTTGGTTCTGACTTTGGTCTCCAAAATGGAGCCCTAGGTCGAACCGACACCTACTGTTCCCTCGACGGGGAACGCGCCCTCACCTACTCCTCTCGGGAGAATTTACCTGATGCCAATCGTTCCTTTGGTTGGACTTTTGCCTGACGGTCCTTTGTCAAGTCTTGGAGGCCGAGCTGCCCTTCGCCCGGTGCCTAGCATTCCTTCGCTAGGACTTCAGTCCCAGGCTGTCCTTCGCCTGGCGCCTAGTCCTTCGCTAGGGCTTTTTACCCTGGCATTCCTTCGCCAATGCCTAGCAGTCCTTCGCTAGGGCTTTTTACCCTGGCATTCCTTCGCCAGTGCCTAGCAGTCCTTCGCTAGGGCTTTTTACCCTGCACACTAGAGTAACCTGTTAGAAAACAAATAAGACTTAACTTTTGACCTCTGTTGCCATTATCAAAATACAGGTTTGACTTGGGTGCATTCTGCACCAACATAGACTAGGTGTCTCTGTAATGTCTATTGGAGTTTCTTGAACTTCTTCAAGTTCAATGCTACTCCCACTGTTTTCTTATAAAATAAATTCTTTTTCTAGAAATACAGCATGCCTTGAAACAAACACCTTTTGTTCCAAGGGATGATAGAATTGGTAACCTTTCGTTTCCTTAGGGTATCCAATAAATAGACATTTATCAGACTTAGCATCCAATTTGTCTGATACAGTCCGCTTTACATAAGCAGGACAACCCCATATCTTTAGGTGAGATAAATAAGGTTTCTTACTATTCCACGTCTCATATGGAGTAGTAGAGACTACCTTGGTCGGGACTCTGTTTAGTAAGTAAACAGTTATCTTAAGTGCATAGCCCCAAAAGGATTTTGGAAGAGTTGCATGATTCATCATAGATCTAACCATGTCCATCAAGGTTCGGTTACGCCTCTCAGATACACCATTATGTTGTGGTGTATATGGCGGAGTCCATTGAGACAATACCCCATTGTCCCTAAGATAATCTTGAAACTCTTGACTTAAGTATTCACCACCCCGATCAGATCGAAGTATCTTAATACTTTTGCCAAGCTGTTTCTCTACTTCACTTCTGAACTCTTTGAATTTCTCAAAAGCTTCAGATTTGTGTTTCATTAAGAACACATACCCGAATCGTGAGTGATCATCGATAAAGGTAATGAAGTAACTATAGCCTCCTTGTGCAAGAGTTGACATTGGTCCACATACATCAGTATGTATTAGACCAAGCAATTCTCCCACTGGTTTACCTTTTTCGGAAAAGGGTAATTTGGTCATCTTGCCTTTTAAGCATGATTCGCATGTATCAAATGAACCGGGTTCAAATGATTCTAGAATTCCACATCGGTGTAATTTGGTCATGCGTTTCTTACTTACATGACCATTTTAGATAGGCCTTCCTGATGGATTGATAAAGACAGGGAAGACAACTGGATGGCTAGAAGAAGGGGGATTAAGTAATGTAATACTTTTTGGAGGTCCTTATCACTGTAAAGAAACTAGCAACTGTAATTAGATCTCATACTAGATCAAACTCCAACTCTTTCGAGGAAGGAAATAACTGTAACCTGATGGTGTTATGTTCGGCGTCATTTCCGAAGTCCGAAGAAGGATGCTGCGATAGAGGAGAAATCGACTTTCATTGCCCCTTCCGCCCTTGGGGAAAGAAAGACTTTTTGACCGCACTCTTAAAGCACTCGTTCTAGCAGATATGTCTTTGTCCCACTCAGGCCACTTTCCCAAGACAATAGGCTACGGAGCGGGCAGCCTCAAACGAGGAAGCAGCTCAATCTATTCCATACGATCACTGATAGAATCGGGAACAGGGGCTTTCTTGTTTCAGACATGATGGATAGAAGATCAAGATCTGGGTAAACCTCATCAATTCCATTCTATGCCGGGGCGGTGCCATCATTTCTCCGTTTAAGCTATTCCATGGAATGGGAGGTCTTTGACAAAGCCCAGTTCTTTTCTCATAGATAGAGCTCGTGACTCTTCGCCCCGTTGCTCGCATGAGTGAAGGGAAATGCAAGTATCTTTATTTCCTCCAGGTTCACCCGTGAAGGTAGAAAGATTCTCGTTGCTTTCCCCTTTCCTGATAGGTCTGGGACGGTCCTTTTTCTCACCTTGACAATCAAAACAGCTATTCCAACTCCCTAATAGAATGAAGGGCAGTTGGCTTCATGGCTTGCTATTTTATAGCTGGTTACAATCCATATCTGACAATAGAAAAGGAAGTATCCAGCGTGCTATCAGCTGGAACGGAACAAGGGCTTTCAGAGCTTTTCTTGAGGGGTTACGGGATGAAGCTACTAGTACAATACAAGACCCTGACTTCTCCTTTTCAATTGAGCTTCCCCCGCTCGGAGTGGCGTCTAGCTCCTTTAATATTGTATCAGAATGACAAGGCAAAAGATATGGGCTGAGTCTAGCTTGGGACGAGGCTTAGAGAAAGGTCATTTTCGAGAGAGATGACCTGGCAGTTCTTCAGATCAGCAACTAGGCAGATAGAGAGCTTTTGAGCCCAATGGACTTCTTATTGATGAATCTCGCTACCTCTTAGCTAGAGACTGGGAGAGAGATTTTCGACATAGCAGGGGAATTTCTGCGCATATGGACTTGCCAACCTAGGGCTTCATATCAACTCGGTACAGTCTTCAGAGATCCGCCAGAGTGAATGACTTCTTGACTCTTGTCAGATCTATTAGGTTGGCCGCTTTGAGGAGCTTCATTTCATCCAACTAGAAATATCGTAGGAGAAGAAGGTTGACTATCTTCATTCAAGTCAGATAGTGGATCAAGAAACCACCGCCCATGCTTCAAGATTGAAGTTTGAACCTATAAAAAAAAGAACGTTGTAACGAGATCGCATAGGTCCAACATAAACCTCCTCACAGGCAGCCGGGCGAGGATCAACAACTTCGTTAGCTAACTAAGTGGACTTGGCTAGAAAATGATTCTTGAATAAGAGCAGCGGAAATGGAAATAGAAAGGAAATAAAATCAATTCAAATTGATTAGTCAAATCCAGACGGCTAGGAACCGAGAAATTGATTCTTAATCAGGGGAACTTCCTATGCTATGACAAGTCCAGTTATTGTCTCAATATAAGATAAGGTGAGACAGAATCCATGAGATCAGGTTCTAACTCAGACAGGATAGGATAGACTGTTCTGGCTCATCTCTAAATCTCGTATATAAGAGTTCTGATGGTCAGTCTAGCCCCTTTTCTTATTCATAGTCGAGTATGAACTCATTTTATGTTTCATTTTTTGCCTGCTTGCCTATCTAGTCGTCACTCCTTGCCTCAGACCTTCCTCCCCCGATCCTACCTATGTGAGAGTGGCGTTGGCGTTACGCTCCTCTTCTGACTGTCCTTTTCAACCGGCCAACACAGGAAGGGAAGATTAGGAACTGCTGGCCATGAATAGTAAGTGGGACCTATTTTCCCTCTATGTCTCTCCTCTCTCCTTTTCGCCTAAGAGGGGCCTCTCCCTCAGGTCGAGTGGCTTTACGCTGCTTTTCTCCGCTTCCTTCTATTTCTGTCTGTCGGGAAAGTTGTTCATTGAGCTATCAGCTCCTCTGCATCAGCGATAGGTGGTCGAGCTATTATGCATGCTCCTCTGTTCTTCGAGAGTCTTCCATCATTTTCGGACACCAGCCTGAACTGAAAGGGCTAGTGACTGAGTGAGATTCTGACAACGCGGAGATGAACGGACTCTATTCCCGTCCCGATTAAGCGGCTGCTCCCAATCTCTCTCTGTTTATCTCTACTTTTCATTGAAAGCCTTTTGCCAGGCACTTAGATTCTTCATCGGCATTCGGCTCCTACCCTGTACGCTATCTTGTCTAATGAAATCCGGGGATCAATAAGCCTAGCCTAATAAATGCGGCAGGAACGGATATAGATAGTCCTTGCAAGCTCCTTGCTTTGAGGAAAAGAACCATACAGTTAAGAGTGACTGACAGACTGACTTGCTGATTTCTTTATGGCTTGACGGGATAGAGGTTTCAGGGTCAGAATGTGATAAAAGCGGCTAAGAACCTCTCTTTTAATCGAAAAGGAAGTAGACTCAGACCTCATCTACGCAAATGTTCAGATCGAGATTTGGAAGAGCTGCGGAATGGATTGATTCGGGAGCGGAGGTACTCCTAGCGGTTCTTCCGAAAAAAACTTCTTCTCACGCCATGAGGTCTCGTCCCCCTTTCGATCCGGGCACGGGGGAAGTTCTCGCTCCTTCACTTCGTAAACTCGGTAGCTCGTAAATTCTTTCAGAACCTCGCTTTTATTCAATTATAAATAAATAACAATCCAGTTTGATGGAGATTTATAGCATCAATCTTCCAATCCCGTATTGCGACGGTACTCCTTTAGTAGGTGCGATAAGCCAGCATATGATGCCCCCGCTGGGGCTGTTTCGAACTTGGTCCAGTCCAGCTCCAGCAATTCTTTTGATAGGCCTTCCACTAAAGCAATAGTTTCTTTATGATCCCAAGGGAACCAGGAACTGCCCATCTTGGAGCTGATCCTACATCCACGGATTTCTATTCCAGATTTGATGTAGGTCTTTAGCTTGAGCCCCGGGCTGATCATCCTTCATCCACCGATCGCCAAATCGGCTTAGCCGAGACCAAATCCACTTGATATAGGGAGTGTTTGGGAGAGCTTCTGCTAGCTACTTTTTAGATTCTAGCTACATAGAAGCACTTTTGAGTGTTTGTGAATGTCAAATTCTGCTTTAACTTCTATAACTTTTAGCCAAAAGCTGTAAGCAAGAATTTGATGCTTTTTTCTGCTTCTGCTTTTTTGCTTATGGTCTAGAATTAAAAGTAGACATTTATACCCTTAATAATTTATCATTTTACATAATTGCCACCATAGTTTTAAATAAAATTTTATATTTTCATATAATTTATATATTCATAATTTTTTTATAAATTTTGTCATTTTTTTATATTTATATTTTTATTAATTATATATTTTTTAAACATATATATTATTAAAAAATTAATTTTGATATAATATTCAAAATATAATAATAAATATATAAAACATTACTGATGGTGTATCAAAATTATATTTAGATAATTAAAAAAATAATTTATATAGTTTAAGGATATTGTTGTCATTTAACTAAAAATTAAGCTTGGAAGCAATTATTCACCAAACACTCAAACTTTACTTTGTATCAGCTTTTAGCTTCTATTTCCAAACACTCCATGCTTTAGCTTCTCACTGACTTCAAAATAATCTCTACAAGAATCACTTTTCAAGAAACAAAAGTTCTCCCAAACACTCCCATAGTATAAACGCGTAATGGCACTATTAATGGCACCAAGATCAATTGCAACTGGATTTTATTTCTTTATTTATATTGGAATAGATTTTATTTGAATATGAGATATGTTTCTTCTTGTGTGATTGCTTCTTCTTTTAGAATATGATGTAGAAATACTATACATAATCTGTTACAGTTTGATGTAGGGAAAAATATGAAGTGAATACTTAATTTTTTGTGTATTATGTGTTGCATAATATATTGTTATGAATTCTAACATATTGTCAATCATTGCAGGAATGACAATCAAGAAGTCTAAAAAAAAGTATGTGATCAAATCTACACCTGACAACAGTAGTGAGGGTAACACAGTAATGGAATCTCTAGACTCTGAAATAACTACAACATCTAGTAGTCGTACTCATATGGATAGACTTGTACAGCAAAGGGTGTAGGGGATTCGGAAGGAGATAAGCTTCAATAAATTAGGACAGCCAATAGGAAGATTTGCTGGTGAGATGCAAAGTTATATTGGCATTGTCGCCGGAGAAAAGGTAAAGATAACTTACAAGAGTTAGAAACTTGTTTCAAGTGATGGCAAGGAATTAATATGGGATCTGGTTAATGTATGTTACAATATTTTTATAATTTTAATTAGCTTTCATATTATTATGATATATTTGATGTTATGAGTTAATCCTTTTTTATAGTTAACGTACAATATTGACCCCAAGTGGAAGAAGGGATGTCTTAATTTAGCAAAATAATAAATGGTGACGTATAAGACTTTTCTCACTTACAAGTTCAATATGAGCAAGCTTGGAAAACCTGAAGAGTTGAAAGAACCCCCTAGAAGTTATGCTATTATACACGAAGATTGGAGTTTATTTGTAATTAGTCGCATGTCTAATGTCTTCATGATAAGATTCTTAATTTGTTTGATATATATTAGGAATGTTCAATTAACTAGAAAGTAAGCGACGAACAAAAGAAAAGAAAAAAGTAGAGCATCTACCCCTATCGGCTTGCCCGTAAAAGATATGTGTGTTTTGCTAACGAAATATTAAGTACTTTTTTAACCCAATAAATAATAAGAATAACCAAGTGTATTTGTTCTATGAAGAATCCATTTAGTCCTACTAAATCTGCCTATATATTATTCATACTAAATCCAGTTTTGTGATTTTTAATTTGTTTATATCCTACATCTTGATTGTAGGCAATTGAATTAGGAGATGATGATGAGATTAATTGAGCCATTATATGGAAGAAAGGACGGGTGAATAAGAAGGGGCAAGTTGAAGGTGATGATATGAAAATGGCAATACAAAAGAATGTAAGAAACAATACATAAACATCAATATTATTTATTCATTGCTTCTTCTAGGTAGTAATTATTTTGATTTCTTGTGCATGATAGGATGATTATGTGCAACAAAAATGAGAGGGTAAGTTGTACATTGAAGAGGGGCATAGAGACATCCTTTCAATAACACTTGATTCAGATGAACATTTTGGGCGTGTGAGGGGTGTTGGAGGCCATATCACTCCAACATACTTTTTTAATGTTGGTAGGGTATGGAAGCTTCTTGTTGATAGTCATTTAATGCTTCAACAAAAGGAGTTGACCGAGACAAAGATGATAATCTCAAAACAAGATGAACACATCTCAGAACAAAATGCACGCATTTTAGATCAAGATGAGTGTATACATCAGCTTGAAGTATTGTTCAAAAAGGATGTATGTTGTTGAGGCAATAGACCCTTAAATGATTGGAAGATCATGGTTTTGATGTGTGGGCGAATAGGTTTAAAGTTAGAGTGTTATGTTATATTTGATTTGTGTGATTGAGTTTGCAGGACTTGGAGAATCACACTTGGTGGACCTATCCGAGGGACGAGAGCCGAGGGAGGAGAGCTCCAAGGGCAAGCCGAGAAGTGGACTTCAAAGGGCACACGTGAAGGGTGGCATGGAGGCAAGACAAGGAAAGGCTTGCGTGCGCATCCGAGGGACGATAGCCAGAGGAAGAGGACTTCAAGGGGCGAGCCAAGGGAGCAGACCTGAAGGCACACGCGAAGGAGAAGGTTTGGAGTGGCTGGAGCTGAGCTGGGAGGCAAGGCAGTCGACTGGTCCGGAGGCAGTCGACTGCCAAAACCCACAGAAAGTTCGCAGCTTCGGACCAGTCGACTGACCTTGGGGCAGTCGACTGGTATACCCCAAAACTAGCCGTTGGCTAGCTGTTTGCTAGCCGTTGGCCAGCATTTATTGCTGGGCCAGTCGACTGCCCTAGGAGCAGTCGACTGGTGTGAGACTGGACAGACTGCGAATCTGTCCTTTTCACCTATAAAAGGAGCTCCTCGTTACACGTGTATGTACGGCTCCGTACAGTAACGAAGTGCTGCCCAATTGTAGAGTGATCTTTGCTTCCTCCATCATATTTCTGCATCTGTAAAGAGGAAGCTTTTGCTGTAAAGGTTTCTCCACCTCAAGGAGACTTTTCGATAGTGAAAAGTGGTGCTCGTAGCGTGGATCCTTGGATTAGTCACCCATCTGGGTGGATACCAAGTAAAAGAACTTTGTTAGCATTGTTATTTCTTTTGCATATTATTTCCGCTGTGCTAACATCTTTGTAGAGATCAAACGATCAAAGAAAGTGCATTCACCCCCCCCCTCTGCAGGCCTACACCGATCCTTCAGTTGGTATCAGAGCCGGTGCATTTCGGAAGATCTAACAGTCAATCGGAGCAATTGTAATGGCGTTTCAAGAGGGATACTTCACCGCACGACCACCATTCTTCGACGGCAACGACTTCGCGTACTGGAAAGGTAGAATGCAGTACTATCTTATGAATGACATAGAAACCTGGATAAGTGTTGCAGATAGTTTCGAGGCGCCCGTCGATGAAAGAGGAGACCCAACACCTATGAGAACATGGTCTAAGGAGGTGATGAAGAGGGCGCAGTCAAATGCCAAGGCCACCACCACACTGCAATGCAGGCTCTCAAAGGAGCAACTGAACAAGGTGGGGTCGTTCAAGAGCGCCAAAGAACTATGGGACAAATCAGTTGAACTGAACGAAGGGTCAAATGAGTCCAGAAGAGCCAAGAAGGACTTGTTGGTGGCCCAACTGCAATCCCTCTCCATGAAGAGCAACGAGACTGTCAGTCAGCTGCATGGAAGGGTAAAGGAAGTGATCAACGAACTCCATGTAATTAGAGAGAAAATCGAAAACCGGGACATCGTCAGGTATGTCTTACAAGCCTTCCCGAGAACCACCCTGTGGGCATCCATGGTTGATGCCTACAAGGTATCGAGGGACTTATCTTTAGTTAAATTAGACGATCTATTTTGTGAATTTGAACTGCACGAGCAAGCTAACATTTCGGCAAAAGAGAAGGGTATTGCTTTTATTGCAGAAAAGGAGAAAAAGAGGAGAAAGGAGAAGAAGAAGGTGATCTACTCATCATCCTCGGACTCAGAGGAGTCAAGTGCCTCTATGGACAGTGACCACGAGGCCTTTATGGTAAGGAAATTTCGTAAAGCATTTAAAAGTTTTTCTAACAAATCTTATGCTAGGAAAGGGGCCAAAGGTAAGGGTAAGGTCAAGGAGATAATCTGCTATAACTGTCACCAAGAGGACATATGAAGAACGAATGTCCCCAGTTGAAGAAAAGGGAGGACAAGAAGGAAGAGGAGAAGAAGAGTGACAAGAAGAAATCAAAGGGAAAGGAAAAGAGTGCCACGAACCTCAAGGCGACTTGGGACAATCCCTCATCATCAGAGGAAGAAGAAGAGCAAGTCTCCCACTTCGCTCTCATGACACAAGATTACTCGGACTCATCAGACGATGAACGGAGCTCAAGCAGTGAAGATGAGAGCTCCTCCACTTCTTCATCATCAGAGTCAGAAGCTTCGGTAAGTGAGGTATACCACTTACCCTCCTCTACCTTAGTGAAAATTATTTCTAGCACGAACATGGATTTAGCTAAGGCTAGAAGTAGAATTAAGGATCTTAAGGAAGAAATTGCCATGCTTAGAGTAGAAGCTATTAAACTTAAAGATTTGCATGCTAGCTCTACCTCTTCACATGTTTCACATATTGAAAATGAAAATAAGGAGTTAAGGAAACAAGTAGATGACCTCACAAAGGCCCTAAGGAAATTCCAAGTAGGATCAAGTAACCTTGATATGATCATAAACAGTCAAAGGGTTGTATATAACAAGGCCGGATTGGGTTATAGACCTAAGATCAAGGAAGTAGCATTCGTCTCACTTACCGGTAGGATTGGTGCATCTAGGAGACTAGGGGCTAGGGGAACCACAAAGAAGGCATGGGTACCTAAGAAATTTTTAAATGATGCTTATGGATCAAAAATATGGGTACCAAAAGAGTGTGTTTTCCGTGTTGTTTAGGTAAAGGTGAAGGAGGCCCCAACTTTGTGGATAGTAGGTAGTGGATGCTCAGGACACATGACCGGAGATGTGAGCAAGTTCACCACTATTAGCTACCTAAGAGAAGGGACGGTCTCCTTTGGGAACAGTGGAAAGTTAAGGATCATTGGTAGGGGCACAATTGAGGTATCTCCCACTATTTCGATTCATAAAGTACTTTTAATCAAAGACATGAAGTTTAATTTATTAAGTGTAAGTCAACTATGTGATGCCGGGTTTAGAGTAGAATTTCATGCTAAGAAATGTGTAATAAGGCAAAGTGACTCAAACACTATCATATTAGAAGGGTTTAGAGTAGCAAATTTATATTATCTTGATCTATCTTATGCTACTAACAATGTTGTTAAGTGTCTCATGTCTAAAGAAGAAGAAAGGTGGTTGTGGCACCGAAGACTTGGACACGTCAACATGAGAAACATTGCAAGAGTGGCCAAGGAAGAATTGGTGAAGGGACTCCCAATGATCAAGTATGAGAAGACCAAGTTGTGTGATGCATGCCAAGAGGGTAAGCAATCCAAAGCATCACACAAAGGTAAAACTCTAATCACCACTTCCTTACCTTTAGAACTTTTTCACATAGACCTGTTTGATTGTCATAGAACTCCCTCACTTGTGGGGAGTAAGTATTGCCTAGTAATAGTAGATGACTTTTCTAGGTTTACTTGGGTCTATTTCTTGAAACATAAGGATGATACCCTAGATATCTTTATAGGATTTAGTAAAAGGGTAGAAAATGAAAAGAATATCAAAATAAACCGAATTAGGAGTGACCATGGTGGGGAGTTCCAAAACGCTAACTTCACACAATTTTGTGTTGAAAATGGGTACAAGCATGAGTTTTCATGCCCAAGGACTCCTCAACAAAATGGGGTAGTTGAGAGGAAAAACCGAGCCCTACAAGCAGCTGCTAGGACTATGCTTAATGCATACTCTCTTCCTAGCTACTTTTGGGCCGAAGCGGTTAACACCGCCTGCTATATCCAAAACCGGGTGTTGGTACATAGGTTTTTAGGAAAAACACCCTTTGAACTTTAGAATGGAAGGGTACCCCAAGTCCACTATTTTAGGGTCTTTGGATGTAAAGTCTACATCTTAAACACCAAAGACGACCTAAGAAAATTCGAGTCAAAAGCCAATGAAGGAATCTTAGTAGGATACTCTTTAACTAGTAGGGGCTATAGAGTGTACAACAAGAGGACAAAAGTGATTGAGGAGTCCTCTAATGTCAAATTTGATGAAACTACTAGTACCTACCCTAGAAAGGCTTCTATTGATAAGAATATAAAAGGAGTCCAACCCCTTGCCCAAAGAATCCAAGACCTACATTTGGAGGCAATGATCAAGGGGGAGTAAGAAACACACTAGAGGATGAGGAAGAAGGAGTAAATGAACTTACAACCTCCAGGCTCTTGAGACATCACCATGATCATCCTATTGACCAAATTTTGGGTGATGTCACTCAAGGAGTAAGGACTAGATCATACTTTAGGGACCAAACGAGTCAAATAGCTCTAATCTCCCAATTAGAACCCAAGACCATAGATGAAGCATTGGGAGATGTTGATTGGGTTTTAGCTATGCAAGAAGAGCTAAATCAATTTGAGAGGAGTGAAGTTTGGGAGTTAGTCCCTAGGCCCAATTATTGCACCATTGTAACCACGAGATGGGTCTTTAGGAACAAATTAGATGACCAAGGTAAAATCACTAGGAACAAGGCTAGATTAGTGGCTAGGGGGTTTAACCAAGTTGAGGGATTAGATTATGATGAGACATATGCCCCCGTAGCTAGGTTAGAATCAATTAGAATTCTACTAGCCTATGCCGCTCACATGGGTTTTACACTCCACCAAATGGATGTGAAGTCGGCATTCCTTAATGAGATCATTAAGGAAGAGGTCTATGTAGAACAACCTCCTGGGTTTGAGAACCCCAACTATCCAAGACACGTGTTTAAATTAAGAAAAGCCTTATATGGATTGAAACAAGCTCCCCGGGCTTGGTATGAGAGACTTTCTTCATTTTTGGTGTCTAAGGGGTTTAGAAGAGGAACAATTGACCCGACATTGTTCCTAAAATCTAAGGATAAGGATATATTTGTTGCCCAAGTCTATGTAGACGATATCATTTTTGGGTCAACAAATAATGACTTCCTACAAGAATTCATCAAGTGTATGGAAGATGAATTTGAGATGAGTCTTGTGGGAGAGTTAACCTTTTTCTTAAGCCTTCAAGTCAAGAAAACTAATGAAGGTACACATGTATTTCAAATCAAATATGCTAAGGAGATGTTAAAGAAATTTGGTTTAGAAAATGCTAAGGAAGCATCTACACCCATACGAACTAATGTGAAAATGGATAGTGACATTGAAGGCAAAGTGGTAAACTCTAAACACTATAGGAGCATGATTGGTAGCCTCCTATACCTAACCGCTAGTAGACCCAACATACTTTTTGCGGTAGGTATGTGTGCAAGGTACCAATCGTGTGCCAAAGAGTCTCATTTGGTTGTAGTCAAGAGGATCCTAAGGTATGTGAAAGGGACCCTAAATGTCGGACTTTGATATCCTAGAACCCCTAATGTTGACCTAATTGGATACACCGACTCGGACTATGCGGGTTGTAAGTTAGATAGGAAGAGTACAAGTGGAGGGTGTCAATTCCTTGGGTCTTCTTTAGTTAGTTGGAGTAGTAGGAAACAACCATGCGTTGCCCTATCAACAACAGAGGCAGAATATGTGGCAATGGGTGGATGTGTTTCCCAACTCCTTTGGATCATGCATACCTTAGAGGACTATGAGCTACATTACACCAAGGTCAAAGTATTGTGTGATAATGTAAGCACAATCAATTTAACTAAAAATCCGGTTCACCATTCTAGAACAAAACACATTGAAGTGAAACATCACTTCATTAGAGACCATGTGGCAAGGAGAGACATAGAATTACACTATGTTGAATCAAAGTCGAACCTAGCCGACATTTTTACCAAGCCTCTTCCTGAATCGGAGTTTACATCCTTAAGAAGAGGCCTTGGAATGCGTTTTGTGGAAGTATAGGATGAACTTGGAAACATTAGCTTTGAAAAAGGGTGCTTGATCCATTAGGGTGATACATTTGGCTCACTTGTGCTTGTGGCACATTGTTGACCATTAAAAGTATCAAAATATCAAAACTAGAC
Organism: Boesenbergia rotunda; assembly: GCA_024364735.1. Lineage (NCBI taxonomy): Eukaryota > Viridiplantae > Streptophyta > Magnoliopsida > Zingiberales > Zingiberaceae > Boesenbergia > Boesenbergia rotunda. Next base: position 414,434 of record JAGFNQ010000194.1, read on the forward strand.
CAACTATGGGGAGGCAAGTGTTTAATCAATGGACACCTTTGCAAAATCATAGTTGGACATTTTAAAACCTTGAAAACCATTTTATGTTTACATACTGTGCCATGTTTTTAAAAGTTATATATTTGCAAATTGGTTTAAAGTTTGATACAAAATGTAGTGATTTTCAAAACTTTTGGATTTTTATCAAAAGTCATGCTGTTTGAAATTTATATGGTTTAATATTTTTCCTGATAGAGTATAACATTTCAAACATGTATGCAAAATTTTACAATTTTTGGAATTTTCTGGAATTTTCTAGGAGTTTCTGAAATTCGACAGAAAACCTGAAAAATCAGACTGATAGCGTATCAGTCGACTGCCCATAGGGCAGTCGACTGGCACGCCTGTTTTTCAGCAACTGTGAGAAATTTCAGAAATCAATAATTCTCACATTTGATGCGTAGGGTTTGGTTGCTTGAGGCAATCATTTTGATGGTGTCAAAGGGGAGAATGGTGGTTTAAGTTAGAATTTTGACTTAAAATGGATGATTTTAGGTATTTTTTCTAACTTAGACTTGAAGGTTAAAATTGAGAGAAGACATGGATTAAGGGGGAGGTACCTCTTAGGTTTGATATGTCTTACATTTTACATGCTGTTGTTAAGTGGAAACTTAACTTGGATGTTAGAATTGAAAATGGGAGAAGACATAGATTAAGGGGGAGGTTACTCTTAGGGTTATATGTCTTAATCTTCAATTGCTATCTTTTGTTCTTTGCTATTGCTGTTATTTATCTCTAACTTAAACATATTTCACACATCAAAAAGGGGGAGATTGTTGAGGCAATCGGCCCTTAAATGATTGGAAGATCATGGTTTTGATGTGTGGGCGAATAGGTTTAAAGTTAGAGTGTTATGTTGTATTTGATTTGTGTGATTGAGTTTGCAGGACTTGGAGAATCACACTTGGTGGACCTATCCGAGGGACGAGAGCCGAGGGAGGAGAGCTCCAAGGCAAGCCGGGAAGTGGACTTCAAAGGGCACACGTGAAGGGTGGCATGGAGGCAAGCCAAGGAAGGCTTGCGTGCGATCCGAGGGACGATAGCCAGAGGAAGAGGACTTCAAGGGGCGAGCCAAGGGAGCAGACCTGAAGGCACACGCGAGGGAGAAGGTTTGGAGTGGCTGGAGCTGAGCTGGGAGGCAGGGCAGTCGACTGGCCCGAGGCAGGAACTGCCAAACCCACAGAAGTTCGCAGCTTCGGACCAGTCGACTGGCCTTTGGGCAGTCGACTGGTATACCCCAAAACTAGCCGTGCTAGCTGTTTGCTAGCCGTGGCTAGCCTTTGGTCAGCATTTATTGCTGGGCCAGTCAACTGCCCTAGGGGCAGTCGACTGATGCGAGACTGGACAGACTGCAAATCTGTCCTTTTCACCTATAAAAGGAAGCTCCTCGTTACACGTGTAGTACGGTTCCGTACAGTAACGAAGTGCTGCCCAATTGTAGAGTGACTTTGCTTCCTCCATCATATTTCTGCATCTGTAAGAGGAAGCTTTTGCTGTAAAGGTTTCTCCACCTCAAGGAGACTTTTCGATAGTGAAAAGTGGTGCTCGGCGTGGATCCTTGGATTAGTCACCCATCTGGGTGGATACCAAGTAAAAGAATTTTGTTAGCATTGTTATTTCTTTTGCATATTATTTCCGCTGCGCTAACATCTTGTAGAGATCAAAACGATCAAAGAAAGTGCATTCACCCCCCTCTGCACGCCTAACATCGATCCTTCA
>JAGFNQ010000195.1:0-245813 GCA_024364735.1 Boesenbergia rotunda
CATCCGCAGTACCACGGCCAGGCCTACTCACCTCGGGCATTCGCAGCACCACGAGGCAGTAAGATTTTAGAAGCTCCTGGTCAGGCATCCATAGCACCACGACCAAGCCTACCCACCTCGAGCATTCGCAACACCGCGAGGCATAGTCGGGTTGACGACTTCTGGTTGTCCATTGCTCTGGGGGTAGGCAACTGAAGTGAAGGCTTGGCGAATGTCTAGCCCTTCAAACCATTCCTTGAGTTTGTGTCCAGCAAACTGTCTGCTATTGTCCGACACCAACTTGTGAGTTATGTCATACCTACAGACGATGTCCTTCCACAGAATATTCATCACTGCGACCTCTATGATATGCGCGAGAGGCTCAACTTCCACCCATTTGGAGAAATAGTCCAGTAGGACTAGCAAGAACTTCTTCTGCCGGGGCCCGATTAGAAAGGGAACCACAATGTCCATTCCCCACTGGTCAAATGAGCAAGAAACTGTGGAAACTCGAAGTAGCTCAGCGGGGCGATGAGTGACATGTCGATGCTTTTAACAAGCCTCACATCTGGCTACAATTTGAGGGTATCTGCTTGCAGTGTTGGCCAAAAGTATCCGGCCAGGATGATTTTCTTAGCCAGGGATCTTCCCCCAACGTGGCTCCCGCAAATGCCTTCGTGGACTTCTCGTATGATGTAGTCGGCTTCCTCCGGTCCGACACACTTGAGTAATGGCTGGGCGAAGGCTCTCTTGTATAATTGATCTCTGATCAGTGTAAATCTAGAAGCCCGGTGGCGAAAGAGTCGACCTCCTTTATCATCAGTCGGCATACTCCCACTGCGTAGGAACTATACATATGACTCTCTCCAATCAGTTAATATAATGCCACCAGCTCTTTCTTCGATCTGAGCCACCGTCCCTTCGGTGGTATTGGGCTCGTCTAACTTCCATGCAGAAATAGAGCTAGCCAACTTGGCTAGCTCGTCTGCCTTAACATTGTCCACTCGGGAGATCTTCTGCAGAATAACCTCTGTGAAAGAGGACCTCAGCTGCTCATATATGGCTACATACCTCTGTAGGCGCTCACACTTTATTTCGAAGTCACTCTTTATTTGTTGAGCAACGAGCTGGCAGTCCGAATGTAGGATGACTCGAGCAGCTCCCACGTGCTTAGCTGCTTGTAACCCTACTAGGATTGCCTCATACTCTGCTTCATTGTTGGTGGCTCGGAAGTGGAGCCGGATAGATAAATACAACGTATCTCCCCGGGGGGGGGGGGGGGGGGGGAACCATTAGCACCCAACTCCGCTGTGCTTGCTGTTGGATGACCCATCGACATAGATCTTCTAAACTCCTTCGGCTTCTGGCTCAGGAACAGCTTCGAGCATGAAATCTGAAAGAGCTTGTGCCTTGATGGCAGTACGAGACTGGTACTCAATCCCATACTTACTCAGTTCTGCGGTACATTTGATCAACCGACCCGAAGCTTCCGGATTGGTGAGGACTCGTCCGAGCGGGCTATTGGTGAGAACTACAACAGGATGTGCTAAGAAGTATGGCCGGAGCCTCTAGGCCATTAATACCAGAGCATAGGCCAACTTTTTCATCGTAGTGTATCATGTCTCTACGTCCTTCAGGAGGTGTCCGAAGAAGCAGATCGGATACTTACAATGCCTTCTTCTCGGATGAGCACAGAGCCTACTGCTTGCTCAGCTGCCGACAGCTAGACGAATAATGTCTCCCCTTCCACTGGCTTGTAAAGGATTGGGAAGCTCGACCAGATAGGCTTTAAGATCTGCAAACACCTTCTCACACTGGTCGTCCCAGTCGAACTTGACTGTCTTTATCAAGATCTTGAAGAAGGGTAGGGTCCTGTCAGCAGACTTAGTGATAAACCTGGACAGGGCCGTAATTCTACCATTCAGTCGTTGTACCTCCTTGAAGTTACGAGGAGATGGCATGTCCAGAATAGCCTTTACTTTTTCTGAATTAGCCTCAATTCCCCTCTCCGTCACCATATACCCTAAGAACCGACCACTCTTCACCTCGAACAGACATTTAGCAGGGTTCAGCTTCAGCCTATTGGCCCTCAGGATGGCAAACATCTCTTCCAGGTTGGCGATCATGTCTTTCCCTTTGTCGGTCTTGACCAAGATGTCATCCACGTATACTTCGATGTTCCTCCCTATCTGATGTTGAAAGACTTTATCCATCGTCCACTGATAGGTCGCGCCAGCGTTATGCAACCCATACGGCATAACGTTATAGTAATAAGTCCCATCTGCTATCACAAAACTGACCTTCTCTTGGTCTTCAGGAGCGAGAGGAACTTGGTGATATCCCTGGTAAACATCCAATATCGAAATAAAATCACAACTAGAAGTAAAATCCACTAGCCGGTCTATCCGAGGTAAGGGGTAGCAGTCTTTAGGGCATGCTTTATTCAAATCTCTAAAATCAATACAGACCCGCCATTTACCACCCGACTTAGGGGCAAGTACTACATTAACTAACCAAGTCGGGAACTGAACTTCTCTTATGCGCCCAGCCTTCAACAACTTGGTGACTTCCTCTCTGATAACCTTGTCCTGCTCGGGCGCAAAATATCTTCGCCTTTGCTTCACGGGCCGAGCTCCAGGAGTCACATGCAAGCGATGCGTAGCCAAGGCTGGGGGGACTCCCTTGATCTCCTCGGCAGCCCACGCAAACATGTCCTGATGGTTCAGCAAGCAGTCGATCAGACGGCTCCTCAGCTTTGGTGTGAGGTCGGCAGCAATCCTTGTGACCCTCCCCAGTTTGTTGAGGGTGGATCTGGACCTCTTTGCTCTTGAACTCCCTCCGTTCTTCTTTGGGTCCTTCCTCCTCTCGAGGGTTGGCAAGGTCAATTTGTAGAGCTTCATCAGCCTTCGGGTTCTTGCGGGCTTCAGACCTGACCTCCCCGCTGTAGCATCGCCGGGAAGCTAGTTGATGCCCCTTGACCTCGGTCACCTGCTCGCCCACCGGGAACTTGATCTTTTGGTGGTAGACTGAGACCACCGCCTGGAATAGGCTGATTGCTGGGCATCCCAAGATGGCGTTGTAGGACGAGGGGACATCAACGACCAGGAAAGGAGTCCTCCTAGTCTTCTCGAGCGTGTCATCTCCCAATGATATGGAAGGGAGATTTTCCCTATTAGCTGCACTTGACATCCAATGAAGCCAAAGAGTGGAGTGGAGACCGGACGCAGCTCGTCCTCATCGATCTGCATCTGGTCCATGGCCGCCTTGTACATGATGTTCACAGAACTACCTGTATCTACGAAGACACGCTTAACTTCATAATTTACTATGTGTGCACGAATTACCAGGGCATCCTCGTGAGGGGCCTCCACATCTTCTAGGTCGTCTAGGCCGAATGAAATGAGGGCCCCAGCGCTGGCTACTGCTTGTCCCGATAGCATAGTTCTCCAGGCGACGAGTGTGGGCCTTCCTTACCCGATGAGAGTCTCCTCCGGTAGGGCCTCCGAAGATCACTCCCACATGGCCCGAAGGAGGACCACGCACAAGAGCCTTGCCCTTCTTGGGGTCTCATTTGGGTGAGAGAGAGCGACGAGGTGCCCTCTCCCGACTCCTTTCCCTGAAACGTGACTGAGATTGCCGTCTAGTTTCATCCTCTCCCGACTGCCGTTTGCGAGGAGAAAGGCTCCCCCGAGGGGATCTCCGATGGTACCCCACTTTCTTCCATCGCTTCCGAGGTTTGGTATCCACTTCCTCAGACAACCTTTTCTTCAGGGCATGACATTCCTCTGTAGAGTGTGTCGTACTGCCGTGGAAGTCACAGTACTTTTTTGGTGGCTCCGGCTCCTGGGTGTCGACTTTCTCTACCAGCCTTCTCTTACCCGCCCAGTGGTCCTTCCCAGAACGAGGATCCTTACCCCTGGCCAATGCTATGGGTTCCCTTCTTTTAGACTATACGGTAGTCTGCATAGGGACTTCGGCTGGTTCTTTTCGGCGAGCGTGTTGTACTTCTTCAACGTTGACGTGTTTGATAGATTGCCCCAGCAAGTCATCGAAACTGGTTGACGACTTCTTCACCAATGACCGGAAGAAGTCACCTTCAAAGAGTCCCTGCATGAAGGCGCTGACAAGGATCTTCGATGTTGCAGTTGGCACATCTTGCGCCACCCGGTTGAACCGCTGGATATAATCCTTCAACGGTTCCTTCGCCTTCTGCTTGAGGGCGAGCAGATTTAACGCCGTCTTCTGATATCGACTGCTGTTGGCAAAGTGATGCAGGAACGCGATTCTAAACTCTAAGAGGGAATTTATAGAACCCTGGGGTAGCCTCTGGAACCATTCCTGGGCGGCCCCCGACAAAGTGTTCAAGAACACTCGACACTTGACACCATTTGTGTACTGGTGCAAGAGAGTCACGTTCTCGAATTTGCATATATGATCTTCTGGATCCGTGTTCCCATCATAGTCAGCAATGCCAGGACTACAGAACTGCTTCGGCATGAGATCTTCTATAATGTTCAGCGAGAAAGGGGTGGAGGGTGCCTTCTGGAAAGTCTTGGGTCCCTCCATCTTCCCCAATCCTTCTTCCTGCTTTAGGACGCTAGAAGAGACGGAGTTAGCCTTCTCCAAGTCTCCCAGGGAATCTCGCTGGTGCGCTGGAGTTGTCACTGTGTGTCCCATCGGCGGTGAGACAGATCTTCGGTTGTGGTGGTGCGAGGTGAAGATTCTGGGGATTTCGCCTTGCCCCAAGGCCGCTCAACGTGATACAACTTGCTCAATTTGGTGCTGTTCGAGCGCACCCTTGACGGTGTTGGCGACCAAGCAATCCAACTCCTCTTTCGTCAAAATGATGAGTTGTCCCTCTGGTTCGGCCATCACTGTGCTCCTTCTAGTGCTTTGATTTAGTAGTTCCCACATACGGCACCAAACTTGATCCCGAAAGAATCGACGCAGATGACGAGTCACCAAAGTCCAGCACACGAGGATGACGACGAAGGGGAGTAGATCGTGCCCTGCGAGATCAACACGAGCATTAATGGGAACACACCGGAGGTTTTCCGGCGGAGCTCACTCTGATGCTCAAGTCAGACTTCGATTGCTTGCAAGAAGACAATGAGGAAGAAGAATAGTTGTGAGTCCAGAGAGCGTACCCTTTTACCTGCGTGTCCAAGTACTTTATATACTCGAGGGATTGATTACATGTATGTTCCACGTTCGTTATTCGTCGGTTACACGATAACTTTTAGGTAACGACCGCAACGATTATTAATGCCTTAATTGTCATGTGTGGCGGGCAATAATTATCAGACGACTTTCCTGATTCGGAAAGAGGAATGACGACTTAAACTCGAGCTATCAGGTGCATTGACCCTTGAGCTCCGCTCTCCCGAGAGGGTCTCAGGATATCCTCTCCCGGGCGAGGGCATCTGGAGTCTGACTTCCCAAGGTGATCTCGGGAGTCTACGGCCTGGCTCGGGAGTTTGTCTTCCCGGGGAGGTCTCGGGCGTATATCATCTTGAGTTGGTCTCGGAGATCTGCCCTCTCGAGGTGGTCTCGGGAGTCTATGACCCGCTCTAGCCTCGGGAGTCAGTCTTTCCGGGGAGATCTTGGGCGTATATCATCCTGAGTTGGTCTCGGGAATCTGTCCTCCCGTGGTGGTCTCGAGAGTCTACGGCCCGACCTGATCTCGAGAGTCCGAACTAGGCATTCGGGCTTGATGGACCCCGACATATAACTTTTCTGTTCTACCTATCAACTATGAGATGCTCAACGCCTCAACCCCATCAACTATTTTCCACGTTTGGAAAACGACCACTACACTGGCACACTACTTAGCTCTGTTTGCAGCCCCCACGGGCAACCGAGATGGTTAGAGCACAGGGGCTTGCATCTAACCGCCTGGGTTCGAGCCGCACGGGCGCGCTGCGATAATATCAAAGGCGTCCTGTGTACAAAAGTTCTCGGCCCAACTGTGTCCTAACTGTTTCGGTTACCGTGATTTACCTCCCTCGTTTTGGCTTAGGGGCAGGCTGTCGGGGGCGCTGGGGGCGAGCGTAATCGCCTTTATGCATACTTAGCTCTGTTTGCTAGTTGGTCCCTGCATCTTTTTGTTGGATGCCTGGGAAGTTTCCTAGTTGGTTGGTTGATCTTGTATAAATTATCACTAATAATAATTTGTAAAATCAAATTAACTAATCTATAATGACAATAAATAATATATTAAAAATCATCACTAATACTTATATAGACCTCAGAAAATACCTCCTCTTATGCTTTTAATCGTATTAATTATAACAACATTCATTCATTAGAACATATGAGACTATGCTGAGTTTTGTTGGATTATTCTTCTAATTAACCTCCTCTTTAAATTTTAACATGATCCTTAAGCCTTACTAATAGTAATGATCCTAATTAATCAATTTGCTTTGTTTTCTTAATTTATATTTTCCATTTATATATATTTCATTTGGCATATTATCACAATATATATTAACCAAATAATATATCAATATTGGAATAGACATATGAGAAACTGAGTTAGTGCTGCTATGTCCATTATAATAATAATAATAATTTATTTTGATCTTAACCATAGAAATTATTTTACGTTCCACCGAGTCAAATAACGGGCTGTACACGACATCGTTTTTTCTTCAAAACACAATTAATCTGAAACTAATTGCGACGGTTTACAAATCAAACTTCAACAAAGTCAAAGTCTTTTAAACCCATATATATATATATATATATATATATATATATATATATATATATATATATATATATATATATATATATATATATATAATTCCACGCGTTTATTATATAAAAATTAATAATCTCAGTGAAATTATTGTTCGTCAAAGTCAACGATCAAGTTGCCATCGAGATTGAGTGAGTCGTCCTCGTTTAATCAGTACTTGAAATTGTTGTCGATGTTTCACGAGAAAGTAGAGAAAAAAAGGCTTCACTAATGTGGCATGTTCATATTAAAATTTCGAGTTATAAATTAACTAAAAATTAAAACTGAATTAAAAGGCAGCAATTAATATAACCTATTAATTAAAGTTGACTTTCATGATTCATGGCACGAATCCGACGCCAAACACCCGCCACCTACTAACCAAGGCTATTAATGCCACACCTACTGCTATCAATAGGTGTCTCGTCAATTCGTCTTAAGATTGACATGACTAACATATGAAGAAGAAGGATAAACACTTAACTACATTTAGATTTAACCGTCACTAGTTAATAACTAAGGATCACTAATTAATAACTTGTCTTTAAGATTAATCGCCTTCTCTAATCAAATATGCGTACGCGGGAGAACATGCGACTGGTTTAATTTGACCGGCATCACCACGACCCGTTCCCGCCGAATTATATTTGAGGGAGGCGGATGCGGCCCCTGCCCATGTAATTTCTTACAGTTTTTCCTTGAAATGTGCATGTTTTATGCCTATATAAGCATCCCGCAAGGTTCCATCCATATCACCGCATAATTGGTTATCTTTCCATTCGCAATTAAATAAGCACTTGCAAATGGCATCGTCTCCTTCCTCCTCCTTCTTCCTCCTCTTCGCCTTCTTGGCAGCCTCAGCAGCTGCCGCCCTCGCTGCCAGCCCCGATGGTTACATGCACCTGCGCTTCTACAACCACGAGAGAATCCTCGGCTCCGGCCCCAACGCCACCGTCGTCTATGCTGTCGAGCGCCGCCCCTCCACCTCCGGTTCCGGCTTTGGCAATATCATTGTCTACGACAACCTTCTCCGCGCGGGGGTCGAACCCGACTCTCCGATTATCGGTCGGAATCAGGGCATGGGAATCGGCTCCAGCATAGCTGAGAACTCCGGCCTCACCATCTGCCAGCTAGTGTTCACGGCCGGCAAATACAACGGCAGCTCCCTCGCTGTGCAGGGGTTGTTCCCCGTCGCCCCGCTCGGGACCCTGTTCGAGCGGGCGATCACCGGCGGCACCGGACGATTCCGGTTGGCTAGAGGTTATCTCTTGACCACGGAAGTACGCAGCACCAGCACAACCCTCACCGGACAGCTCGACGCTTACATCACATTTCGTTAAAATGACTTGATAATTTGTTTTTAATAATTCACAATTTCATATATGCTTATGTATTACGGCCGTTTAGTCATTGTTTAGGATTTATGAGTATCAGGGTAAAGTTCATATTCCAACGATATGTATTGGATAAATAGTTACATGTTTCCAAAGTCGAATAAAATGATTGCATATATATATATATTTATTCATTACAGTCTCCGGATCTACTATATATGATCCAATTCAACGATATATGTAATTAACCAATTGAAAATTCTAATCTTTTTTGGGTGAAAAATAAAGATGATCAAATTAATTCTCTAGAAGCTTGAGATTTCTACTCCAGTTTCAGACTGCAGTACTCACAGAGGAGTAAGCTGACTTCACATTGAATTCTTCATTAGCTCTTCAGCTCCCAAACAATCTGTCTACCTAGCTAATTGATGCAGATAAACACATTAAATTCAGTATTTTTTTTGTCAAACCAAAAAGGAAAAGGAAAAAGAAAAAGAAAAGGTTTTCTTCCTAATACTATACCAATCTTAATTCATTCTCCCCATAAATACTCTATGCATATATGTCCTGTATAATTAAAATTAAAGGTGCTTATATTTCATTGCCATATATGAAGATCAAACTGTCGCATATAGGTGAGTTTGTAAGTGCATTTAATTTTTTAATTAAGGTATCTAGTTTATATAGATTAATTCTAGATAACCGATCTAACTCCACGAGAATTTCTCATCCAAAACATTAATAATATTAACTAATGCCAATATATAATTCATCAATTCTTAATTTACATGTTTTATTAAACATTATCCTATTTACCGCAGTTTTTATATATTAAATACATTGCTCTTGACCAAATTATATATTAATTAATTAATTACTAACTAAGCGATTGGACTGGACTGCTTCAATTCTATGTAAACGTATATATCGGGCCACAACGCGAGATCGACCAATTCCTAGTCTTAATTTCTATGTGACGGTGACGACCTGCCACCTTCCGTTAACAAGGCTTGCAAGCTGCAATATTCATGTTCCAAAAATTGGTGGTCAGAACAGGGTTTTGAATTTTGGATGTGTGACCGTCGGGAGAGCTGATTCGAATCTAAATCAAAAGTTATGTCGTTTTATAAAGTTGGAAGAGTCATGTTGAATTTCATCATGAGTTAGGTCTGTATCAACTCGGGCTAGGACCTGACTCAATTGAGTCCAAACCCGTATTGAGCGGTCGAGTCTGAAGTGTTTGGGCACATGTCCAATGACAGGCCAGCTGATTGCCCCACTCTACATGTGAATCTGTTTATAATCCATCCAGGGGTAAAAAAAAAATGACGTGGGAAATTGACACATCCAACAGAGTTGAAAAAAATGTATCAAATAGCACATGCTCGTTTGAAGAAGAATCTAACTTAAAATTTGAATTAAACACACAGCTAGCTAGCGTATCTGACCCGTTCATCGATGCTTAAAAATCCCCTTCCCACTGATCAGTTCAGTGTATACTTATATTTAGTCAATCGTTGACCAAATTCAATTTCATATGTATCCACGAAGCGTTGACAAATAAATCCATAAGAGACGGTTGAGACCTGCTACCTTACATTTCTGCAATCTTCATCATACTTCCAAGGGCGGAGCTACATGTTAGCAATACCCGGGCTGCAACCGGAGAATCCAACTAGGACGAGAGGGAAAAGAACATGAATTTATTATAGGGAACGGGAAAAAAATGAAAGGAAATGGAAAGTAACTCGGGATGACTCGTCGGTATCAACGCTCATAGCCCACCACCTGGGATCAACCCAGATAGATCGGCTGAGCTGGCTCCGCCATTGATATTTCATCTCTCTACACACATAGGCCATGTAACTCTACTGTGTTAATAAACTCATCTTTATTAAGTTAATTTGTACTATGCCAATAAATTAATACTACAAAGGATCGTGATTACTCTAATACTGTATCAATCTTTCCGAGCAAACTTGGCCAGCCCATTAAAAATATGACAAATAATAATTTGATATATAAGTAAATAGATATCTTGCATTGCTAAAAAAACTCATTTGGAGATTTAGCAATGAAATTTAGAAATCTACATCTAAAAATATGGCGATGGTTGGACTGAGTATCCACCTACCAAAATTTGAGAGAAAGTTCATGCTATGAAAATGTCGAATGAAGATATTTATTTTAAAATAGATTTTGATTTATTGATTACTATAAAATATGATTTTGTAGCATTCAAAGATCTTAACGCAGACGAAAAGAAAAAGCACCTCTGGACCAAAAAGGATAAGACTTATTTTGTTGCCAACGGCAAAATAGAGTTCCATTTATTAAGCGTATTACCATTCCAAGAAGTTAATCAGATCGACACCTAATCTTGGCCAAAGAACTTTGGAAGAAATTTTTGAAGCTACACGAAGGAACCTCGGAGGCCAAGTGTTCCGGAAGCGAACAACGAGGATGACAAGTTACCAAAGCGCAACCCACTACGACGATGACGGGGAGAGGATGTCCATGCCCTGCGAGATTAGCACGAGTGTTAAAGGTAACACACTGGAAGATTTTTCGGTGGAGTCCTCTCCGACGCTCAAGTCAGAATTCTCCCTTTTTTCGGAGGACAACGAGGAATCGAATTGCTATAGTCTTGGAAAAACTCCCTTGCCTAGATACCGAGGCATCTTATATACCTGAGGTCTTTATCACACGTGTCCCCACGTTCTCCTCCACGTTCCTTAATCATTGGTTACTTGATAGATATCCTTCTTTTGGTAACTACCGCTACGATCATTAAGGCCTTAATTACTATGCGTTGCGAACAATAATATCCGATGACTTTCCTATTCTGGAAGGAGGAACGAATACTTGAAGTCAGGCTTTCTGACCCCTATGTTGATCTTTGGGCTCCACTCTCCCGAGTCAGTCTCGGAGTCTCATTTCCCAAGCTGACCTCGGAGCCTTCATCCATTTCCTCGAGATAGTCTCGAAAGCCCGATTCCCGATCTGACCTTGGGGGCTTTCTTCCATTCTCCCGAAGTAGTCTCGGGAGCCCGATTGCTGGTCTGATCTCGGGGCTCTGGTTTAGTGGGCCCTGCCACGTAGCTTCCCCGTGTCACGTATCCACTCTGGGATGCTCATCCCTATCACAAGTCCCCCATTCAAGTCTGGTGGTACAATGAGAGGAAGCTAAGACCATATTACCATTCCTTCTCTCTTAACGACTTGCCGAATCCGAGGAATCGAAACATTCATCCCTTGGCCCGAGGCGATCCTTTGAATTAATCCAAAAGTCCCCGTGAGTTTCGAGACCTGGTAATGATAGCTGTCCATCACTCATTAAGAGTGCATGGGACGTCTTAATGGCGAAAGAGCACTCTAGCGAATGGAGTACTGCCATGTGGCAGAGTCTTTTCTGCGTGATCTCCTCCTGATACGCTCAGTAGGACTATACCAACCGGCAGCCATAATGAACGGCAACGCCTCAAGATTTACAGTTATCACCGTCTACGTGTTGCGCCTCTATTCCTGCACGAGAGCGACTTCTTCCCTATAAAAGGGGAAGGCGAAAGTGGCCTTCCGTTTTTTTGTACTACCGATTATCAGAGTTTGTGCGTCCCTTTTATGCTTACTAGAGCTCCATCTTACTAATGTTGGGACCGGGTGCATGTTAACAAGGATACGGGTTCGTAAATTTTAAAATATTTACGTGCAGCGGAAGAATTAGCATAAATAATTTCTTAAATTATTTTAACCACGTATCTAGCATGCGACCTTATGATGTGTGGACATGATCATAAATTAAAATTTTGCGAAAAGTAAACTAATTTACTTCAATACCTCGCGTAACTCGAAGTAAGGGACGAGATCCAACCGTAGCGTCCCTTGGAAGCTCCGCCTCTATTCGCGTCCACGCCGAGTTCTCTTCGGGATGACTTCGCAAAGTCACGAGTTTTGTGCCGACGAGAACTACTAGATTCTCTAAAGGCACAACTAGAAGATCAAGAGAGAAGAAAGGAAACTAACCACCAAGAAACGGAATCTAAATTCCGGGAAGGAAGGAGTTGCGATCCGCTTCTTCTTCTTCTTCGTTGGCTCCTTCTTGGTGATGACAACTCACGGCAATCCCTTGGATTGGGAGGGTGATGCGCCGACCCTAGGTGGGTGGACGCCGACCCTAGGGTGAGCAAAGGGGGGCGCCGGCCCTAGGAGGAAAGGAGAAGGAGAGGGAGAGATTAAGAGAGAGAGGAAGAGAATTAATCTCTTGATCACTTAATTAGAAATTCAAGGCTTGCCTTTGGTTCCTTTATATAGTAGCCTCTCCCTTGCCAAGTCTCCCTCTTAACGGAATTTTCATAAGAAATTTATCCTATAAATTTTCTTATGAATTATTCCGTTTAAGCCAAGTTTTATTATAACTAACTTTATAATAAAACAAATACATCTCTCCTTTTATTATGGAATAAATTTTACAAGAAATTTATAAATTTTCTTATTATGGAAAAATCAATTCATAATTGATTTTATAAAATTAAAATAAACCATTCCATGGATCATTTTAATTCCCATAAAAAAGAATAAATTTCTATAAATTTCTTTATATAAATTTCTTTATATAAATTTATTTATCCATAATTTATAAAACAAATCGCGCTAGATTTATTTTATTAATTAAACCAAATAAATTAGTTTTTCCCCAATATTGTGGCCGGCCAAACCAAAGAGGGTTGGCACCCTCTTTGGCCGGCCAAACCGAGCCGAACCCATCACGAATTAAACTCATTTAATTCGCCCAATAAGCCTTCAAAAGGCTTAGCCATTTTAAGCTTCCGTTGCGCCTCTGATTAACTCAGATTCGACTTATTTCTCTTGATCGGAAAATCCAATTTTCAACTCGTTTTAAATCCCTCGGATTACTCATAGTGCGTGTGACTAAATAGGCTTTCGATTTATGTTGGCTGTCTATAATCAACTAATTATAGAACGATCATGAGTGACACCTAGTAGTACATCATGACCCCCAATTAATCGAAAGATCAACGGTTGACCTCAGAAGTAATTCTGAAACCCTTCAGCAGCTCTAATGAATCGTGCCCCATTCCCTTCACCATCTTATACCCACTTGGTTCAGGACATGGTCTGTGTGTGTCAGTCCCCACTAGGCTGACTACGTCACACCTAGCCCAAGTAGTGTCTTTCTCGTCCTTTGGATTTCTAATTACTCTCATGTATTTAAGAGACTCATACTCTAAACATGACATGCTCTGGCCAGAGGCTTTGAGTAACAATCCGACGATAGGCCTGGGTATACATCTCCTCGCAAGGAGTGGTGAATCCTTTGTAGGCTGTTCAAACATCTTCGGGCACTTCGGCTTATACCCAATCATCCTGGGTCCACACCTCCTTGGAGATGCTTGCTTAAGATGTTAAAGTATAAGTCTCCATGACCAAGATGACTTGAACACTGCAAGTCAAAGGAACATCGCACTTAAGCTGCAGTAAGAACTTCACTGACATATCTATATAGATTACCATATGAAGTTTTACAGCTAGTCACTCCAATGAACTAGTTCCCTTAACTAGCATCCATGTTTATCTCCGGACATCCCAATGTCACCAGCCAGTGAGAATCAGCTGATTAGAGAATAACCCATGCTAGTCTCAACAGAATTGATAGTGTCCATTTTTATCAATTCATCGACTAGGATATTTTCAATACTTCACAATTGCACATGTAGAGATAATCACTAGTTGTGATCTAATCACAAATTCTCTTATGATGTGAATTGTATTGCGGACATTCAGTAGATGAGTTTAAGATCCCAATAAAATACACAAACATGTATACTTAAATAGTGAATTTTCATTTATTAAAATAAATGTTTACAATCATAAGGCGATTGCCTTAGGACACTTCTCTCATATCACTAACAACTAAGGCTTCTTCTTCATGTGTAAGTCTCATTCATCTCCACCTTCTTTTCCTCTCCATTACCATGGGCAAAGAAGGAAAGGGAAAGAAAGACCAGGGTAGGAAGAAGAAACCGGAAGAGGAAGGTACGAAGCCACTTCGTCTAAGATTAAGTCCACCACTCTGAGAGTCGTCTGCGAAGCGTATGACATTCCGGCGGAGTAGCAGTCGAGGTCCCTAGGATAGACCAATCGCCAGTAGAACCTCCCTTAGGGGTTTTTTACCTTTTTCTTAGGGCAAGTAAAGTTTAGCCTCCGTTTTCCTCTTCCTCCCTTTTTCATGGCCATATCCGATTATTTTGATATCCCATTACACCAGATGGCTCCCAACACCTTCGCTCAGATGGGCGGGGTGTTTATCCTTTTCAAACTCTTCAATATACCTTTGACCCCTCGCTTCTTTCATTTCTTCTTCTTCCCAAACTTAGCCTCCAGAGGGGCACTCAATTTTACTGCTCGCTCTGGTCATAAGTTTATAAGAAGCCTCTCTTCCTCCCATAAGGGATGGAAGGAGCCCTTCTTCTTCATTAGGCTTTCCGAGTACCCCTTCTACCCAATTCGCTGGAGAGAAGACCTACATCCTCTTCCGGAACTAGGTGACTTCCAGTAGGACTCGGGGTATCAGCGGGCCAGAAGTGTCCTGGCCAGCATGGAGTTCCACGACCCCAGGTTGGTGCAGTGTGAAGAACTCCTGTATCGGGTTGGGCTTAGCTCCAAAGCCACCAGCCTTAGTCATAGCCTCAGTAAGTTCTACAGTTTGTTAAACACTTGTTGATTCTAACTGATAGTTTATTATTTATGTATTGTAGGGAACGTCATGCTATCCCTGGCGATGAGCAAGCTCCTTAAATGGGAGCTGGCCGACGAACAAGCTCTCGCCCCTCCTCTAGCTCCCACCGCCTCGGTGGTTGACCATACTGATGGCTCGGAGCAGACGCAGGAGTTGCTCGGTGCACAGGGAGCTGATCTCTCCCCCACTCCCATTGGGACGCAGGAGTGTGAAGAACTCTTGTATCGGGCTGGGCTTAGCTCCAAAGCCACCAGCCTTAGCCATAGCCTCAGTAAGTTCTACAGTTTGTTAAACACTTGTTGATTCTAACTGATAGTTTATTATTTCTGTATTGCAGGGAACATCATGCTATCTGATAACTACTATTTTGTTGATTATTTTAGGCTTTTAAATCCATGTTTGATCCATATTTTACATGCTTAATCTTGAATTTACCCTAAGTTCCATGTATTAATTCTATTTTGGGTTTAATTGCAAATCTTTACAATTTTGAGATGTTTTGATATCTAAATTGAATCTGACTTTTGTAGGCTGAAGGAACATGGACCTAAGTCAAGTTGGGTCAAGGTTGGGTCAGAATCGGGCTCAGATCAAGGCGATCAAGCTTTGGAAGATTGTGGGCCGTCCATTCAGAGGGCAAGTAGATCTGAGCCATCCAGGGCAAATCTGATTGATCCCAGTCAAGGAGAGGTAGATCTGACCTTCAGATTGAGATCTGGAAGTTTAGGGTTCAATCAGAGAAGATCCGACCGTTGGATTAAGCCAAGACAATCTCAACCGTCCATTGCTAAGTATTTAATCAAAAATCCCTCAGAATTCTCGCGTCGTCGCGTGTCACAGCTTCTTCGTGTTCTTCCCGTTCTTGCGTCTTTCTTCTTCATTTTCTTCATCCGATCGCGTGGCCACATCGGATTCCAGCTTGGTTTGAGTTCCAGATCATCAGATTCGCGTCTCCTTGAGATTTCCTGCTCAAGTTTGTAGCTGAGAAGAGCTTGGTGAGGGTTTCGCCAGTTCTTGCTGTAACGCCCGCTTTTTTTTTTCTAAGCGGTGTTACGTTAACATGCTTAGGGCATGTAGACATCATAAGGCAGCGGAATAACTTAACTTATACATGCCCTGTTACCATTCTTAACTTATTGACATGGGAACCTTAGCATATTAACTTTGAACTTAAGCATCATATCATGTCTCACATAACATCATATCATAAGGTTCCATAAGTCATTATTCAAACACATAAGTAAACATATAGTTCCTGGGCCAAGTCACTACGTCACACATGCATTCTTGCCCTCCTGCTGCTTCCTTCATTATCCCCTTGAATGATCTGCGATATAAGGAAATAAGACTATAAGCACACCGGCTTAGTAAGACTCTTTCCTACTCACAAAACCATCCATCATTCATCATCTCATAATGAGCACATAAAACATTAACATACTTGGTGCTCTACTTAGAACATAACATCTTGCATCACTTATCGTATACATAGCATGACATGAACATAAACATAGTAACATTCTAAGCATGGCATGATACATGGCATAAACATAAACATCATAGACATTCTAAGCATGGCATAATTCATTCATTCTCATGGCACAATTCATAAACATAGTGAACATTCTAAGCATGTCATAATTCATGGCATATCGTAAACATAGTGAACATTCTAAGCATGGCATAATTCATGGCATAAATCATAGACATAGTGAACATTCTAAGCATGACATAATTCATGGCATATCGTAAACATAGTGAACATTCTAAGTATGACATAATTCATAGCATAAATCATAAACATAGTGAACATTCTAAGCATGACATAATTCATGGCATAAATCATAAACATAGTGAACATTCTAAGCATGACATAATTCATGGCATAAATCATAAATATAGTGAACATTCTAAGCATGGCATAATTCATTCATCCTCATGCATACTTCTTAACATGAAACGTAAGCATAAAATCTTATCAACATAGCATAATGCATAACATGAATGGATGCATGAGTGGAATGCATATACATAAGGATGCTTAACTTTTAAACATACTTTTCATTGCTTAAACATAATCATCATAACATCATTTGGGGTCCCCGGCTTGTACCACATACATACATCATTGCGCGCATCCCTAGCAAGTCCCAGGTCGCGAGCCCCAACCTACTAGGGTAAGGACAGCATAGTCGGTAGTCCCCGAACCGAGGCGTTCTTAAGGTGCCCATCCCTGTTGCACAGCTCCGGTAGTGCCAGAACCGTGGACAGCTACGGTAGTCCAACACCGGGGCGTTCTTAAGGTGCCCATCCCTTGGACCCATACTTCGGTCCGGTACAAGCCCATACATAAAGTAAAATACTTTTCATGCTTCATCATTCATATGGCATTCATGGCATCTTTAACATAGCATAACTTGTTACGGCTCGGCCCGTCTACCGGCCCATTTACCGGTCCTCACGACCGTCGTACCGTCGACCATCGACCGTGCCGTCTTAGCATATTTATGTCTTAAAGACATAAGCATCATCTTTCATTCATCATCATTCATAGCATATTCATTCATTCATCATACTTAACATCATCATTATGCCTTAAAGGCATGAACCTTAACTTCATTCTTCGCTTTCATTTTTTTGACATGGCATCATTTTCATTCTTAACATGGCATCATTTTCATTCTTAAACATGGCATCATTTTCATTCTTAAACATAAACATAACATACTTAACATGGCATCATTTTCATTCTTAAACATGGCATCATCCTCATTCTTAAACATAAACATAACATACTTAACATGACATCATTCATATCATGAACCTAACATATCATAGCATCATTTTTATCGTGATCATAACCCTATCATTCTTATCATGGCATCATTCATATCCTGAACATATACTTATCATACTTATCATGGAAACACATAAACATATACTTGAAGTTAAAGGCTCAACCCTAACCCTTGGGCCCTTGAGGTTGGCCGAAACATATGGGGTCTCTAGGGTAATCCAAAAATTCCCAGAATTTATACTTAACCTCCACACATCATAAGAGAACATAAATTAACATTATCAAGATTTTTGGATTAATTATAGACCTTTAAATCATGGTGACCGAAACCCTTAAACTTAGGGTTCTTAGTTTTGTTTCTTTGATGTTGGCCGAAACCCTAGGGTATCCTAGGGTACTCCATAAATTCCCAAAAATTATACTTAACCTCTACACATCATAAGGGAACATTAAATAATATTATCATGATTTTTATCATAATTATAGACCTGTAAATCATGGTGGCCGAAACCCTTAAACATGAGGGTTCTTAGTTTTGTTTCTTTCATGTTGGCCGAAACCCTAGGGTGTCCTAGGGTACTCCAAAAATTCCCAAAAATTATACTTAACCTCTACACATCATAAGGGAACATTAAATAACATTATCATGATTTTTAGCATAATTATAGACCTGTAAATCATGGTGGCCGAAACCCTTAAACATGAGGGTTCTTAGTTTTGTTTCTTTCATGTTGGCCGAAACCCTAGGGTGTCCTAGGGTACTCCAAAAATTCCCAAAAATTATACTTAACCTCTACACATCATAAGGGAACATTAAATAACATTATCATGATTTTTATCATAATTATAGACCTGTAAATCATGGTGGTCGAAACCCTTAAACATGAGGGTTCTTAGTTTTGTTTCTTTCATGTTGGCCGAAACCCTAGGGTGTCCTAGGGTACTCCAAAAATTCCCAAAAATTATACTTAACCTCTACACATCATAAGGGAACATTAAATAACATTATCATGATTTTTAGAATAATTATAGACCTGTAAATCATGGTGGCCAAAACCCTTAAACATGAGGGTCTCGGTTTTCTTTCCTTTCAACATCCAATTCGAAAACCAACCACTATATATCATACTAAAAATCATAAAAATCATAGGGAACTATTATACCACAGGTGAGGGAGTCTTACCTTGAGTTTCTTGATTTTTTGAACCTTGGAAGAAGAAGAAGATTGTAAAAGCTTTGGATCCTTGCCTCCTTGTCCTTGTATCCTTGGGAAAACTCTTAGATCTTGGAGATAAGACCTCTTGTGGAGCTTTTCCAAGGGAGAACCCCTTCTTGGGTATTCGGCTAGGATGAGGGAAGGGAGAGGTCTCGAAATGCAAGTGATGGGAAGAAGAGGTAACTCCCAAAACCCCCCTTTAATAGCCCATTAAGGAGGCAAATGAAGAGTCTCTCCATGACTCTTCATCTTCTTCTATGCCTTAACTAATATCCACTTCATTCCCTCCTAACAATACCTTGCTAGGTGAGTTGGTTAGTGCATACATGGTTGTACAAGAGGTCCAAGGTTCAATCCTTGGCTCATGCACCTTTATTTTTATTTTATTTTTATTTCATTTATTTTATTATTTTATTTTTTTAAATTCCGAAAATCCCCCTAAAATCACCCATAATTATGCCAATATTCCTAAATAAAATTCTTTTATATTTATATTAATTTTACCTAATTTATATTAATTTTTACCTAATTAATACCCATTTTTGGAGCTCATTTAAAGCTCATTGGTACTTAGTTTTCTCAATTTAAATGAGAAAACATGGATTTTCTAGGCCAAAGTTCTCCTTAATATTTCTAGGTCCCTTGGAAAATTATTTAGACATGCTTAATATTTTAAGAAAATATTAAGAGAATTTTCCGAGTCGTTACACTTGCCAGTTTCGGATCGAATCACACTTGTTCTCCATCCTCATCAATCGGATGCAAAGTCGAAGGGGTTCTTTGAGTTGCCCTGATTGTTCCTGAATCATCATCGTACTCCATTACAGTAAGTACGAAGAGATCGGAGGATTGGTTCTCTCGACGGCAAAATCTGAACTGAAGTGATTGCAGGAGCTGAGTATCTGTCGATTTGTCGAGCTACAGGGTTCGTAGCTGTTTCTTGTGTGACAGCAAGAAGGATTCGAGCTAAGGGATGAGTCTGATGTTTAGTTGTTGCTAATTTTTGTTTCGCAATTCTGTTCATCCGTAGTTTAGTTCTGTAGCTGTAGATTTTCAGACACTGATCGGTCTGTCGACAGACCCAAGCATCATCTGATCAGTCTGTCGACCGATCAGGCTTGCTTCTGATCGGACTGTCGACCGATCAGGTAGTCCAGCTTCAATTTGTGCTCTGTTTTGTTTAGGCTTGACTTATTACAAATCTTCCAACCTTGCCGTGAGACACAACTACTTGAATTTAAATTTTAATTCTCAAATTCCATTAGTTACAGAGTTCTTGCACTCAATTTTAGCTTTGAATTCCAATTTTATCCTTTCAAGTTGCATGGTTTACTTGTTACTTAGTTTAAGTGTAGTTTTTGCAATCATGATTGTTTAGCTAAGTTTCCCTTGTTACTGTTATTTCCCTCTAAATTGCAAAACAAACCCCCATATTATTCGAAAACCCCAAAACAATTGACGACACACAAATTCAAGCTTTGAATCAAACATCCTAAACTAGTCCTTGGAAAAAACA
Source organism: Boesenbergia rotunda (assembly GCA_024364735.1). Lineage (NCBI taxonomy): Eukaryota > Viridiplantae > Streptophyta > Magnoliopsida > Zingiberales > Zingiberaceae > Boesenbergia > Boesenbergia rotunda. The sequence continues at coordinate 20,342 of JAGFNQ010000195.1, forward strand.
CGACTTGACTGCATTTTATTTTGTGAGCTAGGGTTTTCAATCTATAAATATCTAAATTTAAGACTCACATTTGTGACATTTATTTTGGGTCCATCACTATCCCGAGTGATGAACAAGCTCCTTAAATGGGAGCTGGCCGACGAACAAGCTCTCGCCCCTCCTCCAGCTCCCACCGCCTCGGTAGTTGACCAGACTGAAGGCTCGGAGCAGACGCAGGAGTTTCTCGGTGCACAGGGAGCTGATCTCTCCCCCACTCCCATTGGGACGGGAGGTGAGGATGAAGAACTTGCTGTTGGAAACGGGATGGCTATAGAGGGGGGTGAATATAGCCAGACACCCACAAGTTGCTCTTTGATATTTTCTGTGTGATCAGATTAGCAGCGGAAGCAAATGCAGAACAAAGAACAAAGCAGAGAAGGAAACGCAAACCAAACAAACACTAAGACAAAGATGTAAAAGGTTCAGGGATAACTTGCCCCTACTCCTTGGCGTGCCCGTGAGGTGGGCGATCTCTTGATCGTCGGCAGATCAAGCCCCGGTGAACTCCGGATAGTAGCAGCCTCCTTCTCGGTGGAGAAACCTCTCCACAAGTGATCTCAAGAAGATACAAGTTAAGCACAGAGACACTCGAGAAGACAAGCTCACAAAGATGTAACAAGATCGCTCAAGCACAAAGCAACAGAGAGCACGAACACAGCCCAGCCAAACTTTCCAAGTTTCTGTCTTGTTCGCCCCGCTCCTCTGCTTCCAGCTTCGTCACTTAAGCTCCCTCTCACCATCGCAAGATTCATCAGCATTCACTGAGCTAGCCTGAACCCACTGACCTCCCTGAGCACTCAGTCCACTGAAGACCTCCTCTCCAGCTGAGTCTCCGTCAGTCGCCAGCTGCTCCAGTTGCCGTTGAAACCTGAGAAGGAGAAACAAACAAACCTGCTCCAAGGAAAGCCTCCCATTGACCCTCCTTGAGTGTTTGAATCACCTGCTATCACCTGCACACTCCAACAGAGGCTTAGCAATGCATATCAACAAGAATCGGCAATGTATCAGAGAATCGGCAGTGAAAACAGACGCGATCAGAGCTTCTGACAGCGTATTTGAATTAAATTTCTGCGCCTGATCGGTCACCAGACCGATCAGGAAGGACCCTGATCGGTCACCAAACCGATCCAGAAGTCTTCTGCACACTCCTGATTGGTCCCCAGACCAATCAGGCTCCTGCCTGATCGGTCACCAGACCAATCAGGCTGCTTCCAGACCAATCAGGAGTCATCCTGATCGGTGATAGTGAGAACCTTGCAACAAATGATCGTTCACTAGACCGATCTGAGCAGTATCCCTGATCGGTCACCAGACCGATCAGGAGCAGATCAGCAGGGGAACTCAACTCACTGTTCGCTCCCTGATCGGTCACCAGACCGATCAGGAGCTGTGCAGTGAGTGAAACACATACTCCCTGATCGGTCACCAGACCGATCAGTCATCACTGGATCGGTCACCAGACCGATCCATGAAGGAGCACCGTGCCAATCTCCCTGATCGGTCACCAGACCGATCCAGGGGCTCCAACCTAGCCCTCCAAGCTAGGATTTCATCCACCTTAGCCCTCCAAGCTAAGGATTTTTCACCTAACCCTCCAAATTGGGAATTTGCACCTAACCCTCCAAGTTAGGACTTTTCACCTAGCCCTCCAAGCTAGGACTTTTCACCCAACTCTTCCGGATTAGGACTTTCCAAACCTAGCCCTCCAAGCTAGGACCTGACCCTCCAAGCCAGGACTTTTTCACCTAACTCTCCAAGATGGGACTTTTCACCTAACCCTCCAAGTTAGGATTTTTCACCTAGCCCTCCAAGCTAGGACTTTTCACCTAGCCCTCCAAGCTAGGACTTTTCACCCACCTCTTCCGAATTAGGACTTTTCAACACCTGGCTTCACTCACCAGGACCCGGCTTCACTCACTGGGATTTCCAACACCTGGCTTCACTACCGGGATTTCCATCACTTGGCTTCACTCACCAGGACTCGGCTTCACTCACCGAGATTTTAACTAGCTTCACAAGCTAGGACCTGGCTTCACTCACCAGGGTTTCATGCCCAGTCCCCGACCAGGACTTTAACCCAAATTCGCTCAACCAAACTTAAATCATTGTCAAACACCAAAACAACAACCGGGCCAGACTGCATCAACACTTGCAGCTTGGGTTCTTCCTGTTGGATCGAGAGAATACGATAGAGGGGGGCGGTGAATATCGTAAAAAACTTTTCGGATTGGAGGTTAAGAGAATACCCAGCGGAATTGAAAACACAGCACAAGAACTCAAGCGATTTTACTTGGTTCGGAGTTGCGGTCGGCTCCTACTCCAAGGCCCACCGTCGTTGACCATTTACTGCGGGCAATTCTATATGTGCGCAAATGTTTACAGAAAAATATTACAGTTGTAGTACAGTAAACTAAAATTTAAACTCTTCGTTACCGACGCCCGGTGTGGATCGTGCTTCGGAGCAGAGGGTCATCGTCGGCGCTTGAATCTCGAGATGGGAGGTTTCCGGAGCAGAGCACTTGAGTCGAAGAGCATATTGGCGTTCGAAGAATTGTGTTCTGAAGCCTTGGGGGTCGAGCCCCTTATATAGTGCACCTGGGGGCGCCCGGGACGTTGGGGGCACCCTCCACGTGTCTCCCGATCCGCAAACCCTCATCCGCAACTCGGTCAACCCTTATCCCTCCAGGATCGGGCTCGGGGTTTGACGGGGGCGCCCGAGACGCAGGGGGCGCCCGGGTTGACTCAGTCTGCTGACTTCTCGGCTTCAATCACTTCGTTAGCTTGGACCCAGGACGCCCGAGGCATCCGGGGCGCCCAGGAGCACGGGGGCGCCCGGGAGCTTGGGGGCGCCTGGCCCAGTGAGCTTCCGAAGCGTTTTCTTGCTCAACTCTTGTTTGGCTTTGACCTTGGGCGCCCGGGACCTCCCGGGCGCCCAACCCAGCTGCTGCCCCTCTCCTTTGGAGCATTCTGAGCTGCAGAAACTCGTTCCTTCGATCCTGCATCCAGGGTTAGTACCAAACAAAACAAGGCAAGAATGTTAGTGAATTTTACAGCTGTAGCTGTCTTGGTTCTGACTTCGGGTCTCCCAAATGGAGCCCTAGGTCGAGCCTATGCCTACTTTTCCCTCGATGGGGAACGCGTCCTCACCTACTCCTCTCAGGAGAGTTTACCTTTTGCCAACCGGCTCCTCCGGTTGGACTTTTGCCCGATGCACCTGACCAGGTCTTCGTGCCCACCTTCCGAGCAGGTCTTCGGTGCCCAGCTCCTTGCCAGGGCTTCGTGCCCAGTCCTCGACCAGGACTTCGTGCCTACCTTCCGAGCAGGTCTTCGGTGCCCAGCTCCTTGCCAGGGCTTCGTGCCCAGTCCTCAACCAGGACTTCGTGCCTAGTGTACCTAGGGCTTCTTTTCCTGTATACTTAGTGAACATGTTAGATCAACATTATATCTTAACTTTTGAACCCTTTGTCATTATCAAAAGCCCAGGTTTGACTTAGGTGTTGCCTGCACCAACACTTCCATCAGCGACAGAGTCAACTGGGAAGACAGGGTGAAGACAACTTGTCTTGCCCCTGGAGGACGACAAGGAGAGGCGACCAGTTCCTCCTGCCCCTCGGAGGAGGAGAACTCATGCACCTCCAGCGTCCCCCACAATCACCGAGGAGGTGGATATCATTCCCCTCTCGAAGCGCCACCGACGGGTGCCTTCTCATGTGGTGGAGCATCGTGCCACCGTCGCCACCCCCGCCGATTCGGGTGACGACTATAGAGGCAAGCGGGTAGAATCAGCAAGGCCTTGGCTGACGAGTGCTCATTTGCGTCGGAAGGTTCGGGCAGTGGAGAAGGCGGCCTCTCTGGGCCCTCGCCCAGTGGAGCTGAAGGAGGCCTCGGCCGAGAGTCATCCTTCTTAGGGAGAGTCTAGCACGGAGGAGGACATCCCGGGCCCTCCAAAGTGCCCCTCGAAGCACCCAGCATCCAGCATCTCTACCGCTCCGAAGGCACATCTTCTTCGAGGAGCCGCGAAGCCACGAGAGGGAGGACCACAGACGTTGCGGCTAGGTTAATTGCCAGTTTGCACGAGTCACTCCTCAAGGTAAAGGTCTTGTATTTTCCCATTACCATTATTTTCTCTTCTAACTCTTGTTATTTGTTGTAGCAGGCTGCGTCCGACTGCCTTCTCCTGGGTAGCCGCTTGTCCTCTGAGCAGGAGACCGATATCTTACGCCAACAAGTAGCTGAATTAGAGGCGGAGGTTTTTCGGGCTCACGAGGAAGGCTGATGCAGGAAAAGGTCAACAGGGGTCTTCGAGTTAAGGTGGAGTATTATCTGGACTCCCTGCAGGCCTCCGAGTCCTCCTTGCACAGTGTTCTCCACCGGGAGCGGCTACTATCAAAGCTGGCAACAACCCTTACTAAGGAGGTGAGCCATTTAGCACAAGAGAAAGGGCCCTCCGAAGAATGGGAGGTGAAGCTGTCGGAGGACGTCTGCCTCCTACAAGAAGACTTAGAGCGGGCCAAATCACAACTCTTGGCGATCGTAGAGCAACTCGAGGAGGCTCAGGCGGCTAGGGACTAGCTATCCTCCGAGGTGACCGAGCTGAAGACTACCCAGGACCAAGCCTCAAAAGAATTGAAGACATATAAGGCTGATAAAGAGTCTCGGTAGGTGGAGGCAGAGACGACATTCAAGACCAAGTTCCTCCAGTCTGAGGAATTTGGCGACATTTTGGTCGGCCAAGTGCTGAGACGGCTGAAGCAGGGCTTCAACGGGGCAGTCCAACAACTTTGACGAGCTGAAGTGTTGAAGCTGGATGCCGACTTCAGCTTTCTCAGCATTGGTAGAGCCTGGGAGGAGTTGTCGCCCAAGAGAAGGAGTTGTAGCTAGTATATTTTCTTTTCTTCTTTTGTATTTTGCTTTTTTTTTTGCTTTTGAAGATACTTCAAATTTAACCTCTGATTATGAAGGAAACCCTTTTGTCTTCTGTATCATTTTCTGTTTATCTTCTGTACTGTTGCTCCAATTATACTCCAAATTTATAATTTAAAATTTCGAATGAAATACTTTCATCTTCTATACCATTGTGTTTTTATCTTCTGTACTCCAAATTTAAATGGAATATAATTGTCTTCTGCCTCTTTCTTGAATGAATGTACTCTAATTTTGAATAGAATGTATTTTTATCTTCTGTCTCATGAATTGCCCGCATGCTATGTGTCGCTCTTGAACCCTTCTCCCGTATAGACTCCTCAACTCGCGTAAAGTCTAACACCAAAGAAGAGACAAGGACTTAGTACGTTGCTAATCGCCTGCGCGGGCAAGGATAAGACTTGGACTGTTCAACACCTCGTCTAGGCCAATATATCTTGGGTGTCGTCAGCACCTCCAGATGGTACAGGTCTGGGTTGTTCCGGGCCGTGCCTCCTCAGCGCCATGCCCAGGTCTACTCATCTCGGACATCCTCGGTACCACGAGATGGTAAGGGCTTAGGCTACTCCTAGTCATGCATCCTCGACACCTCAACCAGGTCTATACATCTCGGGCATCCTCGGCACCACAAGATGTTAAGATCTTCACCTGCTCCTGGCCGGGCATCCTCGGCACCACGGCCAGGTCTACTCATCTTGGGCATCCTCGGCACCACAAAATGGTAGGGGCTTAGGCTACTCCTAGTCGGGCATCCTTGGCACCTCGACCATGTCTACACATCTCGGGCATCCTCGGTACCACGAGATGGTAAGATCTTCACTTGCTCCTAACCGGGCATCCTTAGCACTACGGCCAGGTCTACTCATCGTGGGCATCCTCGGCACCATAAGATGGTAGGGGTTTAGGCTACTCCTGGTCGGGCATCCTCGGCACCACGTCCAGGTCTACATATCTCGGGTATCTCGGTACCACGAGATGGTAAGATCTTCACCTGCTCCTGGTCGGGCATTCTCGGCACCACGGTCAGGTCTACTCATCTCGGGCATCTTCGACACCATGAGATGGTAGGGGCTTAGGCTACTTCTGGTCGGGCATCCTCGGTACCACGACCAGGTCTACACATCTTGGGCATCCTCGGCACCATGAGATGGAAAGATCTTCGCCTGCTCCTAACCGGGCATCCTCGGCACCACGGCAGGTCTATTCATCTCGAGTATCCTCGGCACCACGACCAGGTCTACACACCTCGAGCATCCTTGGCACCACGAGATAGTAAGAACTTTGAGCTCTTACATTGGGTCTTGATGAGAATTTCCTTTGTTTCTTTAATTGCTCAAATTGTAAATAAGTACAAATACACATACAGATACAATCATTGCTCACATGGCTCACCGATTATGATATGGATGGAGGTGATTTGCATGTCATGGCCTCTCCAACGTTTTGTCATCAGCGTCTTGTAGATAATAACTACCTTCGGTGAGCTTTTTGACAACTATGTAAGGTCCACTCAATTGATGTTCGAGCTTTTCGAGGTCACCGACCGGCTTAATTCTTTTCCAGACCTTATCCCCGACTTGAAAAGTCCAAGTGATCACTCGGTGATTGTACATTTGCTGCATACGCTATCGATATGCAACTAGTCGGGTAGCTATCTTGTCTCGCACTTCTGTTCCCAGGTCCATGTCAATTAGTCATTCCTGATCAATGTCTTCTTTGTTGTAGTGTTGTCGCCGGATTGACTTATTATCTATCTCCATCGGAATCACCACTTCTGCTCCATACACCAGATAGAAAGGACTCTGACCAGTTCATTCTTTAGGAGTGGTGCGGTACAACCACAGGATGCTTGGGAGTTCTCCGACCAAACTGCCTCCAACATGGTCCAACTTTATCTAGAGCCCCCTAATGATCTCTCTGTTTACCACTTCTGCTTGGCCATTGCCATGAGGATAAGTGACTGAGGTGAAGGCTTAGTGAATACTTAGTCCTTCACACCACTCTCGGAGTTTGCGTCCTGCAAACTGTCTGTCATTATCCGACACCAATTTATAAGGAATGTCGTACTTGTAGACTATAACGTTCCATAGGATCTTCATCATGGCGGCCTCCGTGATGTGCGTAAGCGGCTCAGCCTTGACCCATTTGGAGAAGTAGTCAACCAGTACTAAAAGGAACTTCTTCTGCTGAGGTCCTATCGAGAAAGGGCCCACAATATCCATTCCCATTCATCAAAAGGGTATGAGTGATAAGCATCATTTTATTGATTATTTTAATTGCTAAAATCCATGTTTGACCCATGTTTTTATTGCTTAATCATGATTTTACCCTAGGTTTTGGAACTTTATCTTATTTTGGACTTAATTGCAAAATTACACAATTTTTGAATTATTTGGCCACTAATTTTCTGATATATTTTTGTAGGCATGAAAGGACCCTGGACCTAGGGCATACTGGGTCAAACTTGAGTCGGAAGTGACCCGGATCAGATTATCAAGATTACGATTAATCCGGGCCGTCCGATTCAAGAGCGGCTAGATCTGAGCCATCCGGGACGATCTGAAGCAATTCGAGCTAGGGTTAGGGTTGATCAAGCTCTATGATCAAGATCTGAAGGTTTCATCCCAATCAGAGCTCAATCAACTGTTGGATCAAGCAAGGAGGGCTCTAGAGCGTCCATTCACAGATAGAGTTGATCTGGACCATCTGTTACATATCTGGAGGATCCGAGCTACCACAAGGCAGATCCTGATCCCAGATCATCATCATAAAAGTTTGGCTCGAATCAGACCAAGATCTACCGTTGGATCTCCTCCGATCAATCTGGGCCGTCCGTTGATTACTATTTAATCAAAAACGCAGCAGCTTCTTCCTTCGTCGCGTCTCCGCCGCAGTCATCTTCCTCTTCAGCTGTTCTTCATTTCTTAGCAAATTTTCTTCAATCCAAGGGGCGCGACCCCTCAATCCTTCTAATAGATCAATTGCTAGGCTATTGGGAAGGCTCACGGTGAATTTCCAGCTCCGAATTGGCCAAAACAGAGTTGTTGTGAGGTCTCCGCAGCTCTGTCATTTACAGCTTCAATCTCGGTTTTGCTCCATCCTTCATCCACCCGAGCGATTCAGAGGGGTTCCCTGGAGTGTTCGGCATCATCCCCACACCATCCCCGCACTTGGACAATGCCAGATTGAGGAAAGCGATTTGAAATTCAGATTGGTTCAGAGTGTGAGCTAGATTTGAATTGTTGAGCTGTTTCTCAATTGTTTGCTGAGCTTGCGGGTTCGAGGCTCACTCTTGCTTGATGACCAAGAAGCATTTGAGCTTAAGGAGAGTTGAGGAGTAGTTTAGATAGCAAATTTTCGTTTGTAGCTGTAATTTTCGTTACTGCTCTAGTTTCGGTTCTGTTTTGGTTTCAGATTGGTTAAGTTGGTTTTCTTAAGTGTTCTAGCTTAAATTAGGGTTCAATCTTTAAGACAAGTAGTTAGGGAATTGCTTAGGAACATTTGGTTTCAATTTCAGTTTAATTATAGCTTTAATTCCTTGCGTGCCATCTCCATTCTTGCGTATCAGACTCTTGTTCTGTTTTCTGCAACTTTCATTTCAGTTTCGAATTTTCAGTCTTGAATTCCATATCAAGTTAGTTCTAGCTTTAGAGAATCTTTTCTTATTTGGGATTACTGCACTCGACATAAGTTTGCATTTGTTTTGTGCTAAACTTCTGCATTTGGATCAACTACTGCACAACTGTATTTCTGCATCCTCCACTTTATTTGCTGCATCATACAATTTTCTTCCTGCATTTCTAATTGCAGCTCATCAAGAGGTTTCATGGTTAGTGAACTATTGCATCAGATTTCAATTTGATCTAATCATTTCCTTTCCTTGCGTGATCTGCGTCTAGTTGATTCTGTAGGACCAAAAGGAATTTAGATATCTCCACAATGGTATGATATTGTCCACTTTGGGTCTAAGCCCTCATGGTTTTTCTCTTGGGCTCTCCCAAAAGGCCTCATGCCAATGGAGATATCATTATTCCTTATAAGCCTATGAGTCTATGATCTTTCCCATGTGTTTTAGATGTGGGACTATGTTTGCAACCTTGCAACCCAACAATCCCCCCCTCAAACAAAGGACAACAAGCCCCCCTCAAGCGGAAATCCTTTCCGTTTATTGTCTGATCCTCAACCCACCAGGACTTTCTGCCCCTCGGTCCACACAACCTACTAGGACTTCACCGCCTAGCCACAACTAGGACTTCTCTGCCTGGTGTCTGGTTCTCTTGATCAAGACACGGGAGCCCACACATCCTTTATTCAAGGCTTAACCCACATGGTTAAATCTGGATCATAGCTCTAGCTCGTGCTTCTTCCGGCGGTTAGTCCAGTGAAGAGCGACCTGACTCTGATACCACTTGTAGGACCAAAAGGAATTTAGATATCTCCACAATGGTATGATATTGTCCACTTTGGGTCTAAGCCCTCATGGTTTTTCTCTTGGGCTCTCCCAAAAGGCCTCATGCCAATGGAGATATCATTATTCCTTATAAGCCTATGAGCCTATGATCTTTCCCATGTGTTTTAGATGTGGGACTATGTTCGCAACCTTGCAACCCAACAGATTCGAATTTCTGCATGCTGAATTCCTGCAAGAATTCCCTGCAATTCAAGTCCATTTATGTTTCTGCATTTCGGTTTCCATTATCTGCCATTGAGTTTAGTTCGGAATTCCTTGGTTGTTCTTTCTGAAATTGTGTCTCAAGAGAGCACTGTAAGCTGGATTTTTCCCTCAGCATCACATTTCTGAAATTCTGTCTCATTACTGCATTTTCATTCATTCCTGCCAAGTTCCCTTGCGTATCCTTCAAGCATTGCATTTCTGAAATTCTGCAAGTGCTGAATTCTATTGGTGTAGCTGGTGAAGTTTGTGAAGTTTGTAATTGCTGTGTTATTCGAATCTGTCTCAATTTCAGTAGCTTGTGAAGTTTGTATTCTATTTGTGTGTTTCCATCCAATTGCTGTACATGAATTGTTAACCATCAATTTATAGAGCTGAATTTAGTTAAGTTTTTGGCACAAATGTTGTTCCCTTGCGTATCAAGTTGGAACATTCTTTGGAATCTGTTTTTAAGTGAAGTTTCAACTACTGCTTCATGTTTTTGAGCTGTAATTCCTGTAGTTAAACAACCCTTTAGTGAGCTATTGCATTCGAATCAAGCTTGTTTCACAGCCGGCTCATTGCTTTGCCTTTAAGCTTTATTCTGAATATTAGTGTTAGCTGCTGAATATCACTGCCTTATACCTTGTTTAGCATCTGTTTTGCATGGGAAATCAGATTTGCCTTCATATATTGTTTAAGTGGATTTGATTGAGTTGTTAGTTGGTTAAGTTCATCAATCATCATATTTCATTTAGCTCATTTAGTTGAGTTCTTGCTTTTCATGGTTTTTTCCCATTTTCGATTATAACCCAAAACCCATTTTTATTTGAACCCGAATATCTATTTGAAACCCGAAAACACAAACGACACCTAAATACAAGCGCGAATCAAACACGACAACTAGTCCCTGAGAAAAATACGACCTGTGGCCCCTATATTACATTTTCATACTTTTGATTGTAAAAGGGTTTCCAGCATTTCATTTCATTCACATCTAAATCTGATGGTCCCCACATTCGTGACAGTATATTTTGGGCCTGTCAAATTTTTGGCGCCGTTGCCGGGGAAGCAACTAGTTGATTTGTTTGATTTTTGCTTGTATACTTTTGGACATATTATTGGGTTCTGTTTTATTGTGCTTTATTTTTGTATACGGTTGTTGCCATTTTTCTTGTTTGTTTTGTGACAGGACTGCCAGTTCAGAATGTTTCCATCTACTTACCAGCAGCCGTGTCCACAGTTTCAGCAGAACCAACCATTCAATCAGTCAACAAATCAGTTTTTTCAGCCTTTCCAAAATTTTCAGAGTTTCGATCAACCAAACCTTCAGTGTTCACCACCACTGAATGGGCAGCCACAATTCCAACAGCAATATCAGAATTTTCAGCCTCAATACCACCAAAATCAGCAAGTTCAGGGAAGCTATCAAAATTTCCAGTAGATGTCTCAGCCTTTTCAGCAAGGTTTTCAGCATCAACAGTCAACATTTAACCAAAATCAAGGTTTTCAGGGGAACTATCACAGTTTTCAGCAAGGTCCATCAAATTTCCAAAGAAATTTCCAGCCATATCCTCAACAAATTCAGCACCAAAATCAGTACCAACAGCCCCCACATCAATTTGAGTGTTCACCACCACAAATTCAACCTCAGATCCAAGAATTACAGGGCTACAATTTTCAGCAATTTCCACCAAGTGGTGAACCAACTTTTCAGCAGTTTAATCAGTCTGTTCAACCATTTGATCAAACCCCACAGTCTCAATTTTATCAAATGTGTCAACAAGAGTTTCAAAACCTCGAAAGGCAATTGGAACAAGTGGCTAATGATTTGAATCAAATAAAAGCCCAAAGAGCAGAACAATTATCTTCTCAAGCTGCTCTTAATTCTGAGAGCCCTGGAGTTGGATTTATATCAGTTCAAGGTGACCCTAATGCATGGACAAGTCCTTCTTCAAGTAATATTGCAAATTTGATAGAAGAAGAAGAAGAAGTAATCATCAAATATAGGGCACCTACAGCATGCATACCTCCGGAGATTCCCATTCAAAATTCATTTTCAAATTTTTCAGCTCAAGAAGAAGAAACTGAAGCTCCACAGGACCATTCTAGTCTTTTATTTTGTGATGATAGTGTTATTGATGGTCCTAATTTTTCTGATACTGTTATTGCAGATATTACTAGAGAAGCATGCATAGGAGATGATTCCATAGGTATAGGGGATTGCACTAAGCCCCAGGGACCACCACAAGATTTAGAGAATGAACCAGAAAGTGTAGGGACTTGCATGGTGGAAGAAAGCACCCAAGGATCACCAGTTGATTGTCCACCAGAGCCTGAGGCTGAAGAGGAGCATGCACTTGACCAGGAGGAGGCCACAGATACATTTACTATTATAGAACCTTCATGTATTCTCCAGCACGCTCAGGTAAGTATTTCTCCTCGTTGTTCAGAAAAATTCAGAAAGGTACCTAGTGCTCATTTGGTTGATTCTGATGAATTTATTGATATACCTTGCGTAGAAAGTGTTTGTGAAAATCCAATAGAGGTACCAAACATTGATTTTATTGATCATGCTGTATTACTTGATACATCTCTTGTAGATATGGGTAGCGAAATAATTTTAGAGGCACCCATAATTGATGTAGTTTTTTATGATGAATCACTTAATACATCTTTTGTGGATATGGATAGTGAAAATTTTTTAGAAGTGCCTGAAATGGATGTTATTTATTTTGATGAATCTCTTGCTATATCTTATGCTGAGGTTGAATGTGAGAAACTTATGGAAATATCTGAGATTGATTTCACTGGCTGTGACACATTGCATGATACATTCTTGATAGGAAATAATTGTGAAATTTCTATTGATGAGCCAGAAATTGATTTCTTTATTTGTGATGAGAATCTGGATGCAAATTTTGTAGAACATAATTTTGAAAATTTCATTGAGATACCAGAATTTGATTTAATTGGACATGATGCAGTTTTGGATTCATTTTATGCAGATACTGATATTATTTCATTTCTTTCTGACCCTGAACGCTTGAGAGAGGTATTACATTGTTTTGCAGGGTCCAGAAGACTTCAGGAGTGGGTGCTCCAACTGAACAGACTCCAGCCTCCTGGAAGGACTTCTGAAGGGCATCAAGAAGGAGGAGATGATCTTACTTTAATTAAAAGCACTTCATCCCTTGAATGGCTCTTGAACCTGAATCGCCTTAGGCCACCAGAGAAATTTTTTGCGAAGTTCAAGTGTGGGGGAGTCCTAATTCTCCCAGCCACCCATGTTCCTCCACTACCAAGATGGAGGCTACTTCTGGATAGACTCCGTCCACCCGAATAAAGGGGAGTTTATTTTTTCTTGCATTTTCTTTTATCGCATTTTTCATTTTTATGTTTTCTAGAGTAAATTGAATAAATAGACATTGTAAATACCATGTCTTTTCTTTTAGCACTTTTTCTTGCATGTGTGGAAATAAATGTATCCCTTTAGGTTTTCTTCATGTCATTTTAGAGTCTTTTGAAAACAAATTAAATTTGGTTGTCAAAACTTAGGATTTGAGATCATGGATGAAATCTTGGATGCTTGAGTACGATTTTGCTTTAGAATCTTAATTGAGGAGTTGAGATGAATCAGTTGCACCTAGTGAGAATTAGCCTTATATTTGTGACACGCATGTTATTAAACTCTAGAACTTGCTTAGATTCTTTCAAAATCATATTTCAATGATTGGATCACATCTATAGAGGCTAATCCATTTGTTTCCCTTTCCACATCATTTTTAGCAATAATCATGTTTATTGTCTTTTTCTTTGCTTATCTCCTACGCTTACCCTCACTTTTCTTTAGACTTGTTGTTTGATTTGTTTCTAATGTTATTTTGCCCGAGACGGACAAAGATTCAAGTGTGGGGGAGTGACTAGCTTTTTGGAAAGATTTGGTATCAAAGAGGCACTTCAATTCGAAAAAAAAAAAATTTTGTGCTAAGTTGGATTGATATCAAGATCAAATGGGAAGAAGTGTTTAAGGATGGAAGCAATTAGAAATCTCAATTCCTTATTATACTTTGGAGATCTATGCAAGTGCATGGTGCGGCAATAAAAAGAAAAAAAATTTGCAATAATAAGAAGAGGGCACACACAAGCAAAAAAGAAAGGATTTTTTTGCCAAAGTGAGAAAAGTGCCACTTGATTTCAAGGGAGGTCTCCTGCCACTTATAGAATTGGAAGGAAGGCTGATCTGAAGAAGGAATGGAAGCTGAATTGAAGGAATGCAAGCAATGGAGAAATCTGAAAGTTGTGCCATTTAAAAAGGAAAAATCTGTGATCATTTCGGAAGAAGATTTTGAGCTAAAATCAATGTATTAACTTGAAGACAATTGTGCCATGGCTGATTTTCAAACTGATCTGAACAAGGAAGGAATTTTTGCAGCTGAAATTTCTGAAAATGGCAGCAGAGTTATGGCCGGATATTGACTTGTTACTCAACCATTTTCGAGTGAAACACCTAAATTTCCACTATCATTAGATGCAAGTCCTAATTGATACTAATTGTTGATTGAAAGCAGAAGTTCTATTTAAATGCAGTAAATTTAAGAGCTGTGCCATTACAAATCAAGAAGAACTGCAGTTTATGGAATTTAAGAGCTGAAACAAACTGCATTGCAAGTCCATACAAGCAGTTTGTGCAGAAATTTGTCAACTTGGAGCTGAAAATTGGGTTTCCAAGGCTTGGAATCAAGGAATTAAGTATTCTGCTGTTCTTGAAGCTCACGGCAGCTCATGCAAATTGAAGATTTGTGTTGGATCGAGAAATGCGAGAGTAGGGGGGTGAATGTCGCAATTCGTTCGGATTTAAAAAGAGTAAGTGCGCAGCGGAATAAAACAGAGCAAAAACAACGCTAACACGGTCGTTTTACTTGGTTCGGAGCCTGGGTCGACTCCTACTCCAAGGCCCACGGTCGTTGACCGTTTTCTGCGGGCAATTCTATAAGTTCGTAAAAGTTTACAGGAAAGATAATAACAAGAAAAGTTTAGTAAACTTTAAATACAGCTCTTCGTTACCGACGTCCGGTGTAGATCGAAGTTTCGGAGCAGCGGGACGTCGTCAGCTCGAGTTGGAAAATTTCTGGAGCGTGTCGCGGAAGCAAAAGAGCGCAGAAGTGTCGCAGTGATTGATGCTCTGAAGAAGGAGGTCGAGGGCCCTTTATATAGGGCCTGGGGGCGCCCTGGTCGACGGGGGCGCCCCCCACGTGGCAGCAGATCCGGTTGTTGCTCGGTCGCCGTCTGATCCCCTTATCCTCGGGATCCGGTTTGACCTGGGCGCCCGGATGACTCGGGGCGCCCGCATTGACCGGTCAAAGCCTTATCTGCAGGCTGAGCTCTCCTCGGTAAGTCTGGCTGGGGGCGCCCGGGACAGCGGGGGCGCCCTGGGCGTGTAGCGCAGACGCGGCTGAGTTGGTTCGCTATGGGGGCGCCCGGGACAGCGGGGGCGCCCTGGGTATGTACTGTCGAAGTCTTTCTTGTCTTGTTGTGTTTTGTGTTCACCATGGGGGCGCCCGGGACACTCCGGGCGCCCTGGTCAGCGGTTGCCTCATTCCTTTGAGGCATTCTGAGCTGCAGACACTCGTTCCTTAGGTCCTGCATCCAGGGTTAGTCCAAAACACAATAAAACAATAAAATAATAGGTTATACAGCCTTAGCTGTCTTGGTTCTGACTTTGGTCTCCAAAATGGAGCCCTAGGTCGAACCGACGCCTAATGTTCCCTCAAGGGGAACGCGTCCTCACCTACTCCTCTCGGGAGAATTTACCTGGTGCCAACCGGCTCCTCCAGTTGGACTTTTGCCCAGCAGTCCTTCGCCAGGTCTTGAGGTACCAAGCTGCCCTTCGCTTGGTGCCTAGCAGCCCTTCGCTAGGTCTTTTCTTCTGGCAGTCCTTCGCCAGTGCCTAGCATTCCTTCGCTAGGGCTTTGTCCATTCTGGCAGTCCTTCGCCAGTGCCTAGTATTCCTTCGCTAGGGCTTTGTCCATTCTGGCAGTCCTTCGCCAGTGCCTAGCATTCCTTCGCTAGGGCTTTTCCTGTACACTCAAGAACCTTGTTAGACACCAATTAACCCTTAACTTTTGAACCCTTTTGCCAATATCAAAACACAGGTTTGACTTGGGTGCATTCTGCACCAACAATCTCTCCCTTTTTGATATATGGCAACCTAGTTCAAAAAGTTAAGGAAAAAAATGCTAAAATGAAATCCTAAGTTAGATTCCCTCCCCCTGGAAGAAATCTCCCCCTAGGTTTTTTCAAAACTAGGTGGTTTTAGTTTTAAATACTTTTTATTATAGAAAGACTTTAAGTATTGGCTGAGTTTTTCAGAAAAATGTTCTAAGTTTGAAGAAGTTTTCATATTTTAGCAAATTTTGAGTTTAGGAAAACTTTTTTAAACTTAGACTTTTTAGTTTTTGAAAACTCTTGTTTTTAAGCACAAAAAAAATTCAGGCTTTAAAAATTCATACTTAGAAAGATTCGAGACTTGGAAAACTTTTTCAGATTTAGAAAACTTTTCAGGGAATAATTTTGAGCAAAAATTAATAACACTTCAGAGTTAGAAATTTTAAGCAAAAAATTAAGCTTTAAGCTTAGAAATTTTTACAGGATAAATTTGAGCTTTGAATTATTAAACTTTTTGAATAAAGGAAAACATTTGAAAAAAACTTTTTGGGTTCCCTCTTTCCTTTCCACCTCTCCCCCTTTGACATATATCAAAAAAATGCAGAAGAAATATTTGCAATAATTAAATAAAGCATTTGCTGTACTGAAACAAACTAGGACCTAAGTCTGGTTAAATCTTTTAGGGACCTGTCTAACCCATTTAGCTACTTACTAACTGTTATAAACGGTAGTTTTCGCTAGGGTTAGTCAAGTTAAGTGCATTGTTCAAGTTAGATTGTCTAAACTTGACACTTAACCTGATTGCTGTTCATTTAGTGCCCCAATTACTGCCGATGCACTGACTTAAAGCATCTTGAATTGAGGCAAAGACCTAAGCATCTCAACTCTTTCTAGGTTATCACTCAAGGTACCCTAAGGTGCTTGTGAGATGCTGGCTTCTAGGTCTATAGGTGCATGCAGTTCTAGGGTTAGAGCCTAGGCTAATTCCATTTCGAAAAAAACCCTAGTTTTGAAGGGGGTAGTTTTTGAAATAAAACTAAGAAAAAAAATTTTAAAATCAAAGTAAAACATTTTTAACAAAGAAGACATTTTAAAATCAATTAAGACATTTTAAGATCAATTTAAGACAAAAACAAATGATTCTATTCTACTAAGCATAATCCTAACTTAATCAATTCAGAAATAAACAAGCCAAGCTAGGATAAGCATAAGTCAAACAGAAGTCTAGTACAAGTCCACAGAAGTCAACCCTACTCAGTAGGGATAGTCAAATAGGTACACGTCCAAGTCATCTAGGAAGAGGGACCAGGCTGATCAGGGGAGCCTGGATGCCAGGATCTAAGCATGGTCATCATTTCCTCATACTGGGCGTTTCTTTCGTCCCTTTCTGCTACAAACGCGCTCATATACTCGGTATAGTAGCCCTGATTAGTTTCCAACTGCTCAAGGTGGTAGGCCTCTGATTCCTCCCGGAGTGACTGAACCTGTGTCTCGAGAAGGGATACTCGCTCGTAGAGTGTCGGAGGATCGGGCTGAGCTAACTCTGCTTCTAAGTTGGCAATGTCGACCTCCTCGTCTGCAATGTCCTGTGCGGCTGGTCGGCGTCTCCAAGTCAGAACCCCGGTGCCCGAGACATCTATACCGGCTAAGGAAAAGTTCCTATATCCTATCTCGTCGAAGTCGGTCATCGTGGTAATCTCTCCGTCAGTGATGTTTCGGCCGTGATGGTGGAGGATCCAGGTGATGACATGGCAGAAGGGGGTGCGGACTCGTCCCTGAGTGGACACACTAGAGGCATGCAGATACAGTGAAAGATGTGAAGGCCTATATCTATGTCCAGATGGTGGATAAGGGCATAGAGGAGAAAGGTGTGAAAGGGTCTCATGGTGGCTATGTCCCTGGTGGACAGAGGAAGGATGCAACGGACAATCACTCTATAGAGAGCGTAGTCCTGAATCGGGAGTCGAGTGGAGTGGAACTGCCCTCTTGCAGGGTCCATGGCTTCCCCAAAGAAATAGTTGTATAAGGTGTTCAGGTCAATATGAGAATAGGGGGCATCGAAAGGCAGGTTCCTTGGAGGGTAGCAACAGAAGATGGACTGAGATGGTCGGAGTCCCAGAAATCGGTTCAGTAGGGTAGGAGTGATGTTCAAGGGCATTCATTGAATGGTAGTGACGAAGCTCAAGTGGTCTTGCCTAACTATATTGTTATAGAATTCTGCACATAGGGTGTTGTTGATTGAATGTGTGCAGAATACAAGGTTATCCAGTTTATAGAAGTTAATTGCGGACATTGCGACTGGACAGGATTGGGAAAAGAAATGACGGTTAAGGTAACTTGTCTTAATCGGAACGTAGGTGGTTCGGGCGAATTTGTTACAAAGTTCTAGGGTTGGAAACCTAGGGTCGGGACTGGGCTCGTTACCGGGGTTCGACTGAACTGCTCGGCGTTTTCTAGTTGAGAAGAAAGTAAGCAAATTGAGAATAAGAACTTAGATTATAGGAAGAGGCATGATTGACATAGAATTTGCAATTTAAGAAAAAAATACAAAAATTAAGTACCCAAAGTAAATTTCATACCTTGGAGGCATGGTTGAGGCAAGGGAAGCTTTAGGGTTCACTTGATCCACAAGAATGAGGTAAGGGGAAGAAGAAGTGTGAGATGTGGTGTGGGAGGAGAAGGAGACTCGGGTCCCTTTTATAGGGGTTTTATGGGGGGCGCCCGGGAGGTTCCGGGCGCCCTCAACAGGTCACGGACTGCCTAGGGCAGTGAAAAAGTTCTGTGGGCGCCCGAGAGGTCATGGGCGCCCTGATCAAAGCAGGTCAACTGCAGCTTTTGTTGCTTTGACTGGCGTAGACGACAGGTTTGTTGATAGGGGCGCCCGACAGGTCACGGGCGCCCTGGTCAAAAGTAGTTGAATGGAGCCTTTTGGCTGCTTTAGTCAGCGTGAGGGACAAAAGTGCATAGGGGCGCCCGACAGGTCACGGGCGCCCTTGTCAAGTCGGTCAAATGCAGCTTTTGCTGCTTTGACTGGAGTTGGTATGTTGCAGTGTTGTCATGGGCGCCTGACAGGTTACGGGGGCCCTCATGGACTGCTTTCAGCAGCCTTTGACTTTGTGCAGTTGGGGGCGCCCGGGACGGTCAGGGCGCCCTAGGTAGCAGCCTTTTGAACGTTTTGAACAGGTTTGACTATTTGACTTCGTTTGACTGTGTTTGACCATGTTTGACTATGTTAACCACAGTTTGACCATGATTATGAAGGCGTAAGCAAGATGATTTAATTTGAGCTTAATTGTCCTGTCTCACTGAATCTAGGGTTTTCAAACACGTTAACCTTAAGGTTTTTGTGAGACAGGTTTGAGGGTAAAAATTAATTTTGAAAAGGAATTTTAATTTATTTTGAAAATGTTATTTTAGTTTTGAAAATAGATTTGAAAACAAATAAGTTTAGAAATTTTGAAAAATAGATTAAGTGATTTTTGAAAAAGAAATAAGTTTTGAAAACAGATTAGAATCTATAATTATTTGAAATTTGAGTTAGATTCGAATTTGACAAAAGATAATTTGAATTTGAATTTCAGAAATTGGCTTCCAGGTCTTGGCGAGGCACAAGGCCTTCTTTGGCCGTAGCCTTATGGGATCATCCACCCTTTCCTTGACAAAGCCTTTTAATGAAATTTCATTTTCAAATTAAATTAGGTCATTTTCTGGTCTAACTAGCTTGGGTCTTGGATCGGTAGCTTCGGCTGGTTTCACCAGTCTAAAGAGACCAAGTAGACTTGATCTTATTAGAGTTGGTTTCCCCAACGTACTATCATCTCACCTCCTCCCAATACTATGTTTTCAAGTTTCAAGTAATCTAGTCCTTAAATCTAAGTATTCCATAAATCTAAGCATGGCAATTTGCAAAAATTAAATAAACAAACAATCAATCAAAAAAAATTATCTAATTATAAAAATTATTTTGATTTTGGCTCCCCCTGGACTAAAGCCTCTGTATGGGTTAGGCAAGATGTGAATCTTGTCCTTGGGGATCCAAAATTGATTTGAACTAGTTGGTTTAGTCAGGCACCGTTTTGGCACCCATGCCTGAACCTTAGGTCTTGACTGGTTCAGTACAGCAAAGTAAGATCTTTGCCGAGATTTGGTTCTATAGCCAAGTCCGGATCGGTTTAGAACAGACTTCTGTTTTCCCAGAATCAGATCAAGATTCTTGGAACCAGAAGTGAATCGTTCTAAAGCTGTTCTTAAGTCCTTAACTTGAGTTTTCAGGGAGGAATTCTCTGATTCAAGTTTTTCAACTTGATCAGGGGTTCCTTCCTGAAGTTTCTCAGTTAAGGATTTAGAATCAGCTCCCTCTTTCAGGAGTTTTACTTCCTGTCTGAGGGACTCGATTCGGAGTTTGGCTTTCGCCAAATCTCGGGATAGATAGGAAATAAGCGAATTCAATTGTAATTTCGAAAAACCCGTTACCCTTATTTCGCCGTCGTCGGAAAATGTCAGCTTGCCGTCGTCCCGGTCTGAGTCTGAGTCAGTCTCGATTTGATCCGAAGCGGTCAGGGCTAGAAGATTGGACTGGGGTGCTTCTTCTTCTTCTTCTTCTGAGGAAGACTCGTCCCAGGTTGCTTGGAGTGCCTTCTTCTTTCTGGTCTTTTTGGACTCCTTTAGACTTGGACACTCAGTCTTGTAGTGGCCCTTCTTCTTGCATTCGTAGCAGGTTACGTTGGGCTTGTGTTTGTCAGTTGCTGGTTCAGCTGGTTCATCCTTTCTTCGGCTTGTTCTCCGTGTGTTGGTTTGGTTCTTCAACTTTTTGTAGTAGCTTCGAGCTAGCCGGACCAGTTCAGATTGATCTTCTTCTTGATCTTCTGTTTCTGAATCTGAGGTAGACTCGGGTTCAACTTGAGTTTTCTTCTTAGTCATTCTTCCTGTTTTCCCTGCAAAGAAAGCTATACTTTTCTCGGCCAAATTGCAGTTAGTTTGTTCATGCAGTTCAAGTTCAGAGAATAACTCATCTAACTTAATTTTTGAAAGATCTCTAGAGACCTTGTATGCATCTACCATAGATGCCCACAAGGTGGTCCTAGGGAACGCGTTTAGGGCATACCTTATAAGATCACGGTTTTGAACCTGGTGACCTATTGCGTGAAGACCGTTCATCAATTCCTGGATTCTGGCATGGAGCTGGGCTGCTGTCTCGTTATCTGCCATTTTGATAGTGAAGAGCTTGTTCAGTAGCAGGTCCCGTTTGCTGATCCTTGTATCTGAAGTTCCTTCGTGGAGCTCGATCAGTTTAGCCCATAGCTCCTTGGCACTGTTGAATGGGCCTACGCGGTTCAGCTCCTCTTTTGTCAGTCCGCATTGAAGAGTCTGAGTTGCCTTGGCGTCAGCTTCAATTTTGCGTTTGAGGGCAGTGTCCCACTCTGAGTAGTTTTGTGGTACGCCATCAGCATTTGTGGGAATCATCAGTCCAGACTGGATGATTATCCACATATCCACCTGGGTTTTCAGGTGGACCTCCATTCGACTTTTCCAGTAAGGAAAGTCTTCTCCACTGAAAAGTGGAGGTCTGGCGGTGCTAAAGCCTTCTTGGATGGCCATTTGTTCTGAAATTAAAAAAAACAAGAATATTCCAAGACTTGGTCTTGGATTAGTAGTGCGGGAAGAAAAGAAATAAAAATAATTTCAAGGGGTGTTGCACCAACCTTGAAAGAAAAATTCGAACGAAAATTTAAAAAAAAATTGAGAGAGAAAAACGAAAGAAATCCGAAAAATTTTCAAACTGGTGGTTGCACCAAGTTTGAATTCCCCGCTCTGATACCACTTGTTGGATCGAGAAATGCGAGAGAGGGGGGGTGAATGTCGCAATTCGTTCGGATTTAAAAAGAGTAAGTGCGCAGCGGAATAAAACAGAGCAAAAACAACGCTAACACGGTCGTTTTACTTGGTTCGGAGCCTGGGTCGACTCCTACTCCAAGGCCCACGGTCGTTGACCGTTTTCTGCGGGCAATTCTATAAGTTCGTAAAAGTTTACAGGAAAGATAATAACAAGAACAGTTTAGTAAACTTTAAATACAGCTCTTCGTTACCGACGTCCGGTGTAGATCGAAGTTTCGGAGCAGCGGGACGTCGTCAGCTCGAGTTGGAAGATTTCTGGAGCGTGTCGCGGAAGCAAAGAGCGCAGAAGTGTCGCAGTGATTGATGCTCTGAAGAAGGAGGTCGAGGGCCCTTTATATAGGGCCTGGGGGCGCCCTGGTCGACGGGGGCGCCCCCCCACGTGGCAGCAGATCCGGTTGTTGCTCGGTCGCCGTCTGATCCCCTTATCCTCGGGATCCGGTTTGACCGGGGCGCCCGGATGACTCGGGGCGCCCGCATTGACCGGTCAAAGCCTTATCTGCAGCGCTGAGCTCTCCTCGGTAAGTCTGGCTGGGGGCGCCCGGGACAGCGGGGGCGCCCTGGGCGTGTAGCGCAGACGCGGCTGAGTTGGTTCGCTATGGGGGCGCCCGGGACAGCGGGGGCGCCCTGGGTATGTACTGTCGAAGTCTTTCTTGTCTTGTTGTGTTTTGTGTTCACCATGGGGGCGCCCGGGACACTCCGGGCGCCCTGGTCAGCGGTTGCCTCATTCCTTTGAGGCATTCTGAGCTGCAGACACTCGTTCCTTAGGTCCTGCATCCAGGGTTAGTCCAAAACACAATAAAACAATAAAATAATAGGTTATACAGCCTTAGCTGTCTTGGTTCTGACTTTGGTCTCCAAAATGGAGCCCTAGGTCGAACCGACGCCTAATGTTCCCTCAAGGGGAACGCGTCCTCACCTACTCCTCTCGGGAGAATTTACCTGGTGCCAACCGGCTCCTCCAGTTGGACTTTTGCCCAGCAGTCCTTCGCCAGGTCTTGAGGTACCAAGCTGCCCTTCGCTTGGTGCCTAGCAGCCCTTCGCTAGGTCTTTTCTTCTGGCAGTCCTTCGCCAGTGCCTAGCATTCCTTCGCTAGGGCTTTGTCCATTCTGGCAGTCCTTCGCCAGTGCCTAGTATTCCTTCGCTAGGGCTTTGTCCATTCTGGCAGTCCTTCGCCAGTGCCTAGCATTCCTTCGCTAGGGCTTTTCCTGTACACTCAAGAACCTTGTTAGACACCAATTAACCCTTAACTTTTGAACCCTTTTGCCAATATCAAAACACAGGTTTGACTTGGGTGCATTCTGCACCAACAATTTGTTCCACCATCATTCTGATTGCAGTAGGAAAAAAAACAGTTTGAAAGAAAGAAAAAAAAAAGAGAAACAAAAGAGAAACAAAGTTGGTACACAAAGTTGAAATTTGGCTCCATGAGATCATTGAAGTTTCTTCCATCCGAATCAAAAGCTTTATTGCATTTCATTTCTGACCTTGCTAGAGGATAAAAGAAGAAGAGAAAAATCAGAAAAGAGAAGAAAGAAACAAAAAATGGCACACAAAAGGAAACTTGGCACAAGGAAATCAAGATAGGGCTTCTCATCCAAATCAAAGGAATTTATTCAAGTTTCACTCCACCACACTCTTGATATCATTAGAGGACTGTCAAGATGGGGCAAAGCACATTGGAAACATTTTTGAGCAACCAAGTCTCCCACTCCATCAATTTTTCCATTTCTTTAATTTCTATTCCATTTCTCACCATTTTCCATGTTTTCATTTGTTTTTATAGTTGTTGATCCTAATCATGATTAATGGTGGAGAGTAGATAATAAGCAAGCCTATGGTAGTGCAAGAAACATGTGTGTAAGAGTGAGCTCCACTTCCATCACCAAATTAGAACTTAAGAGAGAGCCACCAAAACTTCCCATGAAAGGCTAGTGATTTAAATTCATCTCAATGACTCATGATGGATGAAAAGGCTAAGTTGTTGATTTAAGGACAAGATAGTAATCCATAGAGCTTAGATTTACGAGAATTGACAACCTTAGGTAATTTCTTTTCATTTGCTTCTAATTATGCTTAAGAAAGCCTAAGGGATATATATTTAGTTGTTTCGCGAGACGCTCAAGGTTAAGTGTGGGGGAGTTGATAAGCACCATTTTATTGATTATTTTAATTGCTAAAATCCATGTTTGACCCATGTTTTTATTGCTTAATCATGATTTTACCCTAGGTTTTGGAACTTTATCTTATTTTGGACTTAATTGCAAAATTACACAATTTTTGAATTATTTGGCCACTAATTTTCTAATATATTTTTGTAGGCATGAAAGGACCCTGGACCTAGGGCATACTGGGTCAAACTTGAGTCGGAAGTGACCCGGATCAGATTATCAAGATTACGATTAATCCGGGCCGTCCGATTCAAGAGCGGCTAGATCTGAGCCATCCGGGACGATCTGAAGCAATCCGAGCTAGAGTTAGGGTTGATCAAGCTCCATGATCAAGATCTGAAGGTTTCATCCCAATCAGAGCTCAATCAACCGTTGGATCAAGCAAGGAGGGCTCTAGAGCGTCCATTCACAGATAGAGTTGATCTAGACCATCCGTTGCATATCTGGAGGATCTGAGCTACCACAAGGTAGATCCTGACCCCAGATCATCATCATAAAAGTTTGGCTCGAATCAGACCAAGATCTACCGTTGGATCTCCTCCGATCAATCTGGGTCGTCCGTTGATTACTATTTAATCAAAAACGCAGCAGCTTCTTCCTTCGTCGCGTCTCCGCCGCAGTCATCTTCCTCTTCAGCTGTTCTTCATTTCTTAGCGAATTTTCTTCAATCCAAGGGGCGCGACCCCTCAATCCTTCTAATAGATCAATTGCTAGGCTATTGGGAAGGCTCACGGTGAATTTCCAGCTCCGAATTGGCCAAAACAGAGTTGTTGTGAGGTCTCCGTAGCTCTGTCATTTACAGCTTCAATCTCGGTTTTGCTCCATCCTTCATCCACCCGAGCGATTCAGAGGGGTTCCCTGGAGTGTTCGGCATCATCCCCACACTATCCCCGCACTTGGACAATGCCAGATTGAGGAAAGCGATTTGAAATTTAGATTGGTTCAGAGTGTGAGCTAGATTTGAATTGTTGAGCTGTTTCTCAATTATTTGCTGAGCTTGCGGGTTCGAGGCTCACTCTTGCTTGACGACCAAGAAGAATTTGAGCTTAAGGAGAGTTGAGGAGTAGTTTAGATAGCAAATTTTCGTTTGTAGCTGTAATTTTCGTTACTGCTCTAGTTTCGGTTCTGTTTTGGTTTCAGATTGGTTAAGTTGGTTTTCTTAAGTGTTCTAGCTTAAATTAGGGTTCAATCTTTAAGACAAGTAGTTAGGGAATTGCTTAGGAACATTTGGTTTCAATTTCAGTTTAATTGTAGCTTTAATTCCTTGCGTGCCATCTCCATTCTTGCGTATCAGACTCTTGTTCTGTTTTCTGCAACTTTCATTTCAGTTTCGAATTTTCAGTCTTGAATTCCATATCAAGTTAGTTCTAGCTTTAGAGAATCTTTTCTTATTTGGGATTACTACACTCGACATAAGTTTGCATTTGTTTTGTGCTAAACTTCTGCATTTGGATCAACTTCTGCACAACTGTATTTCTACATCCTCCACTTTATTTGCTGCATCATACAATTTTCTTCCTGCATTTCTGATTGCAGCTCATCAGGAGGTTTCATGGTTAGTGAACTATTGCATCAGATTTCAATTTGATCTAATCATTTCCTTTCCTTGCGTGATCTGCGTCTAGTTGATTCGAATTTCTGCATGCTGAATTCCTGCAAGAATTCCCTGCAATTCAAGTCCATTTATGTTTCTGCATTTCGGTTTCCATTATCTGCCATTGAGTTTAGTTCGGAATTCCTTGGTTGTTCTTTCTGAAATTGTGTCTCAAGAGAGCACTGTAAGCTGGATTTTTCCCTCAGCATCACATTTCTGAAATTCTGTCTCATTACTGCATTTTCATTCATTCCTGCCAAGTTCCCTTGCGTATCCTTCAAGCATTGCATTTCTGAAATTCTGCAAGTGCTGAATTCTATTGGTGTAGCTGGTGAAGTTTGTGAAGTTTGTAATTGCTGTGTTATTCGAATCTGTCTCAATTTCAGTAGCTTGTGAAGTTTGTATTCTATTTGTGTGTTTCCATCCAATTGCTGTACATGAATTGTTAACCATCAATTTATAGAGCTGAATTTAGTTAAGTTTTTGGCACAAATGTTGTTCCCTTGCGTATCAAGTTGGAACATTCTTTGGAATCTGTTTTTAAGTGAAGTTTCAACTACTGCTTCATGTTTTTGAGCTGTAATTCCTGTAGTTAAACAACCCTTTAGTGAGCTATTGCATTCGAATCAAGCTTGTTTCACAGCCGGCTCATTGCTTTGCCTTTAAGCTTCATTCTGAATATTAGTGTTAGCTACTGAATATCACTGCCTTATACCTTGTTTAGCATCTGTTTTGCATGGGAAATCAGATTTGCCTTCATATATTGTTTAAGTGGATTTGATTGAGTTGTTAGTTGGTTAAGTTCATCAATCGCCATATTTCATTTAGCTCATTTAGTTGAGTTCTTGCTTTTCATGGTTTTTTCCCATTTTCGATTATAACCCAAAACCCATTTTTATTTGAACCCAAATATCTATTTGAAACCCGAAAACACAAACGACACTTAAATACAAGCGCGAATCAAACACGACAACTAGTCCCTGAGAAAAATACGACCTGTGGCCCCTATATTACATTTTCATACTTTTGATTGTAAAAGGGTTTCCAGCATTTCATTTCATTCACATCTAAATCTGATGGTCCCCACATTCGTGACAGTATATTTTGGGCCTGTCAATGAGACAGTGGAGGATCGAAGTAGTTCGGTCGGGCGATGAGTGATATACTGATGCTTTTGATAAGCTTCGCACCCGACAACAAATTTGACATCATCTGCTTGTAGCGTGGGCCAAAAATACCCGGCCAAAATAATAGTTCTAGCCATGGATCTTCCCCCAATATGACTTTCACATATGCCTTCATGAACCTCCCGCATGATATAGTCGACCTCTCCTAGACCAATACACTTGAGCAAAGGTCGAGCAAAGACTCTTTTATATAACTGCTCCTTGACCAGCGTAAACCTGGTAGCCCTGCAATGGAAAAACCAAGCTTCCTTATCACCCGCTGACACGGCTACACTGCGTAAGAACTCCACATAGGGTTATCTCCAGTCGGGTAATATAGTGTCAGCAGCTTCCCCTTCGATCTGGGTCACGGCTCCTTTCGGAGCGCTGGGCTCTTCCAGCATCCATAATGTAATGGAGCTAGCTAATTTAGCTAGCTTATCTTCCTTGACATTATCAGCTCGGGGTATCTTTTGTAGAACAACTTCAATGAAAGAAGACCTCAGTTGCTCATATATGGACATATACCTCTACAGGTGCTCATTCTTAACTTTAAACTCTCCTTTTATCTACTGAGCAACGAGCTGAGAATCCGAGTGCAAGATAACCCGAGCAACTCCCACTTGCTTGGCAGCTTGGAGCCTCGCTAGGATCGCCTCATATTCGGCTTCGTTATTGGTGGCTCGGAAGTTGAGTTGGATAGATAGTTGTAGTACTTGTCCCCTGGGAGAAATCATCTAAACTCCGACCCCGCTGTGTTTGTTGTTGGAGGAGCCATCAACATAAAATTTCCACACTCCATCAGCATTAGGTCCTGGGACAACTTCGAGTATGAAGTTAGCTAGAGCTTGAGCCTTGATGGAAGTACAGGGGTGATACTCAATCCCATGCTCGCTCAACTCCGTCGTCCACTTGATTAGTCATCCCGAAACCTTTGAATTGGTGAGGATGCACCCAAGTAAACTATTGGTGAGCACCACAATAGGATATGCCAAAAAATACGGTCCCAGTCTTCGGGTCATCAGTACTAAGGCATAAGTCAGCTTCTCCAGGGTAGTATATCGAGTTTCATCTTTCAGGAGGTGCCCGAAGAAGTAGATGGAATACTGAGTAGTACCCTCTTCCTGAATAAGTGTAGAACCCACAGCTTGCTCAGCTGCGGACAGGTAGATGAATAACGTTTCTCCCTCCAACGGCTTATATAGGATGAGGAGTTCGGAGAGATATGCTTTTAAATCTATAAAAGCCTTCTCGCACTGATCATCCCATTCGAACTTAATGGTTTTCCTTGGAATTTTGAAGAATGGTAATGTTCTATCAGCAGATCTAGAGGTGTACCAAGACAGAGTTGTAATTCTGCGATTCAGCCACTGTACGTCTTTGAAATTGCAAGTGGATAGCATGTTGAGGATGACTTGCACCTTTTCCGAATTAGCCTCAATTCCTCTTTCTATCACCATGTACTCGAGGAACTGACCACTTTTCACCCCAAACAAACATTTAGCGGGGTTTAGTTTTAGTCCGTTGGCCCTCAAGGTAGCGGATGTCTCTTCTAAGTCAGCTATCATATCCTTCCCCTTCTCCGTCTTGACCACGATATCATCTACATACACTTCAATGTTCCTCCCGATCTGGTGGCGAAAGACATTATCCATCATTCGCTAATAGGTTGCCCCAGCATTACGCAACCCGAATGGCATGACATTGTAGCAGTAAGTGTCATCTGCCGTTACAAAACTGACCTTCTCTTGGTCTTCCTGGACATGGGGAACCTAGTGGTATCCCTGATATGCATCCAACATGGAAATGAAATCACAACCAGAGGTAGAATTCACTGTTGAGGCAATCTGTGGTCCGGAGTGACAATGTGTTTTGATGTTTGGGCAAAGGGTTTAAATTAGATTTACTCTTGTGTATTTGATATGTGTATGTGAGTGTGCAGGTTATGCAGGTTACACATATTGACTTGGCTGGACGGCTTCGATACAGTGAAGGGTGGCATGGATACAAGCTGGAGGCTTGTGTGTACCCAAGGGACCTTGGTATAGCAGGACGATGAGCTGAGGGGCGCGGACTTCGAGGCATGCGTAAAGGATGGCATGGAGGCAAGCTGGAGGCTTGCGTGCATCCGAGGGATGGGAGCCAAAGATGAAGAGGGCGCGAAGGCAATAGTCGAGGCTGCTGGTGAGGAGTCAGGTGAGTCGTGAGGGTACGAGTGCTGAGTGATTATACTCGGGAAATCTTAGGGTTTGAGTGCTGAGAGAAGTGTACTCGGGAAGAGAAACCTTAGGTGTGTGAGTAGACTAGTCGACTGCCCTGGGAGTAGTAGACTGGTAAAACTCACAGAAAGTTTTCGACTGGGGAGCAGTCGACTGGTAAAGTCAAAAACTAGCCGTTGCAACGAGTCGTTGGACTGCTGTTTGGCTGGCACCAGTCGACTACCCTGGGAGCAGTCGACTGGTGGCGAGGATTTCAGCCTTAGTTTTATTTAAGAGAACTTCGTGTTGGTTGAAAGGTTTGACGAATTTGGTTTTGGGTAAGAGCCAAATAGTAGTCTAAGTGCTCGGATATTGTCGAGGTGCTGTGGCGAGGTTTCTCCACCCACAAGGAGCGACAAGGGCTAGCCGGAGGTTATCCGGGGAGTGATCCACCGAAGGATTCTTGGATTAGTCACCTTTAGGGGTGGATACCAAGTAAACTCTTCTTGTTAGCATTGCTTTCTTATTGTTTATTGTTTTGTTTGTATTTCTGCTTGCGCAACTAACAACGTAGGAAGAAGAAAGCCAAAAAAGTGCTATTCACCCCCTCTAGCAACCGACATCGATCTAACAAGTGGTATCAAAGCCGGGGTCGCTCGTCTACGGACTAACCGCCGGGAGAGCAAAAGGCTAGAGGAAAATGGAAGGAGAAGGTCCGCTAGGATGAGATATCCGGATTCCACCTTCGTACGACCACGACGATATCATGTATTGGAAAGGTAAAATGTCATATTTTCTAATGACTAATATTGAAGATTCGATTCTCCCAAGGACAAAAAGGGAAGGATTCTTAAGAAGAAGAAGTGGACCGAGGAGCAAATTCATCAATCCGAAATCAATAACAAGATAACCAAAATGTTAATCAATTTAATACCTAATGACATTTTGGATAGGATAGGTGAGTATAGGGATGCTAAGGAATTATGGAGCAAGCTAGTAGTACTTCATGAAAACCCTACACGAGTAGAAGAAGAAGAAGAGCCCAAGGAAATGGGCTTAATGGTCCAAGAAGAGGAGAAGGACCAATCGGATGAGGAGAGGAGCTTGACATTCGAAGAGGAGAAAAAGGAAGAAGAATCATCTATCTCCTCAAGTGAAGTGGCACAAGAAGATAAGAGACCATCTCCAATGCCGGAACAAGAGGAAGCATCCACTTCATCCAAGGTTGAAGAAGAAGTCAACCTAGCCTCCACCTCCACCAAAGCAAAGAAAAAGGATCATATCATATGCTTTGGATACAATAAAAAGGGACACTACAAGGATAAGTGTCCAAATGGTAAGAAAAGGAGGTAATTCCTAAACTCATTTCAATTCCTTTTAAATCTAACATGAGTTGTAGGAATGGAGAAGCCCAAGAAAAGAAAAAGAAAATTAGATGCTTTACGTGTGGTGAGCTAGGACACTACCACACGAAGTGCCCAAAGAGTGGAGAGCTCAAGAAAATGGAGCACTTGAGAAGATGGGAGAAGGAGCAAAGAAATAAAAGGAGCTCACATCAAGGAGGAACTACAAGGGTAAGGGAGGTAATCCCTAACTTTCAATTAAAATATAATTGAAATTTCAGTTCCTCCATGAATGTTAAAAATAGTGTAAATTATTCATCCATGCATGCTAGAATCAATGAAGAATGTTTGCTTGTGCATAGTCATGGATTTAAGTATCATGATAGGAATAGGGTTAACAAGGTAGATCAAAACCCTAGGAAAAACATGCATTATGAAAAATCCAAGACCTTAGGATCGGTAGCCTTTTAATGAAATTTCATTTTCAAAATTACTTTTTGAAAGATTCTGGTCTAACTAGTTTGGGTCTTGGATCGGTAGCTTCAGCTAGTTTCACCACTCTAAAGAGACCAAGTAGTGTATACTTGACCTTATTAGAAGAGGCTTCCCTAACGTACTATCATCTCACCACCACCCAATACTAGGTTGTTCAAATTTTAGTTAATTGGTTCAGTCCTTAATCTAACCAGTCCTAACTCTAAGTATGATAAATTGCAGAAATTAAATAGACAAGCAATCATGCAATTTAAAACAAGAAAGGAAATTCATTTAACTATATAAATTGTTTTTAAATTGGCTCCACCTAGACTAAAGCTACGATAATGGTTCAGCAAGATGTGAATCTTGTCCTTGGGGATCCAATATTGATTTGACCCAGTTTGGTTGTTCAGGCATAGTTTGGGTACCCATGCCTGAATTTTAGGTCTAGAACAATTCAGTACAGCATAATATGATCTTTATCTAGACTTGGTTCGATAGCCTAACCCGGATCGATTTAGAACCGACTTCTGTTTTCCAAGGATCATGTCAAGACCCTTGGAACCAGAAGTGAATCGTTCTAAGGCTGCTCTAAGGTCCTTGACTTGAGTTTTCAAGGAGGAGTTCTCTTTCTCAAGTTTTTCAACTTGAGTAGAGGTTCCTTCTTGAACCTTCTCAATTAAGGATCTAGAGTCAGCTCCCTCTTAGTTTTACTTCCTGTCGGAGGGACTCGACTCGGATTTTGGCTTTCGCCAAGTCTCGAGAAAGATAGGCAATTAATTCAGACAATTGATTTCTAGAAAACCCACTTACAGTAATTTCGCCATCCTCTGAAAACGTGAGCTTTCCGTCGTCCGGTTCCGATTCTGACTCGGTCTCAATTTCGTCTGAGGCAGTCAGGGCGAGCAAGTTCGATTGTGTTGGATCGAGAGAAACGATAGAGGGGGGGTGAATATCGTAAAACGTTTCGGATTGAAAAAGAGAATACGCAGCGGAAAAATAAAATCTAAACAACACACAAACACCAAGATTTTACTTGGTTCGGAGTCGCGGTCGGCTCCTACTCCAAGGCCCACGGTCGTTGACCGTTTACTGCGGGCAATTCTATATGTGCGCAAAACGGTTTACAAATAAGTATTACAATTACAATACAGTAAACTAAAAAGGATAGCTCTTCGTTACCGACGTCCGGTGTGGAATGTATCTCGGAGCAGAGGGATGTCGTCGGCGCTTGTATCTCGAGTTGGGAGGTTTCCGGATCAAAGCGTTTGAGTAGAAGAGCGTATTGGCGTTGGGTGCAGTGATTGTTGAAGCCTTGGGGTCGAGGGGCTTTTTATAGCCTCCTGGGGAGCCCGGAACGTTGGGGGCGCCCCCACATGTCACCCGATCCGAGCAACTCTTGGTCAGCCCTTATCCCACTCGAATAGGGCTGAGGGTTGACTGTGGGGGCGCCCGGACGCTGGGGGCGCCCTGGTTGACTCTTTCAGCGGGCTTCTCGGCAGGATGATCTTTATCCGCTTCGTTGTCTTAACCCCGGGGCGCCCGGGACGCTGGGGGCGCCCGGGACGCTGGGGGCGCCCGGGAGCATGGGGGCGCCCCGCCCAGTGAGCTACCGAAGCACTTCTTTGCTTAACTTGTTTTGTATTGGCCTTGGGGGGGCCCGGGACACTGGGGGCGCCCTACTCAGTTGTTGCCTCTCTCCTTTGAGACGTTTTGAGCTGCAGAAACTCATTCCTTCGGTCCTGCATCCAGGGTTAGTCCAAAACAACATAAACCAATAATGTTAGTGAGTCTTACATCCGTAGCTGTCTTGGTTCTGACTTTGGGTCTCCAAAATGGAGCCCTAGGTCGAACCGACGCCTACTGTTCCCTCGACGGGGAACGCGTCCTCACCTACTCCTCTCAGGAGAATTTTACCTGTTGCCAACCGGCTCCTCCGGTTGGACTTTTGCCGAGCAGTCCTTCGCCAGGTGCCTAGCTGTCCTTCGCCAGGTCTTTAGTTCCAGGCAGCCCTTCGCCTGGTGCCTAGCAGTCCTTTGCTAGGTCTTCGACTCCTAGCAGTCCTTCGCTAGGTGCCCAGCTATCCTTCGCCAGGTCTTTGGTTCCAGGCAGCCCTTCGCCTGGTGCCTAGCAGTCCTTCGCTAGGTCTTCGACTCCTAGCAGCCCTTCGCTAGGTGCCCAGCAGCCCTTCACTGGGTCTTAGGGTTCCGATGCCTAGCAGTCCTTCGCTAGGACTTCAATCTGCACACTCAAGTAGTATGTTTAGATAAACATAACATCTTAACTTTTTAACCCTTTTGCCATTATCAAAACACAGGTTCGACTTGGGTGCTGTCTGCACCAACAATCTCCCCCTTTTTGTTTTATGGCAACCCGGTTCAAAAAGTTAAGTTAATCAGAACAGATGATATAAAAGTTTAGTTTCCTCCCCCTGGAAGGAATCTCCCCCTAGGTTTTTCAAAAGTTCGTGGGGTTTGAAAAATTTCTAAGTCTAAAGATGGAATTAATTTTTCAAGACTTAGAACAAATTTCATAAGAAGTTTTTAGAAAATTATTTTCCAAAAATACATTTTGATTGGGCACTTTGGAAAATTTATACTTAACAAGTTTCAAGTCAGTAGAAAAGAAACATCTTCTGAAGTTTTAAGTTCTTAGAGCCATGGATTAAGTTACTTAGCAAAACTTACAACAGCTTGAGTTTTAAGTACTTAGAAAAACTTTTTGAAAAACAGCTTAAGTTTTAGGTACTTAAAATTTTGACAGCAGCTTGTTTTGAAAATAGCTTAAGTTTTAGGTACTTAAAATTTTGAAAGCAGCTTGTTTTGAAAACAACTTAAGTTTAAGTACTTGAAAGCTTTTTGAAATAGATTAAGTACTTTTGAAACAAAAATAGATTAAGTACTTTTTGAAGAAAGGATAAAGTTTTGAAATTTTAAATTTTGAGAAGATTTTAAAGCTTCTCTCCTTTCCTATCTCTCCCCCTTTGCCATATATCAAAAAACAAAGCAATATAGCAGAAAAAGGATAGATAAATTGCATAATGTGCTGTACTGAACCAATGCAAGATGAACTGAATCAAACTAGTTTCAATTATCTCTTTTAGGGTCCTGTCTAACCCAATTAGCTACTTACTAACTGTTATAAACAGTAGTTTTTGCTAGGGTTAGTTAAGTTAAGTGTTATGTTCAAGTTAGATTTTCTAAACTTGACACTTAACCTGATTGCTGTTTAAGTTGTATTTAGTGCCCCAATTACTGCCGATGCACTGATCTACATCTTGAATTAAGGCAAAGACCTAAGCATCTCAACCCATTCTAGGTTATCAGTCAAAAGTACCCTAAGTTGCTTGTGAGATGCTGCCTTCTAAATCTATAGGTGCATGCAGTTCTAGGGTTAGGGCCTAGGCTAAGTCCATTTGCGAAAAAACCCTAGTTTTGAAGGGGGTAGTTTGAAAATAAAACTAAAAAAACCAAAAGAATTTTCAAACAAATTAAAAGTTAATTTTGAAATCAAGTAAAGCAGTTTTAAAATTCTTTTATAAACTGATTTTTAAATAAAGCAGTAATAAAACCAAAAGTAGGGTAAACCTATTCTACTAAGCATAATCCTAACTGCCTTCTTAGTGAGCTGAACTCAGACTCAGGTAGGGGTTTGGTGAATATGTCAGCTAAGTTAGATTTAGAGTCTACATGCTTAAGGACTATCTCACCCCTGGCTACATGGTCTCTTACAAAGTGGTGTTTAACTTCTATGTGTTTAGTTCTGGAATGTTGGATTGGGTTCTTAGTTAGATTTATTGAGCTTATATTATCAATGAAGACTTGAGTTTGGGTGTAGTTGAGCTGGAAGTCCTTAAGAGTGTGCATCATCCATAAAAGTTGTGTTACACACTCTCCTAAGGCAACATACTCAGCTTCAGTTGTGGATAGAGCTACACAGTGTTGTTTTCTGTTACACCAACTTACTAGGCTATTCCTAACAGTTGGCAACTTCCACTTGTGCTCTTTCTATCTAATTTACAACCACCGTAGTCAGAATCCGAGTATCCTGACAAGTCAAAGGTTGAAGTCCTAGGATCACAAATGCCTACACTTAAGGTGCCCTTAACATATCTTAGTATTCTTTTTAGGGCTGCTAAGTGTTTTTCCTTAGCACAGGTTTGGTATCTAGCACACATTCCTACGGCAAAAAGAATATCAGGTCTGCTGGCTGTAAGGTACAGTAGACTCCCAATCATACTTCTATAGAGTTTAAGGTCTACTGGTTTACCATTTGGGTCACTATCTATTTTTACATTTGTGGTCATGGGGGTACTTATGCTTTTATAGTTATCCATTTTAAATTTCTTTATTAACTCTTTAGCATATTTGAATTGATGGACATAGTTTCCATCCCTAATTTGTTTAATTTGTAACCCTAGGAAAAAGTTGAGCTCACCAACTAGGCTCATTTCAAACTCATTTTCCATAATTTTCACGAATTCTTTTAAAAAATTAGAGTTGGTGGACCCAAAGATTATGTCATCGACGTAGATTTGAGCAATAAAAATTTCTTTTCCTAAGGTTTTTAATAAATAGGGTTGAGTCAATTTGTCCTTGTTTAAATTCTTTAGAAATTAGGTAAGTTGATAAGCGTTCATACCAGGCCCTAGGTGCTTGTTTTAGTTCATAAAGTGCTTTAGTGAGTTTGTAAACATGGTCAGGTCTTTCTAAGTCCTCAAAACCAGGGGGTTGTTCTACATAGACTTCTTCCTTAATGAATCCATTTAGAAAGGCTGACTTTACATCCATTTGGTATAACTTAAATCCTTTATGGGATGCAAAGGCTAATAACATCCTAATGGACTCAAGTCTGGCTACCGGGGCATAGGTTTCCTCATAATCTAACCCTTCTACTTAACTAAATCCTTTCGCTACTAAGCGAGCTTTATTTCTGACTATTTCTCCTTGATCATTGAGCTTATTCCTAAAAACCCACTTAGTGTCAATGATGGATTTGCCCTCAGGTTTGGGTACTAGTTCCCAGACTTGGTTCCTCTCAAATTGGGCTAACTCTTCTTGCATAGCTATGATCCAATCAGGATCAGGTAGGGCTTCCTCTATAGTCTTAGATTCTATTTTTGAAATCATTACTATCTAACTAAGGTTTCTATAAGAAGACCTAGTTCTGACTCCTAGGGTTGGATCACTCACAATTTGGTCGGTTGGGTGACTGAGTCTGGGTTTTTTGATTTTTCTAGAACTTGGTTCAGCCTCCGGTCCGGCTGGTCGATTTGGTTCACTATTTGATTCAACTGTTTGAGTTGGTTCAATTATTGGTTCAATAGTTGGTTCAATTGACTCATTAGTTGATCCAATAGTTAGTTCGTTTATGGGTTCAATTAAAGATTCAACAGCTTGTTCATTATCTTCTTGATCAGTATTTGATGAAGTTAGATCTGGATTATCAGATTCTGAGTTAATTTCTTCATCAAATATTAGATTGGTTGTTTCTTCAATTTTCTTAGTTTGTTTGTTGTAAACCCTATAGGCTCTACTTGTTGTTGAGTATCCTAAGAAGATACCTGGGGTTGATTTAGACTGAAATTTACCTAGATAGTCCTTGGTGTTTAGGATATGGACTTTGCACCCAAAGACCCTTAAGTAGTGTAGGTTAGGAAGTCTGTGATAGTATAATTCATAGGGTATTTTGTTGTGTCACTTGTTAATCAGGACCCTATTTTGGATGTAGCAAGCCGTACTAATTGCTTCTGCCCAATATTGGTTAGCTAAGTTGAATTCATTGAGCATAGCCCTAGCGGCTTCCTGTAGGGTTCTATTTTTTCTTTCGACTCTCCCATTTTGCTGGAGGGTTCTAGGACACGAAAATTCATGTACATACCCATTTATCTTACAAAACTCCTCGAATCGTTGATTTTCAAACTCTCCCCCGTGGTCACTCCTAAGTCTTTTGATTTTAGAATCGTTTTGATTTTCAATTAACTTACAAAAGTCACTGAATAGGTTTAGGGTTTCATCTTTGGTCTTTAGAAACCTAACCCAGGTAAACCTAGAGTAATCATCAACTATTACTAAGCTGTATCGGTTTCCGCTTAGTGACTTGGCTCCATGTGAATCAAATAGGTCAAGGTGCAGGAGCTCAAGTGTGGTTTGAGTTTGATCAGATTGGATTAGTTTGTGATTAGACCTGGTTTGTTTACCTTGATTACATGATTCACATATTAAGTTTTCATGATTTTTAATTTTAGGAATACCTTTAATTAGGCCAAGTTGGGTGATTTTTGAAATAATTCTTAGGTTAGTATGACCTAATCTCCTATGCCAGAGGTTTGATTGTTCTAACTGAGTTAACATGCATTTAGGTACTAGGGGTAGGTTTATAGTGTACACATTATTTTTCCTAGTGCCCTTAAGCATGATTTCTGAGTCTTGCAGGTTTCTAATCAGGCAGTTAGAATTGTTGAAGGTAACTACATAACCAGAATCACACAATTGACTTATGCTAAGCAAGTTAAATTTAAAATTTTCAACCAAAAGAACTTTCTTAATAACAAAGTCAGATTTAAGTTCAATATTACTTGACCCAATTACCTTGAGTGTAGCATTGTTGCCAAACGCCACTGAGCCTAGGTTCTTGAACTTGAGTTTGGTGAATTTCAATTTATCTCCAGTCATGTGTCTGGAGCAACCGCTATCCAATATCCATTGGTCCAAATCTTTATGTTCCTACATAAAGAGTTTTGTTGATTTGGATCAATTAGAATCAGGAATAGCCTAAATTGATTTTCACAGCCTAGTCTGTCTCACCCAATCTAGAGTTATCAATCACGTTTGCCTTATGGGTTTTGTGAGACAGGTTTTGGTAGATATAATTATTTTGAAAATTTATGATTTACTTAAAAAAATTGAATTAATTTTGAAAAACAGTTGATTTTGTGTTTGAAAAAAAATGTTTGAATCTACAATTAACTGAAAATTTATGTTAGATTCGAATTTGACAAAGAATAATTTGAATTTGAATTTCAATAATTAGCTTCCAGGTCTTGGCGAGGCACTAGGCCTTCTTTGGCCGTAGCCTTATTGGATCATCAACCCTTTCCTTGACAAGCCTTTAATAAAATTTCATTTTCAAAACTATTTTTTGAAAAATTCTGGTCTAACTAGTTTGGGTTTTGGATCGGTAGCTTCGGCTAGTTTCACCAATCTAAAGAGACCAAGTAGAGTATACTTGACCTTATTAGAAGAGGCTTCCCTAACGTACTATCATCTCACCGCCACCCAATACTATATTGTTCAAGTTTCAGTTAAGTTGGTTTAGTCCTTAAACTAATCATTCCTAAGTCTAAGCATGGTAAATTGCAGAAATTAAATAAACAAGCAATCATGCAATTTGAAAACAAGAATTGAAATTTATCTAATTATAAATATTGTTTTTAATTTGGCTCCCCCTGGACTAAAGCCACGATAATGGTTCGGCAAGATGTGAATCTTGTCCTTGGGGATCCAATACTGATTTGATCCAGTTTGTTTATTCAGGTACAGTTTGGGTACCCATGCCTGAACTTTTGATCTGGACTGGTTCAGTACAGCATAGTAGAATCTTTGTCTAGATTTGGTTCTATAGCCAAGTCCGGATCGATTTAGAACCGACTTCTGTTTTCCAAGAATCATGTCAAGACCCTTGGAACCAGAAGTGAATCGTTCTAAAGCAGCTCTAAGATCCTTAACTTGAGTTTTCAAGAAAGAGTTCTCTGATTCAAGTTTTTCAACTTGATCAGAGGTTCCTTCTTGAACCTTCTCAGTTAAGGGTTCAGAGTCTGCTCTCTCTTTCAGGAGTTTTACCTCCTGTCTGAGAGATTCGACTCGGAATTTAGCTTTTGCCAAATCTCGAGAAAGATAGGAGATTAATTCATTTAATTGACTTCTTGAAAACCCACTTACAGTTATTTCGCCGTCCTCCGAGAATGTAAGTTTGCCGTCGTCCGGTTCTGTTTCTGACTCGGTCTCGATTTCCTCTGAGGCGGTTAGTGCGAGCAGGTTCGACTGTGGGACCTCTTCTTCTTCTTTGGAGGAGGATTCATCCCACGTTGCCTAAAGTGCCTTCTTCTTTCTTGTCTTCTTCGTTTCTTTCAGGTTGGGGAATTCAGTCTTGTAGTGACCCTTCTTCTTGCACTCGTAACAGGTCACGTTAGGTTTGTTCTTCTCATTTGAGGGTTCAGCTGGTTCTTCCTTTCTCCGGCTGGCTTTCCTTCTGTTGGTCTGGTTTTTTAGCTCTTTGTAATAGTCTCGGGCTAGCCGAACCAACTTATGACAATTTCCCTCGCTGTCTTCTGAGTCTGAATCTGAATCAGACTCGGGTGCAGGTTGAGGCTTCTTCTTGATTGTCTTTCCAGCTTTACCTGCAACAAAGGCAATGTCTTTCTCGGCCAGATTGCAGTTAGTCTGCTCATGTAATTCGAGTTCAGAAAAAAGTTCATCTAACTTGATTTTGGAAAGATCCCTAGAAACTTTGTAAGCATCTACCATAGATGCCCACAAGGTGTTTCTTGGGAAAGCGTTAAGGGCATACCTTATTAGGTCACGATTTTCTATCTTGTGACCAATGGTGTGTAGACCGTTCATCAGCTCCTGAATTCTGGCGTGGAGCTGAGCTGCTGATTCGTCGTCGTTCATCTTGATGGTGTACAGCTTGTTCAGCAGAAGATCCCTCTTGCTGATTCGAGTGTCGGAGGTTCCTTCGTGTAGTTCGATCAGCTTACCCCAGAGTTCTTTGGCGCTGTTGAATGCACCCACCCGGTTCAACTCCTCTTTGGTTAGGCCGCATTGGAGTGTTTGGGTCGCTTTGGCATCGGCTTCTATTTTCTTTTTGAGTGCAGAGTCCCATTCAGTGTAAGATTGTTGTACTCCGTCAGCATTCCTTGGTATTTCCAGTCTGGACTGGA
The DNA here is from genome assembly GCA_024364735.1 of Boesenbergia rotunda. Classification (NCBI taxonomy): domain Eukaryota; kingdom Viridiplantae; phylum Streptophyta; class Magnoliopsida; order Zingiberales; family Zingiberaceae; genus Boesenbergia; species Boesenbergia rotunda. The sequence continues at coordinate 59,905 of JAGFNQ010000195.1, forward strand.
TGATTATCCACATGTCCACCTGAGTTTTCAGGTGGACCTCCATTCTGCTCTTCTAGTAGGAGAAGTTCTCCCCACTGAAGAGCGGTGGTCTTGCGGTGCTGAAGCCTTCTTGCATGGACAATAATGATTTTATCTGAAAAAGATAGAAAAGAAAGGAAAACTCTGTCCCAAGACTTGGTCTTGGATTAGCAGTGCGGGAAGAAAAAGATAATTATCGAGGGGTGTTGCACCGGTCTCGATTAACGATAAAAAATTTGAAAAAGAAAATAATTCAAAGAAAATTCGAAAAATTCTCAAACTGGTGGTTGCACCAAATTTGAGCTTCCCCGCTCTGATACCACTTGTTGGATCGAGAGAAACGATAGAGGGGGGGTGAATATCGTAAAACATTTCGGATTGAAAAAGAGAATACGCAGCGGAAAAATAAAATCTAAACAACACACAAACACCAAGATTTTACTTGGTTCGGAATCGCGGTCGGCTCCTACTCCAAGGCCCACGGTCGTTGACCGTTTACTACGGGCAATTCTATATGTGCGCAAAACGGTTTACAAACAAGTATTACAATTACAGTACAGTAAACTAAAAAGGACAGCTCTTCGTTACCGACGTCCGGTGTGGAATGTATCTCGGAGCAGAGGGACATCGTCGGCGCTTGTATCTCGAGTTGGGGGTTTCCGGATCAAAGCGTTTGAGTAGAAGAGCGTATTGGCGTTGGGAGCAGTGATTGTTGAAGCCTTGGGGTCGAGGGGCTTTTTATAGCCTCCTGGGGCGCCCGGAACGTTGGGGGCACCCCCCCCCCCCACGTGTCACCCAATCCGAGCAACTCTCGGTCAGCCCTTATCCCACTCGAATAGGGCTGAGGGTTGACTGTGGGGGCGCCCGGGACGCTGGGGGCGCCCTGGTTGACTCTTTCAGCGGGCTTCTCGGCTGGATGATCATTATCCGCTTCGTTGTCTTAAGCCTAGGGCGCCCTTGGCACTGGGGGCGCCCCGCCCAGTGAGCTACCGAAGCACTTCTTTGCTTAACTTGTTTTGTATTGGCCTTGGGGGCGCCCGGGACACTGGGGGCGCCCTACTCAGCTGTTGCCTCTCTCCTTTGAGGCGTTTTGAGCTGCAGAAACTCATTCCTTCGGTCCTGCATCCAGGGTTAGTCCAAAACAACATAAGACAATAATGTTAGTGAGTCTTACAGCCGTAGCTGTCTTGGTTCTGACTTTGGGTCTCCAAAATGGAGCCCTATGTCGAACCGACGCCTACTGTTCCCTCGACGGGGAACGCGTCCTCACCTACTCCTCTCAGTAGAATTTTACCTGTTGCCAACCGGCTCCTCCGACTGGACTTTTGCCCAGCAGTCCTTCGCTAGGTGCCTAGCTATCCTTCGCCAGGTCTTTAGTTCTAGGCAGCCCTTCGCCTGGTGCCTAGCAGTCCTTTGCTAGGTCTTCGACTCCTAGCAGTCCTTCGCTAGGTGCCCAGCTATCCTTTGCCAGGTCTTTGGTTCAGGAAGCCCTTCGCCTGGTGCCTAGCAGTCCTTCGCTAGGTCTTCGACTCCTAGCAGCCCTTCGCTAGGTGCCCAGCAGCCCTTCGCTGGGTCTTAGGGTTCCGATGCCTAGCAGTCCTTCACTAGGTGCCTAGCAGTCATTCGCTAGGACTTCAATCTGCACACTCAAGTAGCATGTTTAGATAAACATAACATCTTAACTTTTGAACCCTTTTGCCATTATCAAAACACAGGTTCGACTTGGGCGTTGTCTGCACCAACAGATTGTGGGGCCTCTTCTTCTTCTTCGGAGGAAGACTCGTCCCACGTTGCTTGAAGAGCCTTCTTTCTTCTTGCCTTCTTGGCTTCTTTTAGGTTAGGGCATTCCGATTTGAAATGTCCCTTTTTGTTGCATTCGAAGCAAGTCACACTTGATTTGTTCTTAGTTGGTTCAGCTGGATCTTCCTTCTTTCGGCTGGCTTTTCTTCTGTTGGATTGATTCTTCAATTCCTTGTAGTAGTTCCGGGCAAGCCGGACCAGCTTGGGTCGATCTCCTTCGTTGTCTTCTGAGTCTGAATCTGAATCAGACTCGGGCGCAGGTTGAGGCTTCTTCTTGGTTATCTTTCCAGTTTTACCTGCAATAAAGGCAATGCCTTTCTCGGCTTGTGTGTAGTTAGTCTGCTCATGTAATTCAAGTTCGGAAAATAGTTCATCTAATTTAATTTTAGACAAATCCCTTGAAACTTTGTACGCATCTACCATAGATGCCCACAAGGTGTTTCTCGGGAAAGCGTTAAGGGTATACCTGATCAGGTCACGGTTTTCTACCTTGTGACCGATTGTGTAAAGGTCGTTCATCAGTTCCTGAATTCTAGCGTGAAGCTGGGCTGCTGTTTCACCGTCGTTCATCTTGATTGTGTACAGCTTGTTTAGGAGAAGGTCCCTTTTGCTGATTCGGGTGTCGGAGGTTCCTTCGTGCAGCGCAATTAGCTTACCCCAGAGTTCCTTTGCACTGTTGAATGGTCCCACTCGGTTCAGTTCTTCTTTCGTTAGGCCGCATTGGAGTGTTTGAGTTTCTTTAGCATCGGCCTCGATTTTTTCTTTTCATTGTTGTATCCCATTCGGTGTATGACTGTGGTACTCCTTCAGCGTTTTTCGGAATTTTCAGTCCAGATTGGATTATTATCCACATGTCCACCTGAGTTTTCAGGTGGACTTCCATCCGACTTTTCCAGTAGGAGAAATCCTCCCCACTGAAAAGCGGTGGTCTGGCTGTACTAAATCCTTCTTGCATAGCCATTTGATAATTACTGAAATAAAGATAACGAACAAAATGTCCCAAGACTTGGTCTTGGATTAGCAGTGCGGGAAGGAAAAAAAATTTATCGAGTGGTGTTGCACCAACCTCGATTAACGATAAAAATTCGATTAAAAAAATTAAAAATTTAAAAATCTAGAAAAAAAACTCTCAAATTGGTGGTTGCACCAAATTTGTGCTTCCCCGCTCTGATACCACTTGTTGGATAGAGAGAATACGATAGAGGGGGGTGAATATCGTAAAAAAGTTTCGGATAAAATTTTAAGAGAATAGGCAGCGGAAATTAAGAACGTACACAGGGAACACAAGCGTTTTTACTTGGTTCGGAGTTGCGGTCGGCTCCTACTCCAAGGCCCACAGTCCTTGACCGTTTACTGCGGGCAATTCTATAATTCACAAAGTTTTACAGAGAATTGTACAGTAGTATTGCAGTAAAAAGACTAATTTAACTCTTCGTTACCGACGCCCGGTGTGGAATTGTACTTCGGTGCGAAGGGTCGTTGTCGGCGCTAGAACCTCGAGATCAGAAGTTTCCGGAGCAGAGCGCTTGAGCGAAGAGCGTTGGGGCGTTGGAAAAGTGTGTTTCGAAGCCTTGGGGGTCGAGCCCCTTTTATAGTGCACCTGGGGGTGCCCTGGACGTTGGGGGCGTCCTCCACGTGCCTCTTGATCCGTAAACCCCTATCCGGAACTCGGTCAACCCTTATCCCTCCAGGATCAGGCTCGGGGTTTGACGGGGGCACTCGGGACATAGTGGGCGCCCTGCTTGACTTGTTCAACAGTCTTCTCGGCTGACTTGAATTCGATCGCTTTGTTGGCTTGGACCCAGGGCGCCCGACGCATCCAGGGTGCCCGGGACCACCGGGGCGCCCGGGAGCTTGAGGGCGCCTGGCCCAGTGAGCTTCCAATGCGTTTCTTGCTCAACTGTTCGTTTGACTTTGACCTTGGGCGCCCGGGACCTCCCGGGCGCCTAACCCAGCTACTGCCCCTCTCCTTGGGGCGTTCTGAGCTGCAGAAACTCGTCCTTTCGGTCCTACATCCAGGGTTAGTACCAAACATAATAAAGCAAGAATATTAGTGATTTTTACAGCCGTAACTGTCTTGGTTCTGACTTCAGGTCTCCCAAATGGAGCCCTAGGTCGAGCCGACGCCTACTGTTCTCTCGACGGGGAACGCATCCTCAACTACTCCTCTCAGGAGAATTTTACCTATTGCCAACCGGCTCCTCCGGTTGGACTTTTGCCCGATGCACCTGACCAGGTCTTCGTGCCCACCTTCCGAGCAGGTCTTCGGTGCCCAGCTCCTTGCCAGGGTTTCGTGCCCAGTCCTCGACCAGGACTTCGTGCCCACCTTCCGATCAGGTCTTCGGTGCCCAGCTCCTTGCCAGGGCTTCGTGCCCAGTCCTCGACCAGGACTTCGTGCCTAGTGTACTTAGGGCTTCTTTTCCTGTACACTTAGTGAACATGTTAGACCAACATAACATCTTAACTTTTGAACCCTTTGCCATTATCAAAACTCAGGTTCGACTTAGGTGTTGTCTGCACCAAAAACTTAACTTGGTGTTATAGTGTTAAGTTGGGTAGGACTTAACCTTGAAAATTTGAAAATTGGGAGAAGGCATAGGTTAAGGGGGAGGTTGCCTCTTGTTTGCCTTAATTTTCATAGGAAATTTTGAATTTTGTGTCAAACTTAAGAATGATGATAGATACATTGTTGAATGTATTTTTCCCAAGTAGGTATGGGTACCACAAACTTCTCCACGAAATTTGGGAATTTTTGGAGATTTGTGAAATTTCTGGCGCATTTCTGAATTTGGCCAGAAAAGCTGATTTTCAAAGTATCAGTCGACTGCCTTAGGGGGCAGTCAACTGGTCAGGGCTGGTGTGGGTATCCACAGCTGACTTGTGTCCAAATGATGTAAAACAAGTGTATGGGGGGTTAGTACACTATGTTTAGGATCATTGGAGATTAAAAGAACCAATAATTGGGATATTGTTGAGGTTTTTTTGATGTTAGGCAAAGGGGGAGAAGTGTGGGTTTAGTTTGGGAAACCAAACGCGCCTTTGCGGGAAACCCTGAGTTTAGGGGGAGCTGAGATTAAGGGGGAGCACGGTTGCTCCATTCTTGGCGTAAGGGAAACCTTGGAGAGGTTCTTAAAAAGCCTCTGTAAGTCCAATGTAGGGGAAGCTTTGGAGAAGCTTTAAAAAACCCGTTTTGGTGAAATTCCTAACTTGGGAAGTTAGGTGTGGGATGCCTTGGGATAGGATCCATGTCTGTTTGCATTGCATATACATTGGCGGTGTAAGTCCAAGATGGAGTCTTGGCAACGTAAGTCCAAATGATTGTTTTAGCATTGTTATTGCTATTTATCACTATTTGTTTTCCCTAACTTAAACGTATTGCCAAACATCAAAAAGGGGAAGATTGTTAAGGCAATCTGTAGTCCGAAGTGACCATGTGTTTTGATGTTTGGGCAAAGGGTTTAAGTTAGATTACCCTTGTGTATTTGATATGTGTATGTGAGTGTGCAGGTTGTGCAGGTTACACATATTGACTTGGCTGGCAGCTTCGGTATGGTGAAGGGTGGCATGGATACAAGTTGGAGGCTTGTGTGCACCCGAGGACCTTGGTATAGAAAGGACGATGAGCTGAGTGGCATGGACTTCGAGGCATGCGTGAAGGATGGCATGGAGGCAAGCTGGAGGCTTGCGTGCATCTGAGGGACGGGAGCCGAAGATGAAGAGGGCGCGAAGGCAATAGTCGAGGCTGCTGGTGAGGAGTCAGCTGAGTCATGAGGGTACGAGTGCTGAGTGATTGTACTCGGGAAATCCTAGGGTTCGAGTGCTGAGAGAAGTGTACTCGGGAAGGGAAACCTTAGGTGTGTGAGTGGACCAGTCGACTGCCCTGCGAGCAGTCGACTGGTAAAACTCAAAGAAAGTTTTCAACTGGGGACCAATCGACTGCCCTGGGAGTAGTCAACTAGTAAAGTCAAAAATTAGCCATTGCAACGAGCCGTTGGACTGCTATTTGGCTGGCACCAGTCGATTGCCCTGGGAGCAGTCGACTGGTGGCGAGGGTTTCAACCTTAGTTTTATTTAAGAGAACTTCGTGTTGGCTGAAAGGTTTGACGAATTTGGCTTGGGTAAGAGCCAAATAGTAGTCTAAGTGCTCAGATATTGTGAGGTGCTGTGGCGAGGTTTCTCCACCCACAAGGAGCGACAAGGGCTAGCCGGAGGTTATCCGGGGAGTGATCCACCGAAGGATTCTTGGATTAGTCACCTTTAGGGGTGGATACCAAGTAAACTCTTCTTGTTAGCATTGCTTTCTTATTGTTTATTGTTTATTGTTTTGTTTGTATTTCTGCTTGCGCAACTAACAACATAGGAAGAAGAAAGCCGAAAAAGTGCTATTCACCCCCTCTAGCGTACATCAACGATCTAACATTCACCAGCTGGTCAATGCGAGGCAAGGGATAACAGTCTTTAGGGTAAGCTTTATTTAAATCACGAAAATCAATACAGACCCGCTATTTACCCTCGGGCTTAGGGACTAGTACAACATTCCCCAACCAGGTCAGGAATTGAAATTCTCTGATATGTCCGACCTTCAGTAACTTTACGACCTCCTCCCTGATTATCTTCTCTTGCTCTAGTGCAAAGTGTCTTCGCCTCTGCTTCACCGGTCGGGCTTCCGGGGTTATATGCAACCGATGCATGGCCAAGGCAGGGGAGACTCCCTTATTTCTTCTGTAGCGCATGCAAACACGTCTCAATGATCCATTAAGCAGCTGATCAGCCGACTTCTAAGTTCTGGCACAAGATCGACAGCAATTCTTGTGATTCCTCTAGCTTGTTGAGGATGAATCTGAACTTCTTCGCTTTCAACCTCCTTGCATTCCTCTTTAGCTCCTTCTTCTTCTCGGGGATTGGCCAAGTTGATTTGCAAGGCTTCATGCATTCTCGAGTTCTTATGGGATTTTGTTCTGACCTCCCCACTGTAGCACCATCGGGAAGCCAATTGGCCTCTTTTAGCTTCAGCTACCTGTTCACCCGCCGGGAACTAAATCTTCTGGTGGTAGACTGAGACCACTGCCTGGAATAGGCTAAGCGTCGGTCATCCCAGGATGGTGTTGTAGGATGATGGGGCATCCCCAATCATAAAGGATGTCCTCCTTGTCCTCTGGAGCGTGTCATCCCCTAGTGACAGGGACAGGGAGATCTGTCCTATCAGCTGTACTCGGTATCCGGTGAAGCCGAAGAGTGGGGTAGAGATAGGATGCAACTCATCCTCATCAATCTGCATCTAGTCCAGAGTCGCCTTATACAGAATGTTGACAGAGCTATCTGTATCCACAAAGATGTGTTTAACCTTGTAATTAGCTGTTCAGGCGAGGATTACCAGTGCATCTTCGGGGGGGGCTTCTACGTCCTCCAGATCGTCAAGGCCGAAGAAGATAATAGGGCCCTAGTGTTGGATCGAAGGTCGGCAAGAGGGGGTGAATTGCTCTTGAAAATTTAAAATAAATCTTTTGTCTAACTTTGACAAAGATATTTGTTAGTCCAAACAGAAATAATAAACATAAAATAAATGCAGCAAACTGAAAGAACGAGGCAATAGGATTTACTTGGTTTGCAACCGGGGAGGTTGCTAATCCAAAGATGAATATAGCTCGATTCTCCTAAATATATCTCCTTTAGTCGGAGAAGCTTCTTACATGTGGAAAGCTCAGAAAAAAGAAGAAAAGAATACAATAAATTAGTTTTCTATTGCTTAGAATGAGTTGGATGTTGAAACTGAGCTTCAGGGGTCTATTTATAGCCCCGGTGAAATATATCCGTTTGTTGACATGGCGGTTATAGGGCACCCGAGAGGTCTTGGGCACCTGACACGTGGCTTGAAGCTTTATCCAAAGCCAACGGTCATAAACGGCTGGAATCAGCCTTCTTGCGTGCCTGATAGCTCACAGGCGCTTGAGTGCTTTGGGAGCCTAGTATCAGGCACCCTTAACTCCCAGGCGCCCGTGAGCTTACGGGCGCCCAGTAAGCAGTTTAGTCAGCCAATGCTGACCAGCCTTCGGCTTAACTTGCTTTGCCTTCTTGAGTGATTTCTGACTAACCGGAGTTAGGCTCACCCGAACCCGATTCTGGCCTTTTGCCCCTCGAGCGTCCTTCCTCTCGGCTTCTCGTTCCTCAGACACCGCGTGTGTCCTTCTCGCTCCACCGGTGTACTCTTCCGCAGAGATCTGCATCCCTCGGATGCACCGAGCCTATCGGCTCCCTTTCCGTGCCATCCTTCTCGACCGTTGCGTCTTCCGCTCGACTTCTTGCACTCCTAAGTTCCTATACACTTAGACACATTGATTAAACACACCAGGGCCTAACTTAAGTCGGTTGATCATATGAAAACTAACCAGGAGTACTTACACCTAGCGCTTCTCCTTGTCCGTCCCGATGGCGTAGTTCTCCAACCGATGGGTATAGGCTTTCCTTGCCCGATGAGAGTCTCCTCTAGTAGGACCTCCTGAGATTACTCCCACATGGCCCGATGGACATCCGCGAGCCAGAGCTTTGCCCTTCTTGGGATCCCTCTCAGGGGAGATAAACTAGCGGGGCACTATCTCACGACTTCTTCCTCTCGAGAGCGACCGAGATCGACGCCTAGATCTATCCTCCCCCAACTGTCTCGATGAGGAGAAGGGCTTCGGTGAGGAGATCGCCGTCGATACCCCGCTTTATTCCACCTTTTGCAGGGCTTGGCGTCCGCGCCCTTAGATCTCCTCTTCTTCAGGGTGTAACACTCTTCTGTAGAGTGCGTTGTACTGCCATGGAAATCGCAGTATTTCTTCGGTAGCTTGGGTCCTGCAGTGTCGACCATCTCCACCAACCTCTTCATGCTAGCCCAATGATCCTTCCCGGAGCGAGGATCTTTTGCTCGAGTTGGAGCAGGTGGTTCTCTCCTTTAGGATCGTACCGAGATCTGGATAGGGACTTCTACCGGATCTTTGCTGCGGGCGTGCAGCACCTCTTCGATGTTGATGTGCTTGACTGGCCACCCCAATAATTCATCGAAGCTAGCCTGTGCCTTCTTCACCAGCGACCGAAAGAAATCGCTTTCAAAGAGTTCTTGCGTGAAGGTGCTGATGAGAATCTTTGAGGTGGTGGTTGGCTCGTCCTGAGCCACCTGATTGAACCGCTGGATATAGTCCTTCAGCGGTTCTTTAGTCTTCTGCTTGAGCGCAAATAGGTTCAAAGCCATCTTCTAGTATCGCCAGCTGTTGGCGAAGTGGTATAGGAAGACGGTTCTAAACTCCAGAAAGGAGTTTATCGAATTTTGGGGCAGCCTCCAAAACCATCTTTGGGCGGCCCCTGATAAGGTGTTCAAGAACACCCGACACTTTGCTCAATCTATGTATTGGTGTAAGAGACCCGCTTTCTCGAACTTACAGATGTCGTCCTCCAGATCCGTCTTCCCATCGTAATCAGCAATTCCTGGACCGCAAAATTGCTTAGGCATGAGATCTGCTATGATGTCCAGAGAAAAAGGGGTAGATGGAGACTTCAAGAGGGCTTTGGAGGCCTCGATCTTCCTCGACCCCTCCTCTTGCCGTAAAATGCTGGAGACGACAGAATGTGCTCTCTCCACTTCTCCCAAGGAATCTCGTCAGGGCACTGGGACTGTCATTGTCGGTCCCGCCGGTGGCTAGACGGATCTTCAATTTCGGTGATGCGAGACTAACATTCTTGGGATTTCGGCCTACACCGAAGCCGCTTATCGCGAGGTGGCTTACTCAATCTGATGTTGTTCCAACGCTCCTCTGACGGCGTTGGCAACTAAACGATCCAACTCCTCCCGCGTCAGAATGATGGGTTGTCCCTCTGGATCTGCCATCACGGTACTCCTTCTGGTGCTTTGATGTTTCTCACAGATGGTGCTAAACTTGTTCCGGAAGTGAACGACGGGGATGACGAGTGACCAAAGTGCAGCCCACGACGACGATAACGGGGAGAGGATGTTCACGCCCTACGAGATTAATATGAGCGTTAAAGGGAACGCACCGGAATATTTTTCGATGGAGCCCTCTCCGACGCTTAAGTTAGAATTCTCCCTTTTTACGAAGGGCAATGAGGAATCGAATTGTTATAGTCTTGGAAAAGCTCCCTTACCTCGATGCTGAGGCATCTTATATACTTGAGGTCTTTATCACACGTGTCCCCACATTCTTCTCTATGTTTCTTAATCATCGGTTACTTGATAGATATCCTTTATTTTGGTAACAACCACTGAGATCATTAAGGCCTTAATTATCGTGCGTTGCGAATAATAATTATCTGATGACTTTCTTATTCTGGAAGGAGGAACCGATACATGAAGTCGGGCTTTCTAACCCCTATGTTGATCTTTGGGCCCCACTATCCCGAGTCAGTCTTGGAGTCTCATCTCCCAAGCTGACCTCGAGGCCTTCATCCATTTTCCCGAGATAGTCTCGGGAGACCGATTCCCGATCTGACATCAGGGGCTTTCTTCCATTCTCCCGAGGTAGTCTCTGGAGCCCGATTGTCGGTCTAACCTCAGGGCTCTAGTTCGGCGGGCCCTGCCACGTAGCTTCCCCGTGCCACATGTCCACCCCGGGATGTTCATCCCTATCACCAAGCTAACAAGATGGGATCTACTCCGAAACTAGCTAACGAATCTCCGAATGAAAAAGGAGAAACGGTGGCCCAACTAAACGCAAAGATCAAGGAGATGGTCACCAGACTCACCAACCTCGGAGAAACGACAACAAACCGAGATTCACTAAGGCATGCTTTAAATGTGTTTCCGAGAACACTAGAATGGATCTCTATAGTAAACTCCTACTATATCTCTAAGGACCTCGAGATAAGTAGTTTAGAAAGTTTTTGTTTATATTTGAATTACACAAATCAAAATGTGCAGGATAAAGAAAGAAAGTGAATCAGGACATAGCACTGCAAACCCAAAAGACCAGACCAAATTCAGATTCATAGGCTGACGAAGATGAAAAAATATACGTGGTAAGAAAGTTGAATAAATTTTTTTTAAAACTAACAAGTTTAATAAGACGCAAGCCAAAAAGTCTCTTCCGGGAAGAAGAAAAATATGATGCTATAGTTGTACTAAAAGGAGACATATCAAAGATAACAACCCAAAACTCAAAGGCAAGGAAAAAGACAAAGGGTCAAGAAAATTCAAATAACGAAACCTCAAAGCGACATGGTATGAGTTGTTTTTAGAAGAATCCGAGAATGAAGAATGAGCTAGAATCACACTGTTGACTACCAAGAGGAAAGCATCGAAGAAGGGGAAACTATGTCAAAGGATAGTAGCGATGAAGGGGGAGTATTCAACTTCGAATCCGATATGGTAAATGAGATATGTTTTTTTACCTCCTGATCAATTATATGAAGGTGTCCAATTGTTATCTATAAATCTTTATATAAGTTAAGGTCAAAATATGTAAAATCATTAAAGAAAAATATTGATCTTAAACTTAAGTTAGCAACAGAATGCCTATTAGAATATTTTGACAAACTTAAGGATGAAAATGAGAAATTAAAAGAACAAATAAAAATAATGAAAAATTCTATGTGTTCGACTTCATATATTCTAAAAAGATACATTAGAGGACTTAATTGGTATATTAGAAATCATAGGGGTAAATTACAAAAGTATCAAAAAATTACATTCAACTAGAGGAATGTTGAGGAGTGGATCACATTCATCCGAACTAAGACGCCTCCATTGGAACTGAGTCACCTCAGATATGTCACATCAAGTAAAATACGGTTATATATATATATATATATATATATATATATATATATATATATATATATATATATATATATATATAATATATATATATATATATATATATATATATATATATATATATATATATATATATATATATATATATATATAACAATAAATAAATAAACAAATAATAATAATAATAATATAATTTATAGATATATAAATATATATTATATACAAATATATATTTACACTATAAATAGGAGTTAAAAATTGGAAACAATTAGATGGAAATTTTGGAATAATTTTCTGAAAATTTTGAAATTTTTTACTGGACGCAAGATTAGTTGGTTACGAATACCACCCCGATTTCCTTCTTCCACCCGAGTGTCGCCGACTCTCCCTTCGACTCCTCTCGACGCAAGCTCGACGCCATCGGTGGAGCTTCGATCGCCGGCACCCCTCCTCTTCAACCATGAGCGAGAGCAATGACGCCGAACTACTCGCATTCCCTTATCTTCCTTCTCACGCGACCGCCGCCTCGTCGCCAAATTCGGCGATCCCTACCCTCCCTCCTCTCCTTCTCTGATTGTGTCAGCGCCACCATCAACGACGTGGAGGTTGTCGTCAGAGGGATCCTACCCGCGGCCCTTGTTCCAATTGCTGCATCTTCTTCGGTTAGAGTTGTCGGAGCCCTAGCCAACCCTCTACTCTCGTGTTGGCTCCGATCCAGAGTCGGCATCCTTGCGGCGACTTGCCTCTCTTGTCGGACATCAGAGACAGAGTGAGGAGAATTGTTATTTTGTTCCCTCGTTAATAAAGAACATTGTATCTATTTCATGCTTGAATGAAAAGGGTTATCATTTAACTTTTAGTAACAATTGCTGTTACATAACTTTAAATGGTGTTCTTTATGGGACCGGAACTTTATGCAATGGTATCTACACGTTAGATTTACCCGGTGACGTTTTCAATATCGAAGTTAGCAACAAACGTGCTCGAATAGATAATCAAATAGACTCCTATATGTGGCATTGTCGTCTTGGCCATGTAAGTAAGAAACGCATGACCAAATTACACCGATGTGCAATTCTGGAATCATTTGAACCCGGTTCATTTGATACATGCGAATCATGCTTAAAAGGCAAGATGACCAAATTATCCTTTTCCGAAAAAGGTAAACCAGTGGGAGAATTGTTTGGTCTAATACATACTGATGTATGTGGACCAATGTCAACTCTTGCACAAGGAGGCTATAGCTACTTCATTACCTTTATCGATGATCACTCACGATTTGGGTATGTGTTCTTAATGAAACACAAATCTGAAGCTTTTGAAAAATTCAAAGAGTTCAGAAGTGAAGTAGAGAAACAGCTTGGCAAAAGTATTAAGATACTTCGATCTGATCGGGGTGGTGAATACTTAAGTCAAGAGTTTCAAGATTATCTTAGGGACAATGGGATATTGTCTCAATGGACTCCGCCATATACACCATAGCATAATGGTGTATCTGAGAGACATAACCGAACCTTGATGGACATGGTTAGATCTATGATGAATCATGCAACTCTTCCAAAATCCTTTTGGGGCTATGCGCTTAAGACAGCTGTTTACTTACTAAACAGAGTCCCGACCAAGGTAGTCTCTACTACTCCATATGAGACGTGGAATAGTAAGAAACCTCATTTATCTCACCTAATGATATGGGGTTGTCCTGCTTATGTAAAGCGGACTGTATCAGACAAATTGGATGCTAAGTCTGATAAATGTCTATTTATTGGATACCCTAAGGAAACGAAAGGTTACCAATTCTATCATCCCTTGGAACAAAAGGTGTTTGTTTCAAGGCATGCTGTATTTCTAGAAAAAGAATTTCTTTTACAAGAAAACAGTGAGAGTAGCATTGAACTTGAAGAAGTTCAAGAAACTCCAATAGACATTACAGAGACACCTAGTCTAGACCCACAACCAATAACTCATAATGATGAGCTATCAGTTGAACCTAAAACAACACCACTTCTTCGTAGGTCTGATAGGACACGCAATATTCCAGAGAGATACGGATTTCTCATAAGTGAATCGAACGACGTGTTACTCATTAACGACGACGAACCTATCAGTTATGAAGATGTTCTGAAAAATTCAGAAAGGGATAAATGGCTTGAAGCCATGAAGTCGGAAATGGATTCCATGTACAAAAATCAAGTATGGGACTTGGTTAACCCAGCTGAAGCGATTAAGCCCATAGGGTGCAAGTGGGTTTTCAAGAAGAAAACCGACATGGAAGGTAATGTTGTTACCTTTAAGGCTAGATTAGTGGCAAAAGGATATCATCAGAAACAAGGAATTGATTATGATGAAACCTATTCGCCAGTAGCTATGCTTAAATCCATTCGGATGCTCCTGGCCATAGCAGCTCATTATGATTATGAGATATGGCAAATGGATGTGAAAACAGCTTTCCTTAATGGAAACCTGCTTGAGGATGTATACATGATACAACCTGAAGGTTTCACATCGGTTAATAAAACCAAAGTATGCAAGCTTTGACGATCCATATATGGACTAAAGCAAGCATCCAGGAGCTGGAACATCCGTTTTGATGAGACAATCAAAGAGTTTGATTTCTCACAAAATCCTGACGAACTTGTGTGTACAAGAAGGTTAGTGGGAGTGCAGTCGTATTCCTAATATTATATGTCGATAACATATTACTTATAGGAAACGATATATCAGTCTTACAGTCAGTTAAAATTTGGTTGTCCAAAACTTTCTCCATGAAAGACCTGGGAGAAGCAACCTATATCCTTGGGATTAGAATCTATAGAGATAGATCAAAACGGTTGCTTGGTCTTTCGCAGTCTACATATATAGACCGAGTGCTAGAAAGATTTAGCATGTCGGAATCCAAGAAAGGTTACCTTCCCATCAGGCATGGGATCAACCTTTCGAAGTCTATGTGTCTGCGCACAGAAGACGAGAGGATTTGCATGAATAAGATTCCTTATGCATCCGCGATAGGATCTATCATGTATGCTATGTTATGTACTAGGCCCGATGTATCGTATGCTCTGAGCGTCACAAGCAGATACCAGTCTGATCCAGGAATGGATCATTCGGCGGTTGTCCAAGACAATCCTCAAGTACTTAAGAAACACTAAGGATGTGTTCCTAATATATGGAGAAGGTGATATGGTAATACGTGGGTATACAGATGCCAGTTTCCAGACAGATAAGGATGACTCCAAATCTCAGTCCCCATACATATTTATTTTGAATGGAGGCGCAATAAGTTGGAAGAGTTCCAAGCAAGACACCGTAATGGATTCTACCACGGAAGCGAAATATATTGCAGCTTCGGAAGCAGCAAAGGAAGCAGTCTGGATCAAAAAGTTTGTCTCAGAACTTGGTGTGGTTCCAACCATTGATGAAGCAATACCGGTTTACTGCGACAACAATGGAGCTATTGCACAAGCAAAGGAACCAAGGTCTCATCAGCGATCCAAACATGTGCTTCGCCGCTATCATCTGATCAGAGAGATTATAAGTAGGAATGATATACAAATTGAGAAAATTCCCACTGAAATGAATTTAGCGGATCCTTTAACTAAGGCCTTGCCTCAAAGTAAGTTTGAGGGTCATGTTAGAGCCTGTGGTATTGGGTACCGTAGCGATTGGCATTAGGCCAAGTGGGAGTTTGTTAGTGATATGAGAGAAGTGTCCTAAGGCAATCGCCTTATGATTATAATCATTTATTCTAATAAATGAATATTCACTATTTGAGTATACATGTTTGTGTATTTGATTGAGATCTTAAACTCATTTACTGAATGTCCGTAATACAATTCACAGCATGAGAGAATTTGTGATGAATTCACAACTAGTGATTATCTCTACATATGCAATTGTGAAGTATTGAAATTGTCCCTAGTCGATGAATTGATAAATACGGACACTATCAATTCTGTTGAGACTAGCATGGGTTATTCTCTAATCAGCTGATTCTCACTAGCTGGTGACATTGAGATGTCCGAAGATAAACATGAATGCTAGTTAAGGGAACTAGTTCATTGGAGTGACTGGCTGTAAAACTTCATATGGTAGTCTACATATAAATATGTCAGTGAAGTTCTTACTGCAGCTTAAGTGCGATGTTCCTTTGACTTGCGGTGTTCAAGTCATCTTGGTCATGGAGACTTATACTTTGACATCTTAAGCAAGCATCTCCAAGGAAGTGTGGACCCAGGATGATTGGGTATAAGCCGAAGTGCCCGAAGATGTTTGAACAGCCTACAAAGGATACACCACTCCTTGCGAGGAGATGTATACCCGAGGTCTATCGTCGGATTGTTACTCAAAGCCTCTGGCCAGAGCATGACATGTTCAGAGTATGAATCTCTTAAATACATGAGAGTAATTAGAATCCGTAGGACGAGAAAACGTTACTTGGGCTAGGTGTGACGTAGTCAGCCTAGTGGGGACTGACACACATAGACCATGTCCTGAACCAAGTGGGTATAAGATGGTGAAGGGAATGGGGTACGATTCATTATAGCTGCTGAAGGGTTTCAGAATTGTTTCTGAGGTCAACCGTTGATCTTTCGATTAATTGGGGATCATGATGTACTACTAGGTGCTACTCATAATCGTTCTATAATTGATTTATTATAAACGGCCAACATAAATCGAAAGCTTATTTAGTCACACGCACTACGAGTAATCCAAGGGATTTAAAACGAGTTGAAAATTAGATTTTCCAATCAAGAGAGATTAGGTTTGGTTGAGCCAAACGATAAGTCGAATCTGAATTTTTCAGAGACGCATCGAAAGCGTAAAATGGCTAAGTCTTAGAAGACTTAATAGATGAATTAAATAAGTTTAATTCATTGGGGTTGGCTTGGATGGGTCGGCCAAAGAGGGCCTCCATCCTCTTTGCTTGGCCAGCCACAACAAAGGGAGAGAACCAAGTTTTTGGTTCAATTTATAAAATAAACCAAGTATGGTTTGTTTTATAAAATTATGGATGATATAAATTTTTAAACCAAGGTTTGGTTTATTTTTCATGGAAATTAAAATGAACCATGGATTGGTTTATTTTATAAAATCAATCATGGATTGATTTACCATGATAAGGAAATTTATTCCATAAGAGAGAAGAGACTTGATTGATTTTTATCATGAATTAAAATATGATTTTAACCATGATATAAAATCAAACTTGGCATGATGGAATAAGTTATTCCATATTTGAGAGGCTTGATGGTTGAGAGGCCACTATATAAAGGACCCAAGGTAAGACTTGGGTAATAATCGATGAGACGAAGGCATAGACTCTCTCCCTCTCTTTCTCTCCTTCTCTTCTCCCCTTCTTGCCGTGCGCCAACCAGCCCCAAGAAGGAGCACCAGCCGGCCATCCTTTTGTGGTTAGTCTTTCGACCTCTCTCTTGGTTTTTCTCGTCGCGTTCTCGGAGAATCTAGTAATTCTCGAGAACACGAAACTCGTGGCTTTGCGAAGTCATCCCGAAGATACTCGGCGTGGACGCGAATAGAGGCGGAGCTTCCAAGGGACGCTTACGGTTGGATCTCGTCCCTTCCTTCGAGTTACGCGAGGTAATACGTAAATTAGTTTATGTTTCTGCAAAATTTTAAATATATGATCATGTCTACACAAGATAAAATTGCATGCTTAGATGTGTGGTTAAATAATTTGAGAAATTATTTATGCTAAACCTTCCGCTGCACGTAATTAATTTTTAAAATTACGAACCCGCATCCATGTCAACATGCACCCGGTCCCAACAGGCTTCGGTATGGTGAAGGGTTGCATGGAGACAAGCTGGAGGCTTGTGTGCACCCGAGGGACCTGATATAGCAGGGATGATGAGCCAAGGGGCACGAACTTCGAGGCGTACGTGAAGGATGGCATGGAGACAAGCTGGAGGCTTGTGTGCATCCAAGGGACGAGGGCCGAAGATGAAGAGGGTACGAAGGCAATAGTCAAGGCTGCTGGTGAAGAGTCAGCTGAGGCAAGGGACAAGAGCCGAGGGAGGAGGACTCCAAGGGCAAGCCGGAAAGTGGACTTCAAAGGGCACACGTGAAGGGTGGCATGGAGGCAAGTCGAGGACTTGCATGCGCATCCGAGGGACGACAGCCGATGGAAGAGGGCTTCAAGGGGCAAGCAAAAGGAGTGGACCCGAAGGCACACGTGGAGGAGGGTCAAGAGAGTGAGTAGGAGTGCTGTTGTAATCTGGGCAGTCGACTGGGGGTTGTCCAGTCGACTGCCAAAACTCACAGTAGGTTCTAGACCCTGGACCAGTCGACTGTCATTTTGGCAGTCGACTGGTATGTCACCAGAATTCGAACGTTGGGATGTCAACGGTCAAATTTGAGTGGTGGCAGTCGACTGCCCTGGGACCAGTCGATTGCCAGTGGGTTTTTCAGCCCGACTTCTATTTAATGAGGACTCGGTTAGGGCTAGTTTTCTTGACGAATCTTGTCTTGGTTAAAGGCAAGATAGTAGTCGTTGTGCTCAGAGGTTTGCTTGGTGCTGTGGTGAGGTTTCTCCACCCACAAGGAGCGACGAGGGCTAGCCGGAGGTTATCCGGGGATTGATCCACCGACGGATTCTTGGATTAGTCACCCGTCCGGGGTGGATACCAAGTAAATTCCCTTTGTTAGCGTTGTTTGTTTTCTTTATTATTGTTTCCGCTATGCAACTAACAACGCAGGTACAAGAAAGATCCGAGAAACGCTATCACCCCCCCTCTAGCGGACATAATCAATCCTAACAGTTGGTATCAGAGCAAGGACCGCTCTTGATCGGACTAACCGTCGAGGGAGCACATGCTAAAGGGAAGAAATGATGGACGATAAATTTGGGGATGGCATCTACATTTCGCCGACCTACGACCATGAAGATTTCAGGTATTGGAAGTCACAGATGGAGACATGGTTCAGAATGGAGTGGGGCCTTCGGATTGCGCTTGAAGAGCCCTTCAAGATTCCAAAGGATAAGCAGGGAAGAGGCTTATACCTAGATATTGGAATCAAGAACAAGAAAATCAATCCAAGGTGAATAAAAAGGTAATTGATATATTGTTTGACATTTTGCCTACTAATGTTTTGAATGGTGTAGGAGCATACAAAAATGCACACGATCTATGGAAAAAGGTAGAAGAAATCCATAAAACCCCTACACGAGATCAATTAGTGGAAGAGACCAAGGAGGTAAACTCAATAGCCCAAGAAGAGGAGAAAAAGGAAGAAGAATCATCTACCTCCTCAAGTGAAATGGAAGAAGAAAGTGAGAGGTCCTCCACCTCATCTAGAGAAGAAGAAGAAGAAGTATCAATTTCAAGAATTGAGGGGGAGGAGAGATCCATTTCCATACCGGAGCAAGTAAAAGCTCCAACCTCCACCAAAGCCAAGACCAAGGACCATAGCACATGCTTTGGATGCAACAAAAAAGGGCACTACAAGGACAAGTGCCCGAAAGGTAAGAAGGAGGTACTCTCTAAATCCGGGTCCATTCAATTTAGATCTAACATGAATTGTAGGAATGGAGAAGCCCAAGAAAGGGAAAAGGAGATTCGATGCTTCACATGTGGAGAGCTAGGACACTACCACACCAAGTGCCCTAGAGAAGGTGACCTAAAGAAAATGGAGCACTTGAGGAGATGGGAGAAAGAAGAAAGGAAGAAGAGAAGAAGCCCACATCAAGGAAGAACTCCAAAGGTAAGGAAGGTAACTCCTAACCCTAAGCCAAAATGTAATTCTAATTCAAGTTCCTCCATGCATGATAAAAATAGAATTAATTATACATCCATGCATGCTAGGATTAATGAAAATTGCTTAATGGTGCACAATTTTGGATTTAAATATAATGATAGGACTAGGGTTAACAAGGTAGATCATAACCCTAGGAAAAGCATGCATCATGATCAACCTAGGACCTTTGTACCTAAGGAACAAGGCACTAAGCCCAAGAAGGGAAGAAATATGCCTAGAAAGGAGGATAGGTCTAGGAATGTCCAAAGTGGACATATGGATTCTAGGTTTAGGAACCTAGAAAGGAAAAATCAAGCTTTAAGAGGAAAAATCAAGCTTTAAGGGAAAAACTTGATAGGTTAGAGAAAACCCTAGAGAGATTCACTATTGGATCTAAGGGTTTAGATATGGTGTTGCGTGGTTTAAACCGCACCAATGATAGATCGGGGTTGGGATACCGGTCTAAGAACTCCCATGCCAAGGGAAAGAAATATGCTAGGGTAGTATATGATTATGGCAAGAAAGTGGAGTCCAAAAATGGCAAAGGGGTGTCATTTAAAGGAAAAAGAAATGACTTAACCAAAGACAAAGTGTCTAAGGTTAAGAGGGTTAAGTTTGTAGGCCAAGAGTCACCGGTGGAACACCGATGTGGCCTAGTGATGGTTGAGTCACCTAGGGAGGTGGTTAGGGCTAAGAGCTCAAGGGGGAGCTCTAGGAGCCTTTGGGATATATGGTGAATGGATCTTTGGAGGGTTCCTCCTAGAGGTCTAGTTGGACCATGGAGTGTGCCAAAGGAATTGGAGACGTACTTGAGTCTCAATTCTTGGGTTTTGGCACGGTGTTTTTGAGTTTCATGCATGGAAATATGACATTGGGGTCATATTGCATGAAAATTAATTTTTGGTGTGTAATTGCCATGTAAATCAATGCTAGGGACACATTGTAGGCTGACATGGGTAGAGACATCAAGGAGAAACCAAAACTAGGACTTTTGGTTAAGGTTTGAGTGAACCTTTTTGCTAGTTTTTGGGTTTTATGTCAAACTTGGGAATGGTGATAGATACATTTTGGAGTGTATTTTTTCCAAGTAGATATGGGTATAACAAACCTCTCTACAAAATTTAAGAATTTTTGGAGATTTATGGAATTTCTGACGCATTTCTGAATTTCGTCAAAAAGACTAAAATTCTGGTTTTCAGAGTATCAGTCGACTACCCTGGGGGGCAATCGACTGGTCAAGGCTGATTTTTGTATCAGCAGCTGGGTTGGGGTCCAAATGAAGCAAAACAAGTGTATGGGGGGCTAGTACACATTGTTTATGGTCATTGGGGATTAAAAGAACCGATAATTGGGATATTGTTGGGTTCTTTTTGATGTTAGGCAAAGGGGGAGAAGTGTTGGGTTTAAGTTGGAAAACCAAACACACCTCTGCTAGAAACCCTAGGTTTTGGGGGAGCTAAAATTAAGGGGGAGCATGGTTGCTCCATTCTTGGCGTAAGGGGAACATTGGAAAGGTTCTTAAAAAGCCTTTGTAAGTCCAATGTAAGGGGAGCTTGGGAGAAGCTTTAAAAGCCCATTTTGGTCAAAAGGCCAAACACGGAGAGTTAGGTGTGTAAAAGTCCTAGCTTGGAGGGCTAGGTGTGAAAATTCCTAACTTGGAGGGTTAAGTGTGGGATGCCTTGGGATAGGATCCAGGTTTGCAATGCATATGCATTCATTTAGCATTGTTTTTGCTATTGACTACTATTTTGCTTTCCCTAACTTAAACATGTTGCCAAATATCAAAAAGGGAGAGATTGTTGAGGCAATTTGTGATCCGGAGTGATCATGTGTTTTGATGTTTGGGCAAAGGGTTTAAGTTAGGCTTTCTCTTGTGTACTAATATGTGTATGTGAGTGTGCAGGTTGTACAGGTTTACACATATTGACTTGGCTGGATGGCTTCGGTATGGTGAAGGGTTGCATGGAGACAAGCTAGAGGCTTGTGTGCACCCGAGGGACTTGATATAGCAGGGATGATGAGCCGAGGGGCATGGACTTCGAGGCGTACGTGAAGGATGACATGGAGACAAGCTAGAGGCTTGTGTGCATCCGAGGGACGAGGGCCGAAGATGAAGAGGGCGCGAAGGCAATAGTCAAGGCTGTTGGTGAAGAGTCAGCTGAGGCAAGGGACAAGAGCCGAGGGAGGAGGACTCCAAGGGCAAGCCGGGAAGTGGACTTCAAAGGGCACACGTGAAGGGTGGCATGGAGGCAAGTCGAGGACTTGCATGCGCATCCGAGGGACGACAGCCGATGGAAGAGGGCTTCAAGGGGCAAGCAAAAGGAGTGGACCTGAAGGCACGCGTGGAGGAGGGTCAAGAGAGTGAGTAGGAGTGCTGTTGTAAGCTGGGCAGTCGACTGGGGGTTGTCCAGTTGACTGCCAAAACTCACAGTAGGTTCTAGACCCTGGACCAGTCGACTGCCATTTTGGCAGTCGACTGGTAAGTCACCAGAATTCGAACGTTGGGATGTCAACAGTAGAATCTGAGTGGTGGCAGTTGACTGCCCTGGGACCAGTCGACTGCCATTGGGTTTTCCAGCTCGACTTCTATTTAAAGAGGACTCGGTTAGGACTGGTTTTCTTGACGAATCTTGTCTTGGTTAAAGGCAAGATAGTAGTCTTTGTGCTCAGAGGTTTGCTTGGTGCTGTGGTGAGGTTTCTCCACCCACAAGGAGCGACGAGGGCTAGCCGGAGGTTATCCGGGGATTGATCCACCGACGGATTCTTGGATTAGTCACCCGTCCGGGGTGGATACCAAGTAAATTCCCTTTGTTAGCGTTGTTTGTTTTCTTTATTATTGTTTCCGCTGTGCAACTAACAACGCAGGTACAAGAAAGATTCGAGAAACGCTATTCACCCCCCCTCTAGCGGACATAATCGATCCTAACACTAAATTCGACCGTTGCAAGCCCAACGTTCGAATTTCCAACTACCACCAGTCGACTGCGCCATTAGCAGTCGGTTGATCTTTCTGTGGCATATATCAGTCGACTGCCCTAGGGCCAATCAACTGGTCCACCCCTAAACTTAGGGTTTCCCCTTCCTGAGTACATTTCTCTCAGCACTCAAACCCTAGGATTTCCCGAGTACATTTCCCTCAGCACTCAAACCCTCACGACCTAGATAACTCTTCATCCGACAGCCTCGATCTGTTGCCTTAGCACCCTCTTCATCTTCGACTCCCATCCCTCAGATATGCACACAATCCCTCGGCTTGCCTCCATGCCTTCCTTCATGCATGCCTCGAAGTCCGCGTCCCTCGGCTCATCGTTCCTGCTCCAGTAGCCTCGACCTATTACCTTCAAGCCCTCTTCGACATCGGCCCTCATCCCTCAGATGTGCACACAAGCCCTCGGCTTGCCTCCATGTCATCCTTCATGTACGCCTCGAAGTCCGCTTCCCTCGGCTCATCGTCCCTGCTTTGTCCATGGTCCCTCGGATGCACACACAAGCCCACAGCTTGCCTCCATGCCACCCTTCACAGTACCCGAAGTCGTTCAGCTAAGTCCATGTGTATCCTACAGACCTGCACACTCAAATACACATATCAAAACACAAGGGTGAACCTAACTTAAACCCTTTGCCCAAACATCAAAACACATGGTCACTCCGGACCATAGATTGCCCCAAAAACTAGCTTGATGTTAATCAGAAAGTGAGAATTGGATTTGGCGAGTGATGTTCTGGAAATTGCATATTGTGAGGTTAGTTCCTTTGAAGTTTCCCTTTTTGGCTGTAAACTTCCATTAGGCATGTAAATTGGATTTAGATGGAAGGCCTGAGAAGTTGATTATGCTTTGGTGGAGTTATGGTTGTTCCATATTATTATGGATTATGTTTAGTTCAAATTTGTAGTTATTTCTTAAGTTAAAAAAAATTGGTGCTTAACCTTATAATCTAATTTTGATAAATTAGGTTAAGAAAGAAATTCATAGTTAATTTTAGATTTTTAATTAAGGGGAAGGTGTAATTAGGTTTAATTCTAAATATGTTTAATAGCTAGTTTAGCTAAATTATAAATGTATAAATAGTTTAACTTGGCCTTTGATACAGGACGCTAGCTAGTTGTAGATTATATGAACTGGAGCTTTCGGATTCGCGTTATATTTTGAGGCGGGTACTTCTTGCTTGTTTCTATAGTTCTGTTTATCTTTAAATGCATGGTTATTTTATTATCTGAGTAGGATGCTTTATCTTAAATCTATTCCTCTTGTTTTTCTGCTTGATACTTATTCGTGCTTAACCTTTAAGTAGTAATTCAAATTGTTCAGTTATACAGTCTCATCTCTTGGCTTCTGATCTAAAGCGTACTGTGTGTACGTGTGTATTGTAGAATAATCATTTGACCTATCTAGGGTTTAGTTGACATTAGATAAACTCTACCTAGTAGATTAGTGCATGTTTATTTACTTTGATGTCGATTGTGCTTTTCGTATGTTTCCTTATTTTGGTGTTATTGGTGTTTTCTGTTTCGCATGGTTTTGAGTTTGATTGAGGTGGTGTATATTAGTGACATGCATCATAGCATTTAGGCCGACGACCGCGGGCTCCTTGGTGGTTGAGACGGGTTGTCAGGTATATTTTTCTGTGGTGCCACGCTTAGACGAAGTTGTATGCAAACAGTTGATACTCCCCAAGTATTTGGAGTCCCCACAGGTATTTTGGGGTTTTAAGCCCAGGTATTTTGGCTTTTCATATCAGGGTCACGGTTGTCGTGGTGTGTTTGCATAGCCTCAGGTTTTGACGCTTGTATTTTGTCCACTCAACCTACCAAATATAGCGGTGGTTGGTGTGTGTACAATGCAAGTCATGACATCATGTGCATATTATGCATTGTGCATTTGCTTGTGTTTGCTGCATTTGTTTGAGCTATGATTGTTGCATTTGATTGACATGCATATTCGGTTATGATTTGAATTTTGTTTTGTGATCTGGATATGTTTAACAGTATTAGTTGTTTATGGATGTGTTAGGAGGGATTTTTGTCTTTGCCCCTACTTGTTACATGGTTTTCAGGTATGTTTTATTTTGTATAGAGACATTTAGTTTATGTTCTTTATTTCGGAGACTGTATACCCTTTGCTTCTTGATGCTTGTTTTACCCTTTTATATACCATGCATTTATCTGTTCTTATACTCGTAGAGTTTCACCCGGAACTCACCACCCCTCGTTCTTCTTTGTGTTTCAGGTAGTCGATAGCTGTGTCTTGTGCCGCCAGGAGAGAATCCAGCTACAAGTCTCCCAGTCTTAAGTAAGTTGTTTCCGTTTTCGTACTTTCATATTATTTTTATCGTATTAGTGTCATTTTGGTTTTGTTATTATTTTGGATGGTCTTCGATATTTCGTTAGACATGTATTTAAATCGCTTCCATTGGATTTTGATTTATTGTATTTTAATTTACGAAAATTTATTTTGAATATCATTTATTATGTAAATTATTAAATGCGTGATTGTGGTATTTTCTTTTATTTCTGATTGTGTAGATGTCAGCCGAGTATGGCTGAGCTTTATGTGTGGAGTGATGTATGTATAAGATTCAGATTGTCCGCCGTACAAAGGAGGTGCTACCCGATTTTTGAGAAAGCACGGGCCTCTGGGGGCATGACACATCAACAACAGTCACTTTTCAAACAGTGGACTATAAATAGAGCCCTTGAGCTCGAAGTTAAAACAACACACTCATTCTTAATCTCTGTAAATTTCATTTTAACTGCTAATATATTCAACTACTATAAGGGGCTTCTCTGCCTCTGATTGTTATCAAAGGAGTTTGATAGTGAGTTGTCATTGTCTTGGATTAACAACCTTCTCAGTTGTAAGCTAAGTAAATCCGGAATCTCTTATTTATTTTATGCTATTTATATTTAACTAATAGTGTATGTGTCCTTGCTAGGTTAGAAGCAAGAGATTTGTAATTTTCATTTGTAGATCATTCACCCCTTCTAGTCGGTCTATTGACCATAACAAGTGGTATCAAAGCTCAACCATCTTAGAAGGACTAATCGCCGACTAAAGAAACAAAGAAGATGGTCAGATCAAGCATCCACCCATCAAAGTTCGAGGGGGAGTTCATGTTGTGGAAGAGTCAAATGGAGGTATTTTTCACAACAAATTTTTATATATTATTAACTGTTAAATATAGTTTTGAAGTATCCAAGGATGAGAACAGAGAAGAAAAGGAAGAGCACCAACGGACCAAGAAGCAACAGTTCAAGTTAATGGCAAATGATAAGGTCGAGTTCCATCTTTTGAGCATACTACCACCTCAAGAAATCAATCAGATTGACACCTTTAACTCCACCAAAGAATTCTAGGAGAAGTTCCTAGAGTTCATGAAGGAACATCGAAGGCTAAGCTAACAAGACGATATTTGCTTAGAAATCGGCTAAGCAACCTCCAGATAGAAAGGGAGAAAAATTAGCACAACTGCATACCAAATTGAAAGAGTTATTAATTGCCTTAACAACCTTGGTGAAATAGTAATAAACAAAGATTCGCTAAGGTACACATTCAATGCATTTTCAAGAACCCCAGAATGGACATCAATTGTAGACTCCTACTACATCTCCAAAGACCTAGAGGTAAGTAGTTTAGAACATTTATATTCAACTTTCGATCTTCATGAATCTCGATATATAGGACTAAGAAAAGAAATGAGTCAAATCAAAATCTAGCACAAAAAGTTAAGAAGAATAAACTAGATTTGGAGTCATCACTCGCCAAAAATGAAGAAGCATACATGGTAAGAATGTTTAATAAATTTTTTACTTTTAACAATTTTGATAAGTCAAAGGCTAAG
The DNA here is from genome assembly GCA_024364735.1 of Boesenbergia rotunda. NCBI lineage: Eukaryota > Viridiplantae > Streptophyta > Magnoliopsida > Zingiberales > Zingiberaceae > Boesenbergia > Boesenbergia rotunda. Next base: position 86,081 of record JAGFNQ010000195.1, read on the forward strand.
AAGCTTTTACGGAGAAAGAGAAAAGTAAGGTGTTATAACTGTGATGAAGAAGGTCATATCAAGGATATCTGACCAACATTAAAAAGAAAAGAAAAACAAAAGGACAAAAGGATAAGAAGGTCAAAGCGCAAAAATCTCAAGGCGACTTAAAGTGAATCATTGTCAGAAGAGTCCAAGATGGAAGAATAAGTCGGACTCGCACAAGTGACAATCCATCAAGAAACATACAACGAAGACACCTTGGGAGAAAGCATTGATACTAATTAAAGTTATAACCACTTTAGTTATGATTTTACGTTCTTAAATTTAGGTCCGAGTACAAAAATATGAAGTTAGGCAAGATACAGAAAGTAAAAAAAAGGAAAGTTGAAATCATGTTGTTCCTTATAGAAAGATAATGGATGTATACATGCACTAGAAGCAGATCAAATGTTGCGGTCTTCACATGAAAAAATTGGGACCATTGTACATTAATTGTAATCGCATTGTTAAAAACTATTAAAGCATAGTTTGGTACATTTTAAATATATATGACTTAAACTACAAGAGACAAAGTATTTAATCAGCTAAATAATTACTTTAATTGTCACTCCAGCTACAATTTCCAATTGAAGAATTTTCACATCATCAACTTCCTAAATAAATAAAAATTAATTAGCACAAATAACTCACAAAGTAAAAAATATTTTATGATCCATATATACATACACATATTATTGAAGTTGTGATATATGATTCTTCAGAGTATAAAATTCATCAATTATAGAATCTGAATCAATACTTGAAGCAAACTCTCTCCCTCTCAATGTAGATTATCATAGAATCTATTAGAAAATCCTCTTCCATTCTATTATCAAGAATTTTAACATACTTCATATTTGAAAATGTGCATTATGTAGTTGCCCTAGAAATAGACAAAGTTGATACTAGATGAATCAACTTGTTGATCAAATTATGCAATTTTTGTTTCAAATAATCGTCGGCACAATTCTAAGATAATGGGCATTTTCTAAAAATTTTCATGGCAAACCACATCGAGCTCATAATATTATAGTTGACATCTCAAATTATTCATTTCCTATTCAGTGAAATCCTCAGCATAATATTTCTTAGCAAGAGTACAAATCTTATCAATGTTAAACTAATTAAAATTATCTGTTGGATCTAAATCAGAGCTAAGCATAAGAAGTTCTACAGTCTCATCACTCAATCTAAAATTTAACTCTTCCAATTAAAAATCTATTGCAACATTAAATATATCATATTAAAAGTGATACTCAACTGTGATAATATCCTTTGCTGGCATGAAAAACTAGAATGCTTATAATGAGCACCCATCTCAGGTATATCAATATCCAATCTTATGCAAAATTATTTAACATATGAAAGAAGAATATCAAAATTATCATTTCTCAATGTCAAAAGAAGTGCTTTAGTTGTAGAAATCAAATCCATTGCATTTATGATATTAAGAGATTTTTATTGTAAGGAACAACAAAGTAAATTTGTGATCCCCGTAATTTTACGCATCAAATGCAAAATAATAATCAAATAAAAAAACTTCATCACTATTAACGAACCACCAACTTACTCATGCATCGAAGTAAAATAACCATCAATGATAATGTTTACTTTTTTTTATTTACAAGGGGTATCCAGGCTTGCGCCCGACTAATCTGCTTGGCTGACCGGTCCTGTCCCATAGCCTTCAACGAGAGTCTCCACCGGTCAACGAATGTAAATCGTGGGACGGAGACACATGGAAACTTCACCACTGATGATATCGGTACCCGATAGCCCGACCACGCAGCAGCCTATGGTGATTTATTTCGTCATCATACTACAAGCTCTACCAGGGAGGAATCGAACCCGAGAAATTAGGGATCACCCAAGTGAGTCATTACTAATCGCGCTATACCTGCGGGGGCTAAAATTTTTTGATGGCCCATGCAGGTTTCGAACCTGCGACCTTCACGTTATTAGCACGACGCTCTAACCAACTGAGCTAATAGGCCAAGCATATAGTTTACAAGCATATTAATAGTTGCATTATACTTATCTATTATGTTGCAAATAGAATCACCACTGATGATATCAGTACCCGATGGCCCGACCACGCAGTAGGCTATGACGATTTCTTCCATCAGCATACTGCGCGCTCTACGGGCAGGGATCCTCTGGTCCCAAAATCCCTGGTCCATCCCTGGTCCACACTAAAATTGTGGCCGGATCGTGATTGCGATCCGGCCGTAATTTGTTTCGGTCCCCTCTAGGGTTCACCGTGCCCCTCAGGTTATAGTTTGGGTTCGGACAGGTGGCCGGAAGCCACCCGACGACCTAAACCCTAAATCTAAAACCCTAAACCCTAAATCCTGAATCCGGATTTAGGGTTTAGGCCGTTAGGTGGCCTCCGACCACCCGTCCGAACCCAAACTATAACCTAAGGGGCACGGTGAACCCTAGAGGGGACCGAAACAAATTGCAGCCGGATCGCAATCACGATCCGGCCGCAATTTTAGTGTGGACCAGGGATGGACCAAGGATTTTGGGACCAGAGGATCCCTGCCCGCGCTCTACCAGGGAGGAATCGAACCTGAGAAGTTAGGGATCACCCAAGTGAGTCATTACCAATCGTGTCATTCCCACAGGGGCCAAAAAGTTTTGATGGCCCATGCAAGTTTCGAACCTGTGACCTTCACGTGTTATTAACACGACGCTCTAACCAACTAAGCTAATAGGCCAAGCATATAGTTTACAAGCATATTAATAGTTGCATTATACTTATCTATTATGTTGCAAAAAGAATCACCACTGATGATATCGGTACCCGATGGCCCGATCACACAGCAGCCTATGGCAATTTCTTCCGTCAGCATACTATGCGCTCTACCAGGAAGGAATCGAACCCGAGAAGTTAGGGATCACCCAAGTGAGTCATTACCAATCGCGCCATTCCCGTAGGTGCCAAAAAGTTTTGATGGTCCATGCAAGTTTCGAACCTGCGACCTTCGCGTTATTAGCACGACGCTCTAACCAACTGAGCTAATAGGCCAAGCATATAGTTTACAAGTATATTAATAGTTGTATTATACTTATCTATTAAGTTGCAAATAGAATCAAAATCCGAGCTCTAATGAGTAGTTCCTGCTCTATACAATGTATCAATCTAACTAGCTCCTCGCCAGTCTTACATTCACCAACAACAACAGAATGTGCAATTTCATTAACTTGAGTAGATTGTAGCTCAACATTGCATTTGGAAGAAGATGTAGTACGATTAACAATAGTCATCATATTTAAAAAGAAAAGTCATTTAGAGATCTCATTTTTAGCAGTGTAACTAACGCTAGCTAGAGTCAGTGGGCAAAGCAATACACATAATATGTATAGGGGCAATCTTTAAGAAATAAAACTTGCAATCCATTAAAAGCACCATGCATATTGCTAGCACCATCATACCCTTGACATCATATATTATGTATTTCTAGATTATATCTAGTGATGACATCACATATTTTTTTTCTTAAATGTTACAATTTGGTGTCATGAACATGCACATTTTGGGAAAAATGCTCCTGCAAAAAAAAACATAAACATCAACAAATCTTAAAATTATAGTCATTTATTTTTTGTTAGATACATCCTTCGCTTCATCCACCAAAATACAAAACTTAGATTCTCCAATTTTATCATGGATTTTATTTCTGACTTTGTTGCTAATAATATGCAGGATACCATTGCCTAGAGCTTTCTCTAAGATCCTTCGCTTCTAGAGATGTATACTTTACATTTCCTAGAGCTTTCTCTAAGATAACATTGCCAATACATTCCATTTTCTCAAAATTTTAGCATCTTGATGTGTTATAAATTCGCAAGTGCATGGAGATGTCGTAAAGTCATAAAGGTATCGAACCCACAAAGACTGGTGATCAAGTACTAACTTATTAACCAAATTCAATTGTATATACTAGGGTGAAGAGAATAGGGAGAGAGAATATTGTATCAAGAAGTCAGTAGCAAGACAGAGTGGATCGGGAAAAATCAATTGGTGAAGGCAATTATAGGGCATCAGTTTAACCACTATGCTAGTAAACACTTGATCTATGTTTGATTTCCTATCCTCAATATTGGTTTATGTAAGTAGACTTTCTAATGTATCCAATGTAAATTTTTGGAACTACACTGGTGTATCAATTCCAATTCATCGCCTACTTTCGGAGCGGTTGCAATTAGGGATCACTTCCCTAAGGAGACCCTATCACAAGAGCTCACGAACCCCAATTAAACTTTCTCCTACTGTGTGCCAATAAATTAGGATTTATCCATTCAAGTCAATGACATCCCATTGCTTCTCGCAACATACCAATCTACATTTGTAGCCAACTCTTCGTGTCTCAATTTTCTATGGGTTAGAGGATTGGGTTATCCTTTCGGTTCATTCCCAAATCCTTGTGAGATAGAATCTCATGCTTTTAGCATCGAGATCATGCTTACATAGCAAATCTGGACCAAAAATTAACACATCATAGCATAAGAAAGATCAAACATTAATAGATCAATAAAAAAAGTGTTCACATCACATAAGGCTAATCCCTAATCCTAGAATTAAGAGTCTACTCCATAGAAATAGAGTTACAACTAGAGATCATGTTCAGATGACAATAATTCAATTACAAATTCAGAAAATGAGAAGAAAAGCTTAGGCTTGTCGCAAGATTTCTGCTTTGGATGCTGCCTATCTCTCCTATAAGCGTAGATGGCGTTGGATCAATCCTAGATCACCCCTTGAAGCCTTCTTGGGGTCCTTGGATGGCCCAGGTTGAGATCCCCTTTGAAGAGGGTGTGATTAGCCTTTTATAAGAAAAGGAGTGGATACCTAACATAGATTGTATTGGGCGGCACGATTGCTTGTGTCGGGCGCAGCGGCTATAGAAAAGGGTGGCCATGGGTTGTGCTAGTGGGCACAGGTGCTCATGGCCCATTTGGCTACAAAGGTATGGCCCATGCCGCTGGCACAGACTCTGATCTAGTTTGCCGCATGGAACATAGCCCATGTTGGCTAGCATAAACTCTCTGATCTAGTTTGCCGCATGGAACATGGCTCGTGTTGGCTAGCACGGGCACTTGTGGCAAGGTTGGGAGCGTCCAAACTTGATCTTCAATTTATATTTTTCTCCTTTTTGCGCAATATCACAAAAAATACACGAGAGCAATTCTTCAAAATAGAAACATATCAAAATGAAGCATAAAGAGATAATATATATTGTGAAATATATACATACAAAGTATGTCAAAACGTATCAAAAATCCTATATAAAATATGCCTATCAAAATCCCTCAGACCAAACCTTTACTTGTCCTCAAGCAAACATTAATATCTAAAATGCATGTGAGTAACCGTCTCCCAAACGTCAATAAATTCATCTAATCCTATCAAGTAGTTGTGACGACCCAACTTTTATCTACTACTATGCTTTAAGTTACTACTACTTGGCTTCCCTTAACTTGCTCTAAATTTTTTTTTCTTCCTTCTCTTTTTTTTCAAAAAAAACAAAATAACTTTCATTTTATTTGCTTTGCCAGGATTTGACCCCTAGACCTCTTAGTTGTAACACTAAAGCACTAACCAGCTGCTCTACACAACTTCTCTACAATGGTACCAGTCGACTGCTATATAGCCAGTCGACTGGTATCGGCCACAGCAAGTTTCTGGGCGCGGCACCAGTCGACTGGCCTCTTGGCAGTCAACTGGTGCATCGAACAGAAGCGACTGTTCGATAGGGCAGTCGACTGGTACTGTACCAGTCGACTGGTAAGTCTGAAAACCTGATTTTCAGATTCGAAGCCTTGTTTCAAAACTCCACCAAACCTATACTTTCGAGCCATACAAAATCATGACACCATTTCTATACTCTATACTAGTTTTCTAAACAATTTAGTCAATCAAACGAATCCATAAACTTGAAATTAGGACTTTTGCAGGATTTAGCAAGTTATGAAAATCTATATAACTTTAGGCTAAAGTTTGTACCAACTCTTGACTTCATGCGGAAATAAAATAGATTATTCATACTCAACACGACTAAGACATGAAACTATATGTTTTTGTACCAACTCTTGACTTCATGCGGAAATAAAATAGGTTATTCATACTCAACACAACTAAGACATGAAACTATATGTTTCTAAACATTTAACTTTACTAATACTCAACCCAAACACTCTTCCACGGTTCCACCGCCACTGAGCACCAATGCAAGTCCTGTCGCCTCCCAACTTACACCTTTTCTTTTCCTTTGTCTGCAATAGAAGGAAAATGCAACTAGTAAGCACAATGCTTAGTAAGTAAATCCCTACTCACAAAATTCACATATCGATACTAAACATGCTCATTTCAAGAAATGCTTTAAAAACTTTACTTGCTTTAGAAAACTTACAACTAACATGCTTACAACTTGAATTACTTTATCATGCTTGCAATGTATCAAAATACACATGAACTACAACACTTACTAAAAAGGAAAACACTTCATATACTTATATACTTGAACATATCATAATCAACTTTCTCTTAGGCCTTGACATTGTACCATGGTATCAATGTACCAATTGCGCGCTTTTCTAATAAGTTGCGAGGTAGCTAGCCACCGCACCCCATTAGAACTTTACTTTCTAACTTTCTATGGGCCTTACATTTGCCCGGTACATGTCTCTTTCTCAAAGTAAAATACTTTTCTTACTTACCATACTTAAACTTATCACTTTACATATTTTTGCATATGTTTGCATGCTAAAAACCTTTACTTTTCTCACTTTAACTTTCCATGTAGCATCTTGTGTGCTCCTTAACTCAAATTCACTTTTAGGTCTTTTCAAAAGTATAAAAACTCATCATGCTTGGCCTACTTACATTCAATACAAACAAATTGAATTTCTAACATGCTAAAACATGCAACTTTAATAGCTAAAACATAGAATAGAAAAATTCTCTTAACCATGCTTCTACTTTTCGAAAACTAGGGTTCTACAATGAGAATTTTGAAACGAAACTACTCCTATTGCAGGTGAGCGATCTACTTACCCTTTTCTTGATGAAAACTCACTAAGTATATGGAAAACCCTAGCGTAGGACTCCTTTCCTCTTCCTTGCAAGAAACTTCACTCCTTGGCCCTAGAGAAGAAACCCTAGGTTCTCTACTCAAGAGGAAGAAGAAGGAGGAGGAAGAAAATCCTTGCTTTCTCCCAGTTTTCGCAGCCCCTCTTGCTCCCTGTTTGCGCCGACCCTAATCACCCCAAAGAGGGGATTAATCGCAACATAAGTAGAAGTTAAATACCTCTTCATGAAACAGGCTAAATCAAGTATAATATTATTTCGTTTCATATCTTTCTGTGCTTGATACCCTAGCCCAGCTGGTTGCTTGGCTTCCCTTTCACCCTGTGGTCGCGGGATCAATCCCCACCCGACCCCCTTTAAAGTTTTTTTCTTTTTTTTCTAATTTCATTCCGAAAAATGCTATAATATTCCGAAAAATGCTAGAAAAATTCCTAAAAATCCCTAATAATACCAGAAAATTATTGGGTGTTACAGTAGTATCATCTTTAAGCAAAGACATTCAATTAGTTTAACTAAGCCTACAAGCTAGTTTACGTGCACAGTGTATGGTTTATTCCTAAGGTTTCAAGTTCCTCTCTTAGTCAAGTCATCATTCTATTAATCCCCTCTTCCTAATATAAAGTCTCAAAGGTATGCTTGGTATTGAGAGAAATGGACAAATGCTTCCCCAATAACCCAACTCGGTCTCAAAAGGGCATCTTATCCTTTCTACCCGTGAAAAATATTTTTTATCTCATTATTTCAGTTTTCTTTCGCTCAAAATTTTTTCTTATTGCATCTCAAATTTCTTCCATTCTTTTCCTTTTCCCTCTCTCTTTTTTACATTGGACTTTGATTTTTTTTCAAATGGGCTGACACAACCCGAGCATAATCCAGTAACTAAAATGTTGTGAAAAGGGTCACCTACGGTCACCAAGGTATTAGTCAAACAAAATGAATCATGACTATTGTACTAAATCTACCTTTCGAAAATAAAGGATAAGTGAAGTATAATGATTTTCTATCGACTAGGCATATGGTGAAACAAAATCAACTCAACAACGCTTTTGTAAAATTCTACTACAAGATAGGAGGATATGAATCACCAAAATTGAGTGAATGCATTCACATGACATCATCAAACACTAATCAAGTAAATCATGCTTCAAAGGACAATACAATGCATATTATACTTCATTTCGAATCCAAAAGATCAATAAGCCTAAGCCTGAAATGAAATAAGGCTAACAACTACCTTAAACTTTAAAAAAACTACAATGAAAAACATCTAGAACAAGCATCAACAACAATATTCACAATGAAGTGTCTAAATACTAACCATCATTCCTCAATCCAAGTTAGGCGGTTCAATGAAAAATTGTGTTTCGCCTTCCTCCACTTGCATTTCAAATAGTATATTTTCAGTTTCTGTCCTTTCACTTTAAATGTCCTTGATGTTTTTCCCTAGATATCTACAGTTCAAAATGGATACATCCTCTATACTGAAAAGGACCCCGACCATCTTGATTTTAGTTTTCCAAGAAAAAGTTCAAGTCTCGAATTAAATAATAATACCCAGTCACCCTTATATGCTTTGGTATGCTTGTACACATGATACCAAGTTTCGAATTGAGTTCATCTCATGATATGTTTATCATGTCATCTCTTGGTTCTTTCCTTATATGCTTTGGCATGTTTGTACGCATCCTATCGGATTTTTTCTAACTTGCTCAGCTGAAGTTTTCTTTTCTCCCCAGTTATCTTTGGATCAAAATTTAGTTGCTTAATAGCCCAATAAATTCTATGCTCCAATTCCACTGAGAGGTGATAGTGCTTCCCATAAACTAGCCAAAATGGAGTCATTCCTATAGGGGTTTTATAGGTTGTCCGATATGCCCACAATGTGTCTTCCAATTTAAGGGAAAAATCTTTTTGAGACATGAAAAATATTTTCTCAAAAATACTTTTAATATCTCTATTTAATTTTTCACTTGCTTGCTTGTTTAAGGAGGGTAGCGGGTGGCTATCTTATGTCTTACTCCATATTTCTTCAATAAAGTTCCAAACTGTCTTTCAATAAAATGAGATCCCTCATCGTTAATCACTGCCCATAGGATTCTGAATCTAGGGAAGATATTTTTTCTAAATAGATTGATAACTATCTTGGCATCACATAATGGAGATGCAACGACCTCAGCCCATTTGAAGACATAATTGACAGCTATTAGAATGTACTTGTTCACCCTAGATGCATGAAAAGTCCCATAAAATCCATACCTGGTGACCCATGGAGGGTCCTTTCACTCAAAGTGAGGTATTACTTATATTGATGAACAAGTACCTCAAGCACAAGTATCATTAAGGTGAACCACTAGAGATAGGATATCCATGATTTCTTGTGATTATATTTATTTCCAAGAGTATGAGTTTGATATAGGTTTGGATAGTGATCCTAGATATTTTCAAGAAGTCGAGCAATGCTCTAACCTTAAAAGGTGGATTAATGTAATGCAAAAACAATTAAAGTCTATGGCACATAATGGCATTTAGGAACATTTCGAATTACCTAAAGGTAAAAAATCGGTTGGTTGTAAATAGATATTTAAAATCAAATGGGATTCAAAGGCAATGTTGAAAAGTATAAGACTTGTCTTATTACCAAGGGATTTACTCTAAAGAAATGTATTGATTACAAGAAGACTTTCTCACCTATGTCAATGAAAGACTCTCTGAGGATAATCATAGCATTTATAGCTCATTTTGATTTGGAGCTACATCAAATAAACATTAAGATTGTATTCCTTAATGGTGATATTGAGGAAACTATATATATGATGCAACTGAAGAACATTGAGTCTGAGGATTTAAAGCATCTAATATATAAATTAAAAAAGTTCATTTATAGTTTGAAACAGATATCCCATTAATGGTACCGGATTTGATCAAGTAGTTACTTCATTTGGATTTAAAAGGAACCCTATTGATCAATACATATATATCAAGTTCAGTGAGAACATGTTTGTTATACTTGTCCTGCATTTGGATAGCATATTGCTTGCACAAAATATCTACATTGAAAATATGTGTGTAAAACTGTACACTTGATGACACATGTGTCTAGAGGTGACAAATTCAATTTACAATAGTATCCACAATTTACACTTGAAATAAAGGAGATGAAACCATTGCCTAATGCATCAATTGTGGGAAGTCTCTGTTGGTGCAATCTTCTTTAGGTCAAGATTGACCAATTTGACTAAGCTCATGTGAGCTTAAGTTTCGATATTTGACAATGATGTTTGGACGTTGTGTGAGACAAGTCAAGTAGGTCAAGATTGACTAGAAACTTGATTGGAGAAGTCTAGTGGGACTAGGGAGACCTAGTTGAGAACTAGGTGAAGTCCAAGTGGATCTGGGAGGATTGCACTTTAGCAAGGTGAAAATCTACCGAGAGACCAAATCTAACTGTGGTTAGGCAAGGTGAAGTCCTAGTGGGACTAGGAAGACCTAGTTGGGAATTAGGTGAAGTCTAAGTGAATCTGGGAGGATTGCATGTTGATAAGGTGGAAGTCTACCGAGAGACCAAACCAAACTGTAGTTAGGCAAGGTGAAGTCCTAGTGGGATTAGGCAGACCTTGTTGGAAACTAGATGAAGTCCAAGTGGATCTGAGAGGATCACACGTTGGCAAGGTGAAAGTCTACCAAGAGACTAGACCAAACTGTGGTTAGGCAAAGTGAAGTCCTAGTGGGACTAGGCAGACCTAGTTGGAAACTAGGTGAAGTCCAAGTGGATTTGGGAGATCTCACATTAGCAAGGTGAAAATCTACCAAGAGACTAGACCTAACTCAAGGTTTAGGCAGACCTAGTGGAGAATTAGGTAAAGTCCAAGATGGGTTAGCTGGGAGCTAAATACTTGACACGAGAGAAGTCCTAATTAGGAACTAAGCAAGGAAATGTCCAAGTTGATCAAGGGTTTACCAGACACTTGGCAAGTGAACCCTAGATATGTGTTAGGGTGCCAATAGATCAGTTGATCGATTGGGAGCTATTTCTCGTGAAATAGAAAGATCATTAATCGATTGAGCAATCGATTAAGGGATAAGCTAATCTATCAGTCGATTGGTTACTGTGTTATTGCGAGAACAGAAGCAACCCTAATCGATTTAGGGAAGCATTAATCAATTGGGCAATCAACTAAGGTTGTGTTGCATGATAGTACAAAAATGTGCTGAATCGATTAGGCAACTTAATCGATTGGTCAATCGATTAAGCTTCATAAACTAGTTGTTGAAGGGATAGATTTGACATGGTACATATATAGGGTTTTCAAGCAGGTTAAAGCTACAATTCATCCTCTCCTCTTTCACCCATTCTTGTGTACTTCTTGGGGACAAGTGTTATTGTATGTCCAAACATCAAAGGGTGATTTCAAGCTATAAGAAAGTAAGAAAAGCAAAGAGAGTTCATTATTGTAAATCTTGTAAGCTTTTCTTTATATTTTCTTCTATTCTTGTTGTTCTTCTTTGAGAGCTTGTACGAGGCTTATCCACCTCAAAAAAGAATATCTTTCATAGTGGATGTGAGAGTGAGGAAGAGTGGACCCTTGGATTAGTCACTTTAAGGAGGTGGATACCAAGTAAAGAAGAAGATGTTAGTAATTGCTTGAAGATTTTGTTCACCCCTAGCTCTCTACCGGTCCTAACAAGTGGTATCAGAGAAAAGTTGCTCTTCTTTGGACTCATTGCCAAGAGAGCAAGAGCTAGAGGAAGAAGAAGAAGTTAAAGAAACTCTAATTTTAAGAGGTCATCATCAAAAGGGTTCAACCTCAAAAATGAAGTTCGACTACGACATCCGGGCACCTCTACCATTCAATAGAGCAAATTTCAACCATTGGAAGACAAAGATCGAAAATTTCTTCGTGATGGAGATAGAGTAATGGTTTGCTCTAATAGAGAGTTTTGAGGCTCCAACAAATATCAAGGAGAAGCTCCTCAAGAAAAATAAATAGAATGAGGAGCAAATCAAGAGATGTGATACCAATGACAAAGTGACCTTCTTGGATAAAAATGGAGAATATCAAGATGCCAAGTGTAAGGATCGATTCCCGTACGCTAGAGGGGGGGTGAATAGCGTTTCTTTGATTCTTTCAACCTACGTTGTTAGTTTGCACAGCGGAAATACAAGATAATAAAACCAACAACAAAGAACAAACGCTAACAAACCGTATTTAGTTGGTATCCACCCCGGCCGGGTGACTAATCCAACAATCCGTCGGTGGATCACTCCCCGGATAACCTCCGGCTATCACGTGTCGCTCCTTGTGGGTGGAGAAACCTCACCACAACACCTTGGACGCTTTGTGAACACAGTAGACTACTAACCGGCTTTACCCAAGCAGGTTTCGTCAAGAAACTCAGCCACCACGAAGTCCTCTTTAAATAGGACTCGGGGCTGATTTCTCGCTACCAGTCGACTGCCCTGGTGCTGGTGCCAGCCAAATTCGACCGTTGCACCCCAACGTTCGAATTCTTAGCCAGCTCACCAGCCACCTACCAGTCGACTGCTCCCAGGGCAGTCGACTGGTCCAGGCCTGAGACCATTCTGTGAGTTTTACCAGTCGACTGCCACAATGGCAGTCAACTGCCCTACTCACACACCTAGGGTTTCCCTTCCCGAGTATACATCTCTCAGCACTCGACCCTAGGACTTTCCCGAGTACAATCACACAGCACTCGTACCCTCACGACTCGACTGACTCCTCCTCCGCAGCCTCGACTGTTGCCTTCGCGCCCTCTTCATCTTCGGCTCCCGTCCCTCGGATGCACGCAAGCCTCCAGCTTGCCTCCATGCCATCCTTCACGCATGCCTCGAAGTCCGCGCCCATCAACTCATCGTCTCTGCTGTCCAAAGTCCCTCGGATGCGCACGCAAGCCTCCAGCTTGCCTCCATGCCATCCTTCACCGTACCGAGGCCGTCCAGTCAAGTCCATATGCGTAACCTGTACAACCTGCACACTCAACATACGCATATCAAATACAAGGGTAAACCTAACTTAAACCCTTTTCCCAAACATCAAAACCCATGGTCACTCCGGACCATCTTAGGGTCGATTGCTCCAACACCAAGGAGCTTTTGATTAAATGGGTAAAGCTTCATAAAGATCCATCCTCAATGGAATGCAATGACAAAGGCAAAGAGAGAAACTCTTTGTTTCAAATACAAGAGGAGTCGAAGGTTGAAAGATACTCAACATCCGAGGAGGAAATTCAAGAAGTTTTGGCTAAGGAAGAAATTCAAGAGACATCCACCTCAAGGATTGAGGGGGAGCAAAATTCACCATTAACATCGGAATAAAGAAAAGCATCATCATCATCTGAAGTCAATGAAAAAGAAGAATTAAGTGTCACCTCTATAACTCACGAAGGTATACAAATTTCAATTTATAGAAATAATGATCATACAATTTGCTTTGAATGTAGGGAAAAAGGATACTATGAGAATAAGTGTCCAAAATTGACCAAGAAGAAGGGTCAAGTGACACCCAAGACAAAAGAAGCATCACCCGTGATACAAAAGGGCAAGGAGCACATCGTGTGTTTCCTAAGCAATTAAAAGGGGCACTATCGGAATCAGTGTCCAAAAGGGAAGCTTTCAAGAAAAGCCCAAGGAAGAAGCTCAAGTCGAGGAGGAGCTTCCAAGAATACTTCTAAGGTACCATTAACTAATAGTACTTCTTTTCGTCATGATAAAATGCATGCTAGAAATAATTTTTATCATTTTTGTGCTATTTATCATGAGAATAAAAGCATGACAAACCTAAGGAAAATTATAAGACATTTCATGCAAGAACTATCACTCCTAAGGTTACAAATAGATTTTACCATCTTGGGGCTAACTATCATGAAAATAGGAACTTTCATGAGCACAATGAAAAATTAAGGACACTTAATGGTAGACCACCAAAATCTAGGCCTAAAAAGAAGAATACTCATGGCAATCATAGAAAATCAAGTTTTGAGGATTTAAGACAAGAGAATCAAATTTTGATGTCAATGCTTGATAAATTAAAAAAAAAATCCCTTAAAAGAATAGAAAAGTTGTTTAAGGAATCAAAAGGTTAAAATCTAGACTTAAGAGAACAAGGATCCGCCAAGAGAGGTTTAGGGTACAAACCTAAGGCCAAGAAAAAAGGGTCATCTTATCATAGAATTTCATATAAATATGGAACTAAGTTTAGATCCAAGAGTTAAGATCATAAGAGAAGCCGTCCCTAGAGTTTTGACCTAGATAAGACAGACATGACTAAGACTTTGGAGAAGCCTAGGAAAGTCATTAGGAAGGTATCAAGGGAAGTCATCCCTAGTGAATACCTAGAACACCCAAGAAGTACCAATAGGTTTTGGGTTCCTAAGAGTGTGTTCTCTACACCCTAGATGGGTTTAGAGAGTGTCAACTCTAATTGGAAGGGTAATTAACCCAACCTTGATAAAGTTGACACTTTAGGACATTTTTAAGGAATTATCACCCTTGAAAATAAACAGAAAGTTGAGAATTACTCTTGAGGAGTAAGATTATGCCAAATTATATTTTTGGAAGATTTGAACTTGATCCAATGGGCACAATGAGGATAGAATTCAAAGAGATGTCAAGTTGGGAGTTTTGGCATTCTCTTGGAGAGTTAAGGCAATTAGGATTATTATTGGCTTAATAATTAGCTAATGACACTTAGATGATAAATCTGGGTATTTTCTTTTATGCTAATATGACATATTTTGTATTCCCTATCACATGTCATGACATCATGCTTAAATATTCATAATTTACTATGCAAATATCACATGTCATGTTATATATACATACATTATGTAGCTATAGTAATTTTTCTTTTGATAATATGCATTTGATGTATGTCATGATCATAATACATGCATGGTTTAATTTGTTAAAATTATGGACATTGACATTAATTGACATCCTAGGTAGATGATTAAAGTTTATAATATCAAGTTAGAAATGTATAAACCCTTAGTTTAGGAAGAATATGACTTTTACTTCTCACAAAGACCATAAATAGACTTGTATATCTTTTGAAATACATTAGATATAAGTGAGATGTTAGGAAGATGAATAAAAGTCAAGGTATTGATCAAGTGCATCTATTTGAATTTTAAATTCATCAAGACAAGAAATTAAGTGAACTCCAATCATTGAAAAAGCTAATGTATAAGTCATGTGCATTTAGCCCAAAGAACATGGTTAAAAATTATTTTTAAAAATCATTTCAAAATTATTTTAGAAAACCTTGATAAAAACTATCTTTAGATAGAACCCATCATTGAGGAGTTATATACAAAATAGAGTGAAATATTAAAATTTTTAATAGTTTTCAATTTTACGTCAATTTTTTAAAAAGGAGGATATTTCCATAAAAAATTATTTTCCTAATAGTATATGTCATAAATAATGTCAACATAAAATTTCAAGATTTTTAGGATTTTGTAGAATTATTTAGGAATTTCTGAAATTCGAAAATGAAATTAATTTTAAAAATAAAAAACTCTCAATCGATCAGGTGATCGATTAGGACATACACCAATTGATTGTGTAATCAATTGGTGAAGGTTTTCTGTGAGCACAAAAGCTCACGTGATCGATCAAATGATTGATTAAGATGATGATCGATTAAGGCATGACTTAATCGATTGGGATCCAACACTAATTGATTGGCAGAGTTGTTTTCATCTGAAATTGTCTGATTTCACTCCATTAATCCAATTTTGAATAACTTAACAATTCCTAACCCTCTAGGATACTTTTATAAATATATTAATTTTAATGATAAAAACGAAAAGGGAAAAGTTTTTGGTGAAAAATATAGGGTTAAGGAGAGGTTTAAATTCAAGATTGAATTTTTAAAACCTTATAACTTCATTTTTAGCTTTCCTAAAGATTTAGGAACTCAAAATCATTGTTGGTGCAATGATAGAAGTTTAGAGTATATTTTGAGAGGGAGGTCTTCCTTAAAAACATGATTTATTTTTGTTTTGAGATAAGGTGATACTAAAGATTGAAAATTTTCAGTATAATGTATGCTCAAGGTTGAGAATGGGATACAATGAAAGGTATAGGACTTTCATTAGAACCCCTTGAATAAGGAGACGCTTTGGATAGAATTTTTAATGTGTGTCAAAGTGGGATAACATGTAGAGTTTAAGTTAGAAAAACCCCTCATTTATGCTTTGGCAAGGGATGGTAGTTGGGCTAATAAGGGTTAGCCTAATTTAAACATATTGTCAAATATCAAAAAGGGAGAGATTGTTAGTGCAATCTTTTTTAGGTCAAGGTTGACCAGTTTGAGTAAGCTCATGTGAGCTTGAGTTTCGATGTTTGACAATGATATTTGGATATTGTGTGAGACAAGTTAAGTAGGTCAAGGCTAACTAGAGAAGCCCCAGTCGGACTAAGCAGACCTAGTTGGGAACTAGGTGAAGTCTAAGTGGATCGAGGATGATCATACGTTGGCAAGGTCAAAGTCTACCAAGAGACTAGACCTAACTCGAGGGTTAGGTAGACCTAGTTGTGAACTAGGAAAAGTCCAATGTAGGTTAGCTGGGAGCTAAATACTTGGCACGAAAGAAGTCCTAGTTGGGAACTAGACAAGGAAAAGTCTAAGTTGATCAAGGGTTAACCAGACACTGGGCAAGTAAACCCTAGACATGTGTTAAAGTGTCAATCAATCAGGTTGATCGATTGGGAGCTATTTCTCACAAAACAAAAAGGTCCTTAATCGATTGAGTAATCAATTAAGGGACAGATCAATTGATTGGTTATTGTATTATCGCGAGAATAGAAGCAACCATAATCGATCAGATGATCGATTAGGGAAGTCTCAATCGATTGGGTAATCAATTAAATCTGTATTGTGCGACAGCACAAAAATGTGTTGAATCAATTGGCCTCTTTTTAATTGATTGGTCAATTAATTAAGCTTCATAAACTAGTCGTTGAACGGCTAGATCTAACATGATAACTGATTGGGTAATCAATTGATAACCCTAGGTCGCGTGTATATAGGGTTTTCACGTAGGTTGAAGTTGTAATTCTTCCTCTCCTCCTTCACCCATTCTTGTGCGCTTCTTGGGAACAAGTGTTATTGCATTTCTAAACATCAAGGGGTGATTCTAAGTTGGAAGAAAGCAAGAAAAATAAAGAGAGCTCATTGTTGTAAATTTTATAAGATTTTCTTTATATTTGCTTGTATTCTTGTTGTTCTTCTTTGAGAGCTTGTAAGAGGCTTCTCCACCTCAAGAAATGAGATCTTTCATAGTGGATGTGAGAGTGAAGAAGAGTGGACCCTTGGATTAGTCACTTCAAAGAGGTGGATACCAAGTAAAGAAGAGGATATTAGCGATTGCTTGAAGATTCCACTACGACAAATCTACAACGAAGTGATCGAAGCTAGTCAACCCCCCTTCTAGTTCTCTACCAGTCCTAACAGTCGCATGTATGCACAAGTTTATATACGCCCAAATATAACGTTTATAGTGAGGATGTTATGCAGATACTTAAGTAACCCAGAACCGATGTACTAGAAAACTATGGAAATAGTGATGCGGTATTTACAAAAGACTAAAGTACAAATGTTCATGTATTGAAAGTATGATCACTTAAAGGTGATTGGATATTTAGATTCTGATTTTGTAGCGACACGACCCCTCTAGCCCCATCAGGCGGCTCTCTAGGCCGTGCCCTACGGTCTTCCTACTCCCTGCAGTGGATTTTTGCCTTCCCCAGATTCGAACCCTAGATCTCTAAGACAAGTACTAAAATTCCTTGAATCTGGTAACCAAGTGAGCGCGCTCATTTGGCTACCAGATTCAAGGAACTTTAGTACTTGTCTTGGAGGTCTAGGGTTCGAATCTGGGAAAGGCAAAAATCCACTGCCGGGAGTGGGAAGACCGTAGGACACGACCTAGAGAGCCACCTGATTGGGCTAGAGGGGTCGTGTCGCTACAGATTTTACTGAATACTTGCATAGCAGAAGGTCCACTTTGGGCTATAATATCGTGTTTGCCGAATGAGCTATATTATTAAAGTGTCAAGCAAACGCTGATAGCTACTTTTACTATGGAGGCAGAGTTGATAGCATCTTACGAAGTATCCAATCACGGGATTTAGTTGCATAACTTCATCACAGTATTGCAGATCGTTGATGGTATTGACAAACCATTGAGGATCAACTATAATAATAAAATTGCAGAACTTTATTCTAAGAACAACCATAATTCATCGAAATCCACATTGACATCAAGTTTATAGTGGTCAAAGAAAGAGTTCGGAGTCATCATGTGATGATAAAACATATCAGCACAGATTTCACATTGACAGATTCACTCACCAAGGGCTTAGTGTTTAAAGTATTTCATGTGCATGTTGTAGATATGGATCTTTTTTTATGAAAGAAGTACATATTTAGTAAGAGTTTATATTCATTATGTTGCTCTATATTTTGTTAATAAAATAGATATTTTATTTTGATTAGTGTACTTACTTAAAGCTCAAAATATTCATGAATATTTTGTTTATTTGACACTCTGAAATATAATTATCATGATTTATTATTATTGTTTAGCATATAATGTTTATAAATATGATATAGATTCCATTTAGAATCATAAGATTTAGATCATGATTTAATATTGTAGTTTAGCATAAAGTGTTTGTAAATATGTGTTAAGACTTGTTATAGTTATATATATAGTAACTATAATTCCTTTATTTTATACCAATAAAATTAATGGATTAAATATTTATATAGATATTTTATACTCATAAAGTTTAAATTATTATTGAGGTTAACTAAAATTGTACTTGCGTGTTATATACAAATCCTATGTTGCCTAGGTGAAAGATTATTGGATTATATTTTTTTTAGGTAGAGTTACTTGTAATTCATGTGGATATATGTCATTAAAGATACTAAACTCATTGGTGATCTAACCAAGTTTAGCAGATTTGAGTTAATGGATATGGGATTTAGATTTGTAGAACTTTAGAATCCGCTCCGTTATTATAAATGAGTTGATAATAGATGTCGGTTTATAGTATATTTGAGTTTGGTCTCCATTCGATTAGAATAATCTGACGATTCTCTTTGCTCCCAGATTTATCAGTCTAATTTCTCTGGAAGACTCGTGCTCTTGTTCTTCTGTGAGATTTCGGGATCAAGAATACTACCTGAAGAATAATGATAACTCTACATAAACTTTAATCATAAATTTATTTTTTTTATCATAATCTCGATGAAACTATATCCATATTTATATTTTAATTCAGGTACGCTGAGAGACTCCACTGCTTCAACTCTCTTAGAATCTTTATCGCGGACCTCAAAAGTCTCCCTGCCTTCTGGCATCAAATATATCCCTCACTAGCTCTGAGCAATTGCGGTCGGCGGTTGCAGGTGGTAGAGCAGAGCAGAGATGTTGTTAGAGGGGAGTATCCAATTAAAATCCAATCAAACTGGTCAAAAATCGAATAAATCAAATAAATTAATATTTTTTAAAATAATCTAACTGATCGTATTTTTTTTTATAAAAATCGAAAAAATCGAACCGATAAAATATTGATTAATTCAGTTAAAAATCGAATTAACCGATTTAACTAAATTTTAAAATTTTATTCGATTTTAATAAAAAAAAATAAAATTTAATTTAATTTAATTATATTTCTAAATAAAATTAAATTAAATTAATATTCTTATTTGGTTTAATCGAAATATAAAATTTAAAATCGAAAACCAAACCGAATTAACCAAAAACGAATCGAATTTTAAGAAAAAAATCGAAAACTCAATTAACCGAATTGAATTTCAGAATTCGGTCGATTCCATTTGATTAATTTGATTTTTTTGAATTTTTGTTCACCCTAAATGTTGTATTCAAAAATATTTTAAATATTAAAATTTCCAGATGAAGTGGGTCAAAATTGGGCCGACTTTAGTTTGGAGACCCTCATTGTGCTCGCCCAATGCCGCCGACCAACACTTGCCAGTTTTGTCGGATACCGTCGAGATCCTCCATGACTCGATCTAACTATTTAAGTCGCCTTTCCGTCTCCAATTTTGCCATGCCGTCTCACTGACACAGGCAACCCTACGTTCTTATCGACTCCACTCATTGCCGACCTCATCCTGTCTGTGCCGACTTCACCATCAAGCAAACTCTCTTTGCCCTGAAGCTTATTTTATTACTCTCCTTTGGTTTTACTCCACCTGTTCCTGTTTTGTTCTTGTTCCTCCATTATATATTAACACTGCCCTGGGACAGTAGCTCCAGCTGTTTACTGTCTCCGGAAGACTTCTGTCACTGCCATTAAAGTTCGTAGCCGACCTTCTCTTCTCATCCTCCTCAGTCTTCGCCTTTCCCAAATTGCAGCGGAGATGGACTGGAGCATGAGTGGAAAGTTATGGCCATTCTCTCTTCTCTTCCTTTTCTTGATTTCCTCCTCTTCAGGCTGCGATCGGTGCGTGCATCAGGCCAAAGTAGCTTACTACTCCTCTGCCTCCGCCGTCGCCGGTATCCCCGCCGCCAAGATTTGATTTTGACGCTCTAGTCTCGATCAAGCCCCGATTTTTAGAGGTTTTGTCTCGGAAAATTTTGTAGAAGGAGCTTGCGGATACGGATCCATGGCGGCGGGCTTCAATGGCGGCTATGTGGCGGCAGGGAGTCCCCGTGTTCACAGAGGGGGCGTGGGGTGCGGAGCTTGTTTCCAGGTGGGAGGTGAAAAATACCCTGTGAAAGTCCTCTTAAAAAATTTCGGTTGGATTTTTATTCCGGCGTGGATCGAACAGATGAGATGCAAGAACACGAGCATCTGTAGCAGCGGCGGACTGAAGGTGACATTGACGGACCTCAACAAGAGCAACGGCACCGATTTCGTCCTCAGCGGCCCTGCTTTCGTGGCCATGGCGAGGAATGGCATGGCGCGAGAACTCAACAAGCTCGGCATTCTCGACGTGGAATACAAGAGGTGAGGTATAGCCGATAGGAATTTTCCATTTGCAGTAACAATTTGAAGGCATTTCCGATGAATCGAAGCAGGATTCCTTGCGACTACGGGAACAAGAATCTATCGATCAGAGTGGAAGAGAACAGCAGGAGGCCAAACTACTTGGCCATCAAGTTCGTGTACCAGGGAGGCCAAACTGACATAGTAGGAGTGGATGTAGCCCGGGTCAGCGTCCAAACCGAACCGGTCCGGTTCATTTACCAGTGCTAGCTAACGCTTTTCCTTTGGACCGGCAGGTCGGTGCGTCGAATTGGCACTTCATGAAGCGAGATTATGGTCCGGTGTGGAGCACGAGCCGGGTGCCGGCGGGGCCGCTGCAGTTTCGGATGGTCGTGACCGCCGGCTACGACGGCAAATGGGTCTGGGCGCGGAGCGCCGTCCTGCCGAGCGACTGGAAAACCGGTTCGGTCTACGACTTGGGGGTTCAGATCGACGACGTCGCCCAGGAAGGGTGCGACCCTTGCGACATGCGAGACTGGAAATGACGTCATCTTGCTTTTTTAATGTATCTTTTCTCCTCGTTTTAAGGCAGTCTTGTAACGTATGTGTTTTTATGCCATGATATAAAAAAAAATCCAAGATTTAATATAAGACAATCTGGATGGAAAATGACTCCTGTCTGCTGGTGCATGGCAAGCTGTAGGCCAGGTCAGCAGTCGGTTGAATTTTGGTTGGATAAATTGTCCTCATCTAGATTTGATTGAGATTGATTAACGACTAATTAACGATTTAGACGGAGGAATCTACGTAGATTTAATTCACTAAGCTAGGACACCTGCGGAGCATCCTGCTAATAAAAAAACTATGATGCCCAATCCTAGGGACCTTCGTGGATTAGATTTGTATATTAACGTGTTATGTTTTGATAAGAGTCTACTGATGTACCTAATTTGTTGTGAAGTTTAGACTTAGACGTCATTAAGATAATAAATTTGGATTGTCCAGTAACGGTCGGTTTGTAGGGGTGAGTAAGCTACGGATTAAGGATAACAAACCTTCAAGCATGCACAATGATTAAAGTGGCGCCATCACAAGACGGGGGCCAAACCTGCTCTTATCTTCTTTTGATTGAGATCTATGAACAACTGAGAGAATAGAAAGAGATGAGTGTCTATCTATAAGAAAGAGATAAGTGTTGATTTATGACCAGAATTAGAGAATAGAAAGAGATAAGTATGGATCTATGAGCAGAATTAGTGAGGATAGACAATCAAGAGGATAAGTGCTGACATTTTGTGGGATCTAATTTATTATTTTGAAAAGTCTGTAATTATATTTTTAGACATTCCTCAAATAATTTAATTATCAATATCTTGGAACATTTTAATGAATTTCATTGTTTGCTTGAGAATAGAAACAAATAAATATGACTTCAATCAGAGGAACATAATTTATTTAAAAAGAATTACATTTGGTGAGGGAAAATTACATAAATGTAAGTGAACTTATCTAAGTCAATATAGTATAACAATTATATAAACCCATTGTCTAGGTCCATGTCTGAGTCAATATACAGAATTGATGCAGCAAACAATCAATAAATACTTAACTGGATTAATTTTCAATCTGATTTTTATGGGTATGTTTTGTTAAATCCTCTATTCTCAGGCTTTCCAGTCGTAGTGAAATTATAATTAAAAGGAATATCCAATTTCACTTTGATGAAAATTTAGTTTTTTGTTCATAAATACAATACAAGAAGCTGTTACTGAAAGAAAAAATAAATGGCCATATTCAACCTGATTGAATCAACAACATTCTGGTTAAAAGCCGTCTGCAACTGATGCCAAGCCATGATTGATCAACAACACCGACACATGACAATGTCCGAGCAAGTGTAAGGCCTTGCGCTTGCTTCAATGTCCTCCATCGTTGGTACAGCTTCCAAATCGCGTATGCTGTGACTAGAGCAACAAAAAGTGTACAAGTTTTTGCAGATGCCCTTGCTAAATGGATGAACCTTTTCTGGGATTCCCCTACAAATCAGATGAAAGTTGTAATATGCTTCAAAATGGAATCCTCATCAGCAGAGGTACAAAGAATGATGAATTGATACCTAAAGTACCATATGCGTCGTCTTCTCACCATTTCATATGTAGTCTGATTTGTCAAGGCTAAATAGCTGAGTAAAAAGTAATTAAATAGTGAAATTAGTAGGATATTTACATCAGGTGCGAGTCAAACCTTCAAAGAGCACATAAGTCTTCAAATAGAATTGATAAAAAAAAAACTTGACCACTATGTTAAATCAATCAATTATGGTTAACAACTTTCTTAGACATGTATATAGAGCTTTTTGAGGCTGTGGTTTAGTGTCGAAGTCAAACATATCAAGTTGCCAGCAAAATGTTCTGTTTCTTCACATACACGGTGATGGTGGAGATAAGATTGCAGAGTGAAAGATATCGGCAAAACTAATCTCAGTGAGGTGCCTGTATGAAGAGCACTGTACAAGATGGATCCAGTAGAAACTACCAATGTCGTGTAGCTTTTTAACTAGCACCTGGGCAGGTTTCATTTGAAAGTTCAAATCTAATTAAGGTACATAATTGAGCATATAGCTTACAGAAGTTTGACAAGTTTGGACAACAGAATGAGACATTTAGTAAAGCATTTTGATAAAGTGAAAATGGGGCAGGAACCTGCAACAGTTTAAATTATTACGACTGATGTTACCTGTGGAAGAGGAGCAGCAGGATGAGAAAGATGAGACAAAACATAAGCACAGCTAAAAGCACTATAACAATGAACTCCTTCCACCTGATAAGGTCATTCCAAACAGACTTCTTAGCATCCCAACGCATATATAAAGGGGTAAGAAAGTTATATTAGTTGTCATAGCCATAATCTTGTGTTTGTATTTCTATTAAAAAACGTGGAAAAGATCAGTGATAGCCAAACAATGTCTCCTAGGACATGGGCAAAAAACAATTCCAAATAAACAAGTCAATAATTATCGAGAAAGATCTTACCAAGTCTTCTCAATCTCAGAGCGCAAATATGAGATATATAGTACAACTGTCCATATGCAAAGGATTGTTTCTAGAAAAACGTACCACCTAAAAATGGAAAATTGAATTAGCTGTCACCCAGAGCCATTGTTCAAGTGAAATGTGTAAAGGTGAGTTCACATAGCACACAATCAATATTCCAAATATCAAAAAAAAAAAAAAAAATTCCTTTCAGGTGTGCAAAACATATCAAGGATTGACTAACTTCAAATGTAGATTTATGTCAAAAGAGCACACAATTTTTACCAAGGTTTAAAATTTCGACCCGTGCCGAAGTTTCGGTCCCAGACCGGAATGATACGGTTTCGGTATCGTATCGTTTCCTGCCGATATGATTTCGGTATTTTTTATTTATATATAATAATTATTAGATAAATATATATTTATTGTGTATAATTTAAAAATAAGTTGTATTTTAATTTGATATAAGTTTTCAATTATTGAACAACTTAATATTGTTAAGAAAACAATTAAATATAACTTCTTAACAATTAAATATAACTTTCTTTAAAGAAAATTGATCTATCAATAACTCGAATTAAAATTGATACATTACAATATGATACCTTACTAATACCAAAAGGAGTGACGTGAATCAGATGAAAACATTGGTTCTTGTAGCATTCTGCTTAGATCAATTCCATGGTTCTCTAACGCCCAAATTAAATAAACATCCCATGACATGCAATATTGATATTGATTTCTCCACATGTCCATCAGTGTATCTTGATTCATCACTGGAAGTTGGACTTGAACTGGCACTATTGAAATCGGAACAGGTACAGGCACAAGATAAGTATAAGGATAAACATATACCTCTGAACTGTGGTATGATGGATCACCATATGATGCATCAGAGTTATAATAAGAAGGCACTTCGACCAGAATCAATCTCAGCTAAACTCTGTCACATATCTTGATAATTGTGAGCTTTATTTTGTTTGCCATCCTTATTTCGACGTTGATATTGAATAGTTCTAGCTCCATGATCATCATCTTGAGTTGCATGTGTGTAATCTGCCTCACATGTCCATGGCTCTGGTGCTAGAGTAGGAAGAACATAAATTTTACCACCAGATGCATCGCCACTATCATCACTTGCATGAATACTTGCACTGCTATTAACATCACTATCCTCATCTCGAACTTCTCGTCTGACTACAGTATCAGAAGGTGATGATGTTTCATCACTGTCATCATGTTCTTGCTCATCAATTGCATCAAGTGAATTTTCTCTAATTCTCAATTGATCCCTTCCTGTAAAAGCAGGAGGCTTGACTTTTTTTTTTCTTTTTAGTAAAAACTGCAGGAGCTTTGCCTTTGTCTATGAACTTTGGTTGGGTTTGGGATGTTTGAGAATGTCTTGATCGAGATCCAGAAAATCGAAATTCTTAATCAAAAGCTTCATCATAATCTTCTCCCTCCCTAATATCTCCTCTAGCTTGTATTGTTTCAATCTGTTAAGTAAGAAATTGAGATGGTCGTGGTGGGTCTCCTGCTTCATCAAGTAATGGATTTTCAGCCTCAACAGCGCTCCACCAATCTATTATTGAATCATTCTCATTTTGGACAAATCCAATATCAAATAGGTCTACATCACCAGATTCTTGTTCTTCATTTTCTTCTGTTATTGCTCTTAATTGAAGACACATATTATAATGAATCTCCAATCGACGATAAGAAAGACGATTTCTTACTTTTGGATGAATGAGGGAGAAAGTTGACCAATTTCTTTCACAACCACTTGAAGATGTTGTCGGTGAGAGAATTCGTACTGCAATCTTTTTCAATTTGGAGCTGATCCTCCATATTGTAACCACCACTCAGCTGTAAGATAAATAAGAACAAAATTAAAATAATATTTATATTTGTTGATAATAATTAATAATAATTTTTACTATATTTACCTGCATCCATTTTATATCTGCATGACACTGCAATAGGATCACTAAAAGAACCATATGCGTCTCAAAATAATCGGCTTTCATTAATAGTCTCAGCAATTGATTCTCTATTTGTTTGTAGTCTTGATATTACATGTCTGAAGGCTTGTAATAAATCATCATTTGTGCCAAGATTATAACGGTATTAATATGCCGGATTGAGATAATAACCTACAATAATTAAATATATATAAATATGCAATTATTAATAACAATATTAGAAATTCTTTATTAAAAAATACGTACCTACTAAATGAATATATTTTTCCATTTGATCGTCCCATCTTGTAGTGATTATATCAATGTAATGTTGATATTCGGTTGGTGATTGAAGACGTCTCTTAATTTCCTCTTTTGCTTCATGAATTAAGCGGTAAACGTTGCTCATTTATGGCTTCCTGTCCATATCGACTTTACGTAGAACAACGTACAAAGGTTCTATTGCTAGAAGAATATCTGCAATATAGTCCCAAAATCTAACAGATACAATAATTTTTTGCACCTCTTTACCTTCGGCTGTGTTAGAATATCGAGAGGCTTTCCAATCCTCAGAAGAGAACATGACTTTCAATCCAACTTTTTTTTTGATTCAACGATTTTAATAGGAGAAAGTGAGTGGCAACCCTAGTCGCTCCTAGTCGTAGAATCTCACCATTGATAAATTTCCTCATTAATCCATGAACCCAATGATGATTATAGAAGAATTTTGTTAAAGATTGACCTTTTTTCAATACCTTCTTCACTATATCGAGTTTACCAATATCTCCCATCATCAAATCGATACAGTGTGATGTGCATGGTGTCCAAAATAATGTTTGATATTTTTGCTCCAATAACTCTCCAGCCCTCTTAAAATTGGCACCATTATCTGCAATTACCTACACTATATAATCTACACCTATCTCTTGAACTACGTTATCCATCAAATGATATATATAGGGTGCATCATGAAAATCTGTAGTTGCATCAATAGATTTATGAAATATCACCTTTCTATTGTAGTATAGTAGAAAGTTGATAATGCTCATCCGTGTAGGTCCTATCCAGCCATCACACATCAACGTAACCCCATATAAACTCCATTGCTTTTTGTATGATAGGATCCAAGTTTTGATCTCCTCCACTTGTTCATCTAAATATGAACCAGCAATTTCAAATGCAGTCGGAGGTTGAATATTAGGACCAGATTTTTGGATATTGGACACCATGGTACGGTAGTATGTGTTGCTTGCTACATTAAGAGGAATATGATTAAAATGAAAAAATTTTGCAATACTTTTACCGATTGATTTCTTTTCTCTTTTGTGTATACATCATCAATCCTAGTTTGTTTGCTAGCTTGGTCTGGAAATGCCAGTGGATCAATATCAGCAATATCAACTGCACGTCTTCGTCCCATAGAAGGAAAAAACCGACCAACTTTTGTGTATGCATCATCAATCCTAGTCTGTTTGCTAGCTTGGTCTGGAAATGCCAGTGGATCAATATCAGCAATATCAACTGCACGTCTTCGTCCCATAGAAGGAAAAAACCGACCAACTCTTTTGTGTATGCATTATCAATCCTAGAAGGAAAAACCGACCAATACCACTTTTTGTTGAAGTAATACGAGCACTTGCACTCCTTCCTAATGTCGTTGCAGTAGTTGAGTCACTTCTACTAGTACCAGCTGAGTCACTTCTATGTCGCATATTTTGCTCATAGTGATATTGAGTTTGGGAGGCACTGAGAGCTGCTAAAAAATCTTCATCGTTTGGAACTTCACCACGACCTTCAAATTCATCATAAATTGGCTCTCTAGAGATTCGACTATCAAGAAGATCACGTTGTCGTTGTTTATACTTTAATGCTTTTTGACCTTCAAGTTCCTCTTTCATTGCACGACGAACTTCTTGAGAAACTTTTGGACAATTCGAAACATCTGAATATCCACCAGCAAGATGTTGTTTTAGGCGTGTGACCCCACTACCTCGTCCAATCATATCGCAATGCAAACATTGCCAATGGAATCGATTCTCTAATCGGCGTGCGTGTCTCCAAGCTGGATCAGATTGTTGTTTTGATGTCATTACCTATGTATTATAAAAAATTTAGAATAATTCACATTTCTAGCCCAAATAATAGTCATTATTGTTAAGAACAATTTTATCATTATAAACAAACAAATTAAATATATAGAAGGCAACTTCATGAAAGTAATCTTCTATAACACAGTTTTATCAAGTAAACTTAGAACAATAATATTAATTATTTAAATAATGTATATTTAAAATGATAAAAATATTAAAATATTAATTAAATATAAAACAGTAAAAATAATAAATAATTATCAGATTAGAAAATGATTTTTTTGAAATTTTTTAGATTTTATTTATGTTTTTTAAATAATATTTAAAATAGAAAAATAAATTCAGAAAATTCATTAATTCCATCTATTTAATTTTTTAAATTTAGAAAGGAAATGTTAGATTTAAATAAATACTTTTATTATTTTTTTTTAAATCTCATTTACGTGAGAAAATCAGGAAAAAATTCTCGATTTTCGTTTTCGCTGCCGAGCCGAACCTGGCCGCCCCGCGGAGATCCACCAGAGCCGCTTGTTCAACGGCTCCAGCACCGTCCGGCGAAGATTCCGGCGACGCCGGAGGCTTCCGACGACACCGGGAGTCCCGTAATGTCTCCGACCCACCAGAGATTCGTCGAAGATGGAGGAGTCGCGCGTCCAGCTCCAGCACAGTCCGGCGAAGCTTCCGGCGACCCCTCCGACGACGCCGGGGAGTCCCGCGATGCTTCCGGCGCAGCTGCGCAGATCGTTTCATCATACCTGTCGCTGCCGTCTGGAGCTCGCTTCGCTGCTGTCTCCGCCTCCTCGCGTTGCTGCTGCTCACCACCGGCAATCTTCCTTCCTCGTATAGCCATTTTATCTTACGAGACAAGCTGGCGCACGACACACGCGATTCCTTCTGTCGCATGTGTCGTGCGCATTTGCTGTTGCCGATTCCCTCTGTCGCGCGCCTCGAATCTCATTGTCGCCACGTGACACACGCCGTGACGCTTCGAAAACCCTGGCCTCCTTGAGTCGGTTTCGGCGCACCAACGGAACGGTAATTTCCGCTGGTGCCGCACGAAACCTAATGGCACCACAAACCCTGGTTTTTACTTTACAAACAAAGGTTTTTACTTTAGACAATAAATTAGGGTTTGCGGTGCCGCTAGGTTTCGGGCAGCACCAGCAGAAATTACCGTTCCGCTGGTGCGCCGAAACCGGCTCGAGGAGGCCAGGAGTTTCGAAGCGTCACGGTGTGCGTCACGCGGCAACAGCGAGATTCGCACGCGCGTGACAGATGGAATCGCGCAACAGCAAACGCGTACGACACGCGCGACAGAAGGAATCGCGTGCGTCGTGCGCCAGCCTATCTCACAAGATAAAATGGCTATAAGAGGAAGGAAGATTGCCGGTGGTGAGCAGCAGCAGCACGAGGAGGCGGAGACAGCAGCGAAGCGAGCTCCATGCAGCGGCGGCGACAGGTATGATGAAACGATCTGCGCAATTGCGCCGGAGGCATCGCGGGACTCCCCGGCGTCGCTGAAGCCTCCGGCGTTGCCGGAAGCTTTGCCGGACGGTGCTGGAGCTAGACGCGCGGCTCCTCCATCTTCGGCGGATCTCTGGCGGGTCGGAGACATTGCGGGACTCCTGGCGTCGCCGAAGGGGTCGTCAGAAGCCTCCGACGTCGTCGGAATCTTCACCGGACGGTGCTGGAGCCATTGGACGGATGGCTCCGGCGGATCTCCGCGGGGTGGCCAGGTTCGGCTCGGCGGCGAAAACGAAAATCGAGAATTTTTTCCTGATTTTCTCACGTAAATGAGATTTAAAAAAATAATAATAAAAGTATTTATTTAAATCTAACATTTCCTTTCGAAATTTAAAAAATTAAATAGATTAATTAATGAATTTTCAGAATTTATTTTTCTATTTTAAATATTATTTAAAAATTCTCAATTTTTTTTAAAAAACCTAAATAAAATCTAAAAAATTTCAAAAAAAATATTTTATAATCTGATAATTATTTATTATATTTACTCTTTTATATTTAATTAATATTTTAATATTTTAATCATTTTAAATATATATTATTTAAATAATTAATATTATTGTTGCAAGTTTACTTAATAAAAATGTGTTATAGAAGATTACTTTCATGAAATTATCTATTATATATTTAATTTGTTTGTTTATAATGATAAAATTGTTCTTGACAATGAAGACTATTATCTGAACTAGAAATGTAAATTATTCTTAATTTTTTATAATACATAGGTAATGACACCAAAACAACAATATGATCCAGCTTAGAGACACTCACGCCGATTAGAGAATCGATACCATTGGCAATGTTTGCATTGCGATATGATTGGACGAGGTGGTGGGGTCACACGCCTAAAACAACAACTTGTTGGTAGATATTCAGATGTTTCGAATTGTCCAAAAGTTTCTCAAGAAGTTCGTCGTGCAATGAAAGAGGAACTTTGAAGGTCAAAAAGCATTAAAGTATAAACAACAACGACAACGTGATATTCTTGATAGTCGAATCTCTAGAAAGCCAATTTATGATGAATTTGAAGGACGTGGTGAAGTTCCAAACGATAAAGATTTTTTAGTAGTTCTCAGTGCCTCTCGAACTCAATATGACTATGAGCAAAATATACGACATAGAAGTGACTCAGCTGGTACTAGTAGAAGTGACTCAACTACTGCAACGACATTAGGAAGGAGTGTAAGTGTTCGTATTACTTCAACACAAAGTGGTATTGGTCGGTTTTTTCCTTTTATAGGACGAAGACGTGCAGTTGATATTGCTGATATTGTTCCACTGGCATTTCCAGACCAAGCTAGCAAACAGACTAGGATTGATGATGCATATACAAAAGAGTTGGTTGGTTTTTTCCTTCTATGAGACGAAGACGTGCAACTGATATTGCTGATATTGATCCACTGGCATTTCCAGACCAAGCTAGCAAACAGACTAGGATTGATGATGCATACACAAAAGTTGGTCGGTTTTTTCCTTCTATAGGACGAAGACGTGCAGTTGATATTGCTGATATTGATCCACTGGCATTTCCAGACCAAGCTAGCAAACAAACTAGGATTGATGATGCATACACAAAAGTTGGTCGGTTTTTTCCTTCTATGGGACGAAGACGTGCAGTTGATATTGCTGATATTGATCCACTGGCATTTCCAGACCAAGCTAGCAAACAAACTAGGATTGATGATGCATACACAAAAGAGAAGAAGAAATCAATCGGTAAAAACATTGCAAAATTTTTTCATTTTAATCATATTCCTCTAAATGCAGCAAACAACACATACTACCGAAGCATGGTGTCCAACATCCAAAAATCTGATCCTGGTATTCAACCTCTGACTGCATTTGAAATTGCTGGTTCATATTTAGATGAACAAGTGGAGGAGATCAAAACTTGGATCCTATCATACAAAAAGCAATGGAGTTTATATGGGGTTACGTTGATGTGTGATGGCTGGATAGGACCTACACGGATGAGCATTATCAACTTTCTACTATACTACAATAGAAAGGTGATATTTCATAAATCTATTGATGCAACTACAGATTTTCATGATGCACCCTATATATATCATTTGATGGATAGCGTAGTTCAAGAGATAGGTGTAGATTATATAGTGCAGGTAATTGCAGATAATGGTGCCAATTTTAAGAGGGCTGGAGAGTTATTGGAGCAAAAATATCAAACATTATTTTGGACACCATGCACATCACACTGTATCGATTTGATGATGGGAGATATTGGTAAACTCGATATAGTGAAGAAGGTAGTGAAAAAAGGTCCATCTTTAACAAAATTCTTCTATAATCATCATTGGGTTCATGGATTAATGAGGAAATTTATCAATGGTGAGATTCTACGACTAGGAGCGACTAGGGTTGCCACTCACTTTCTCCTATTAAAATCGTTGAATCAAAAAAAAAAGTTGGATTGAAAGTCATGTTCTCTTCTGAGGATTGGAAAGCCTCTCGATATTCTAATGCAGCCGAAGGTAAAGAGGTGCAAAAAATTATTGTATCTGTTAGATTTTGGGACTATATTGCAGATATTCTTCTAGCAATAGAACCTTTGTACGTTGTTCTACGTAAAGTCGATATGGACAGGAAGCCACAAATGGGCAACGTTTACCGCCTAATTCATGAAGCAAAAGAGGAAATTAAGAGACGTCTTCAATCATCAACCAAATATCAACATTACATTGATATAATCACTAGAAGATGGGACGATCAAATGGGAAAATATATTCATTTAGTAGGTACGTATTTTTTAATAAAGAATTTCTAATATTATTATTAATAATTACATATTTATATATGTTTAATTATTGTAGGTTATTATCTTAGTCCGGCATATTAATACCATTATAATCTTGGCACAAATGATGATTTATTATAAGTCCTCAGACATGTAATATCAAGACTACAAACAAATAGAGAATCAATTGCTGAGACTATTAATGAAAGCCGATTATTTCGAGAGACATATGGTTCTTTTAGTGATCCTATTGCAGTGTCGTACAGATATAAAATGGATGCAGGTAAATATAGTAAAAATTATTATTAATTATTGTCAGCAAATATAAATATTATTTTAATTTTGTCCTTATTTATCTTACAGCTGAGTGGTGGTTACAATATAGAGGATCAGCTCTAAATTTGAAAAAGATTGCAGTATGAATTCTCTCAAAGACAACATCTTCAAGTGGTTGTGAATGGAATTGGTCAACTTTCTCCCTCATTCATACAAAAGTAAGAAATCGTCTTTCTTATCGTCGATTGAAGAAGATGGTCTACGTTCATAAAATATGTGTCTTCAATTAAGAGTAATAACAGAAGAAAATGAAGAATAAGTCTGGTGATGTAGACCCATTTGATATTGGATTTGTCCAAAATGAGAATGATCCAATGATGGATTGGTGGAGCGCTGTTGAGGCTAAAAATCCATTACTTGATGAAGCAGGAGACCCACCACGACCATCTCAATTTCTTACTCAACAGATTGAAACAATACAAGCTAAAGGAGATATCAGGGAGGGAGAAGATTATGATGAAGCTTTTGATCAAGAATTTCAATTTTCTAGATCTCGATCAAGACATTCTCAAACAACCCAATCCCAACCAAAGTTCATAGATAAAGGCAAAGCTCCTGTAGTTTTTACTAAAAAGAAAGAAAAAGTCAAGTCTCCTGCTTTTACAGGAAGGGGTCAATTGAGAATTAGAGAAAATCCACTTGATGCAATTGATAAGCAAGGACATGATGGTAGTAATGAAACATCATCACCTTCTGATACTGTAGTCCGACAAGAAGTTCGAGATGAGGATAGTGATGTTAATAGCAGTGCAAGTACTCATGCAAGTGATGAGTGGCGATGCATCTGGTGGTAAAAATTATGTTCCCCCTACTCTAGCACCGGAGCCATGGCCATGTGAGGCAGATTACACACATGCAATTCAAGATGATGATCATGGAGCTAGAACTATTCAATATCAACGTCGAAATAAGGATGACAAACAAAAGAAAGCTCACAATTATCAAGATATGCAACAGAGTTTAGCTGAGATTGATTCTGGTCGAAGCTCATCATACTCTCAGCCTTCTTATTATAACTCTGATGCATCATATGGTGATCCATCATACCACAGTTCAGAGGCATATGTTTTTCCTTATCCTTATCCTGTGCATGTACCTGTTCCGATTTCAATGGTGCCAGTTCAAGTCCAACTTCTAGTGATGAATCGAGATACGCTGATGGACATGTGGAGAAATCAGTATCAATATTGCATATCATGGGATGCTTATTTAATTTGGGTGTAGGAGAACCATGGAATTGATCTAAGCAGAATGCTACAAGAACCAATGTGTTCATCTGATTCACGTCACTCCTTTTGGTATTAGTAAGGTAACATATTATAATGTATCAATTTTAATTCGAGTTATTGATAGATCAATTTTCTTTAAAGAAAGTTATATTTAATTGTTTTCTTAACAATATTAAGTTGTTCAATAATTGAAAACTTATATCAAATCAATATACAACTTATTTTTAAATTATACACAATAAATATATATTTATCTAATAATTATTATATATAAATAAAAAATACCGAAACCATATCGGCACGAAACGATACGATACCGAAACCGTATCGTTCCGGTCTGGGACCGAAACATCGGCACGGGTCGAAATTTTAAACCATGCAATAAACAATTATAATAGTCATTAGGAGTATCGAAGGTCATCTATTTATGACCTGATTTTACAAGGAAAAGATAAATACTGACAAGTAGTTGAAAAGGACTCAAGACAATCACGCAAACAAATCAACCACATAAATAATACAATTTTAGACATGTTACAGTGAAGTCTTATGGAGGAACCAATTCTTACTCTTTCATAGTTTCAAATTTAGAAAGATATCTTCGTAGAATCAATTCTACCATTGTGAAGCCTATGAGAGATTCCAATTTGTTAGTCAGGTGGGATAATCTCAATATGCAAAAATCACATAAATAAAATTTATAGCTAAATAGCGCTAAATAGGTCATGGATATAAATACAAACCTCCGAAGATAAAACTACGATAAGCAAAATTTATACATAAAGAAGAATTATCATAATACGTATAATAACAATGCTGATTCATATCTATGAATAAATAGACTGATGGTTTGTTGTAAAGGAAAACCATTCATACATAAGACTTAGAAAATTGAAAGTCAAAGTCAAAATGCAGCTAGATGATGGCAAAGTCGTAATGAAATCAAAGATAAAGATTTGGCGATTATGATCCACTTTTACCAATATAGAAACCTAAAAGATTAACACCTGATTAAATAAGTCACTACCAAATGGATGAAGACTCTTTAGGATAAGAAACTTGTCATCCTAACTGAAACAATTTATTGAATGGTTTTGCATTTACTTTATGCTGGAAGTAGTAGAAGTTCAGGTTGACAAAAGAAACCACGTGATTTGGTCGACCATTTAGCTTTGCACAAGACACAAAGTCACATGTCAAATAAAAATTAAAATTACCAGCTTGCTTAATTAGCTGTTAATTTACGAGGAATAAGGTTTGAAAAATCTCCTTTACCCCTTGCCCTTGCCACAAAAATAAGTTGAAATCAATGAGGAACATGAATGGCTTCCCTCTCATGTATCCACTAGTTTTGTTTATTTACGCCACGGTGGTAGGGTAGACCTGCACTGAATGGGGGGGGCGAGGCGACGTATGAGGGGTGAACTCGTGCTGTTAATCCCCGCCTGGTGCTCTGCCACATCACGTGATTATCTGGACACTTGTGGGAGAGACCAGGGGGGGGGGGTTCACTGAATAGTTGTTATTTACGTAAGACCTAACTAAACAATGAATAGAGGAACTATATATGATAAACTGAATCTAAACAACAAGAAGGACATCACCTTGATACCAAGGTGGAAAATCACAAAGTGATGGATGGATTGAGGGGGAAGAGGCAACTATAAATGCTTTCATTGCTAAGGCTTCTTGTCTAATTTTGGTGAATATCGAATATAGAAAAATAGGTATATGGATCTCCTTTTGCCAATATTTGACTTCGGAAAGGAAAGTATTGTTAAAATCAGAAGATAATACCATAGCAATATTTTGTAAGTGGAAGTTATCTAGAGGACTTAAATCTCCCAACTCTATCATGCACAACTACGAAGAGTCTCAATATTCAGTTGCACAATATTGGCAATCTCAAACAATGCCGAACAATTTCATGAGCATAGAGTTGTATGCTTCACTATGGTGTAGGCGTGTAGCTCCAAATAAAATCTAATAAATGAAGATTTAATTGTTCGCAAAGACAAATTAGATTTTAGGCAACACATTCCATTTCTTTTATTTTGGATATCATAAATAGGGTTGGTCAATGCTCCAACATGATACTGGTGGACTCACCAAAATCGGCAATGATTTCCTTGCCCAACACAAGTTCCTAACCATACACAGTGATGATCAAATTGAAGGATGCATTTGTCACAATCATGGCAGTGCTTTGCCCGTGGAGGCTGCAAATACACAACAAACGTTGGAAAATTTTATTAAGATGCTGGATGCTAAAAACACATGGAAAGAAAGTGAATAAATTGAAAACAACATCTTTGATCATACAAATCAGATTGAAACATAAACAAATTCACATTAGCAAAAATGACAAGTGATATATTTCATGCAACAAAAGGTTTGATAGTGCTTTTCCATCAAAGAGCTTCAGTTACAAAACTAATATAATCAGTTTCAAAGAAACAGATTGAACAAAACAAAGTTAAACCAGTTCAATCCAGATATTATCCTAAAAATAAATATAACAACAAAACAAAAAAGAATGACAGTAAAGATTATGAGACAGTGCTTGAGTTTGGGGCTTAATCGCAAAGAACTTCAAAAAGGAGCTTGAAACAGTGTGATTCAGAACAATATGACTAATTACATATGTTTAATGGAAAGATAAGCATTTTGAAGGCATTATGTAAAGAGATAGTTAAACACCTAGCAACAGTATCTTTGGCATGCACATAGTGAATAAAAACAGACATTGTATCATAAAAACCTTTAGGTGTTTGGAAATAAGAAACAGTCTAAAACAGTATTTCTAATCATTAATGAACAGAAGTTTTCTAGGGAGATATGATTAAAAAAAGTACTCAATGAATACCTGAACAATATTGCAGTAAGTGCAAGTCCAACTTCTGTCCAAACAAAAAAAAAGGTTAACTAAACAAAATCTGCTAACATAATCATTCTTCGACGTCCCTCTATATAGATATACCTACTAGGTTACAGACAAAACAAATGGTCATGCAAATGCAAAAATCCTAGAATATATAGAAGTAACTTGGCAGACAAAAAATATGAACTCTGTAATGACATGTAGAATGGGACTCCCCCTTTATTCACATCCAATTAATCTGATTTTCATAAGATCTATCAAACTCTGTAATGAAGAATTTAATAATTGAATTCATTATTTAATTCTTCCTTCGATCTCCATTGGATTCACAATATGTCATTCTAAATGTATCCATATAATATAATGGATTAAAGTCATGATTAATTGTTCAATTTTGATATGTCAATATGTATTTGTCTTTCACCCTTGTGCAATAAGAAAATTGACCAGTTTGAAATACTTAATTACATTAGTTTTACACTAATGAAATACTTGTAAATGTACTTACTCCTTATGAGTGATGTCTAACTTCATATCATCAATTGCCATCAGTCCATTACTGATAGACTGGGTGTGTGTTTGAGCTTTTAGATGGAGGATCAAGTTGGAAAGAGATCACAAGCTGATAATTACCAATTTATTCCATCACAGCCATAGGATCAAGTTTGCCTAGTATTTACACAAAACCTTGCCACCATAGGTTTTGTGTAAATACTAGGCAAACCAATGGCCATAGGTGGACATATTCCTCTCTAACGATAGTAGTTTTTTTTTACCCATTCTCTCACAGTAGGAACCAAGCTACCAGTTATAACCATGCCAGTCCAAGCAAGACGCTACACAATAATAAAAAATTAAATTTGAATTTCTAATAATATGTTGTAGCCATTGAAACAACCACTGTGACCCAATAAAACACATGAATATATGGCTCCCATTAGACTCATGTTATCTTTCTGTGTCCCATATTTCTCCATTGCATTATCATCACTCTCTTGTTGTCCATTTTATCCAATTTTTTACTATGATATGAACTAAAATGCACTTAATGTTAAACACCCATAAAACACAAGCAAATAATAAGTTCCGTGCATAATCTAGCATGCTTGCAGCAGTACCTGATGGCTGATCCAGGAGGATACAGGTTCATAACAAGCTTCAACCATGACGATGAATTAAAGTGGGTAGTCTGTGCTTCAAGATGGTGGTTGTTCGTGGAACAAATTTTATACCCATCTCTTGAATTGGACTGCCTTTGCTTGATCATTGAAAAGGAAAAGACAAAGAAGTAAGGATTTCATGTTTGAATTGCATTAACATAATTTTGGCTTGACCTATGAATCTATGATCCTACTTCAAAATTGAAGACGGATTGTTAAAAGTGGTTGATGTTCCATTTGCTGCCCTCATTGCATCAATTACATACCTAACACATGAGAATACAGAAAAGACATTAGTGGAAAATTTATGTTCCAACAGAAAGGAGTGTTCATAAGGATGAGAAGTATGACAAGATAATATGTTGGTACCCTGGCGATGAGCAAGAAGTGAAGAAATATTGAAATAATGTAGCCGAAAAAACCACCAAATATGCTGCAGTATACCTAAAAATGGGCATTCAAGGTGGAGAATAAAAACTGTTAAACAAGGGAAAACTAAAACTCAAAGGAGTGTACACAATTCAAATTAACAGAAGAAAATTACAAAAAGTGAGCACACTCCCAACATGTCTTTGGAAAGAATAAATATTATAATCAAGAAGCATCATAATTGAGGAACGAGGAAAAAAACCATAATATCTAAAAACTTTTAAATTTATGGTGAATAAGAACCAATTTGCATCTATTTTCTTTGTAGTCGATTAACAGGGATTGGTAAAAAGAGCGGGAAACACAGGTAGATAACGTGATACCATGTGTCTAGCATAAGGATTCATGTATGCTTTTGGAAGCAACATAAGAGAAATTTCAGGAGACTTTTTATCAAGGTATATTTGACATATAATTGGGAAACAGAAATATAGGTGGAAGCATGCAAAACCCATACAGATGTAGGACAAGCATTATCACTTCTTTCCAATATCAAAACTAATCCAAAAGTACATTGACTAAGTAGAAACTAAAAATAATAATTTTGTTACAACGCTCACCAGAAAGTCAAGCTACTTTTCTAATTGATGTTCTCAAATGGAAGCAGATGTTAATCAATCATAGATGTTAAGGCATGTCACCGCACGAGGATTTAGCAAAGGCCAATAAAAGCTAGTTCCTCTCACATCCTTGGGCACGAACTTTTATTTTGTGGTTTACATACAATGCTTTTAACCTGAAGTTAGACAGTCATCAAATCTGTAAAGCACGAGGGAACCCCTATATTGAAGCATATAATTTAATTAACACTTCGAGATACAACCGCTCTCCCTACAATCTAGTCTGGGACAATCCAGTTGGCTAGAAGGTGATAGATTTGTTATGATAGGGTAGGGATCAATTCCTGACAAACACATCTCGTCGGGGAAAAAATTTCTCCCACCCTCTAACCACTTGACCTACGCTTAGAGTGAGCATAATCACCTTCTACTACAATAGTCCGGGATGACCCAGACCATCAAATCAAGATAACACCACGTGAAAAGAATGATATATTCCCCTAAAATAAGTGTTTCAGTGACGAAGTAGTTGACAACGAATAGCTATACTTATAATCTTGCTGTTTATTGAACACAAACCGAGACCACTGCTGGTGTGCGCAATCTTTTTTCTTTTTTTTCTGATATCCACCAATCATAGATACAAAAAACAAAGGCATTTAATGGCCATAATTAGGAAACAGAAGAGAGCAAGGGTTTTGAAAGCTACCAAGGCTCCTCTCTGGTCCTGCGTATCAATGAGACATCGAAGACGAAAACCACTCCCACGAAAATCACATGAAGAAGCACCATCGACAACTTCAATCCCCATGATAATCTGGTCGCTGCTCAAAGGCCCGAAATCACCCAGGCAACGAATGCATCGATCATAAAAATTATTTTTAAAAAAATCTCGAATTCTTCGGGCGAGGATGATATCCTACCGCGGTCGCAAAGGTCGGGACAGATCAGGAAGCAGCGGTCGGAGAGCTTCTCGCGACCGGTGGATGAGACGCCAGCAGCCGCCATCTGCCTCTCGATCGATCCAAGATCCCCCGCCTCGGGCTCGAGAAGAACACAAGTGATGGTGATGATGGACCGGGATGGGAGTGTGGGTGTTTCGTAGTGAACAGCGGACCGCGCTGCCCACGCGTCAAGTACGAAATGGTATAAAACTTTGTGACGTACTCGAAGACGAGTAGTTGATCCTCGAAAGGAGCGAGAACGGGCAGATGGGGTGTGCGGCCCACCCACAAAGAAGCTGTCAGCCGAATCGATCACGCGTGTAAGATCATGATGAGGCGTCTCGGTAGCAGCGGATGGTCGCGATCTCCTCTGGCAATTCATCTGGCGAGGTCACACCGCACACGATCCCGTCGAGATGAGACCGATGGAGCTGTTGGTGAGAATAATTCAAGATTATTAAGAGCAATTTTAGAATTATATCAGACGAGCGATTCTATTTGATCACTTTGGAAACAAATTAATGGGAGATCAATTAAAATATTTTTTTATAATGGTTGTTATTCACCCCCGCCTCTCGGCCTTCGCCTAACAGGCAACAGCGCAGTAGCAGTCAATAGAACGGCGCACCTCTGTTTCTTCGGTCTGCGCTCGCTCACGCTCGCCCCCTCCCACAGTGCTCCGCGAGACCAACCTGAAGCGGCACCGAGACCATGCACGCCAAGACGGACTCCGAGGTCACCAGCCTGACGGCGTCCTCGCCGCCCCGCTCCCCGCCGCGGCGCCCCATCTACTACGTCATGAGCCCTGCCCACTCCAACCACGACCCTGACCGCGCCTCCTTCGGCGGTTCCACCCCTGGCGCCTCCCCTCTCCATCCCCACCACCATCGCTACGCCAGTTCCCCCATTCACCACTCCCGCGAGTCATCCGCCACCCGCCTCTCCGCCTCCCTCAAGGACAACACCTATGCCTCCTGGCGCAAGCTCCAGCCCCACCCCCACCACCGGCCGGGGAACGCCGCCTCCTCTGCCTGCTCCGACGACGACGACGACGAAGACGAGGCCACAATCCCTGTCCGATGCTACGTTGCTGGGTTCGTCCTCGGCTTCGTCCTCCTCTTCACCCTCTTCTCCCTCATCCTCTGGGGCGCCAGCAAGTCCTACAAGCCCGACGTCTTCGTCAAGGTCAGTAACCCGAGACAACTCGTTTCGTCCATTCCCCAACTCAGCTCCGTAACCCGAGTCGACTCGCTTCTCGCAGAGCGTCGAGTTCCAAAGCTACGACATCCACGCCGGGACCGACGTCACGGGCGTGCCCACCGAGATGCTCTCCATAAACTCGACGGTGAGGATCGCGTTCCGCAACCCAGCCACCTTCTTCGGCGTCCATGTCTCCTCCACGCCCTTCCAACTCTACTTCTCCAACCTGAAGATCGCCACCGGATTAGTAAGCAGCATCTCCCCCTTCCTTCCTCTTCCTTTTAGACTTTCCTTTTCCATTCCCCACTTCGGAGCTCCCCCAATAGCAAATTTCCACGTAGTCCGAGCATCGTAACGCAGGATGCGAGCAGGTTCTCCGATGTCGAACAGCGGGAAAGGAGGGAGGACAAAGTCCTTAAAGTTCTGACAGTGTTTCGTACCTGACGGGTTTAAAGAAACTCAGTTGTAAAAAAATAATAATAATAATTTTCGTTCTTATTTCTAGTTTTCTTTTTTAATCGAGAATGGTGCTACTCCCTAAATTTGAACAGATGAAGGAGTTCTACCAGTCGCGGAAAAGCGGGCGGGTGGTGGCGGTGGCGGTGGGGGGCCGGCAGGTTCCGCTCTACGGCGGCGGCGCGGGTCTGAGGAGCCGCACCGAGGACGGAGGGCCACCGGCGACGGTGGCGTTCGAGCTGTCGTTCACGGTGCGGGCCCGGGCGTACGTTCTGGGCCGTCTGGTGAAGTCCAAGTTCTACCGCCGCGTCCGGTGCACGCTGCGGTTCCGCGAGGACCGGCTCGGGAAGCCGCTGGGCCTCTCGAACGGCTGCGAGTACCGCGATTAACGAGGCTGCAGAGGAGGAAAGGTCATTCGAAGTCCGTGACGCTGCATTTTGTCGTCGAGTCATTGTGTCGCTGGCAGCTGTTTTTGAATTTGAATCGATTCGAAATCGACTAATTAATATGCCCGTTTCATTCGGGAGGAAGTCCATTTACTAAATTTTCGTATAATCCTGGCATAATTATTTAGGATTTTTTTTTAAAATAAAATTAATAAATTCTTAATATATATATATATTACGTTTATAAAGGAAAATGACTTTTAAAAGCAGTTCTCATCGTCAATTCGGCCCTATGAACGTGGCCCCAACACATGACATGATGCACTGAATTGGTAACATAACAACTCTATAACTGAAAATAGATAGTGCCATTAAGGAACCCAGCCCAGCATGAACCTCTCCTCGACTCGATTCCTCACTGTTGCGTGAGTTAAAAGCCAAAGCATTCGTCTGTGGCGTTTTTGTCAGTCCATCTCAAAATTATTATGGAGAAGAAAACTCAAGACTAATTTAAAGAAGATAAATTATGATGATGGAAGAAGTAAGAGGATGGGAGTGAGTTGCAGATATTTACACCCTACCAATCTAAGATTTGAACCTTAAACCCTACGCGATAAATAATAATCCATTTATCACCTCAACCAAATTTGTAGAAGTGATTCTTCGTTATAATTTTAGGAGGAATAAGAAAGAGAGAGATCAGATTTTGATAAATTAAAAGTTTCTTTTTGTATTTGTATTTATGAATGATATGACAAAGAATGGAAAGTTTTCAGGTTGAGCCCGAGGGTCAAAGGACGAGGGCTTGTAGCTCCCTCGGGGAGAAAAGGGAGAGGCCCATCGATTCGCACGCCCGAAGATGATCAAAGGGGGTGCATGCAGAGTAACTTCTTGAACGGAAGAAACTGGGGCACTAGGCGCCGACACAGGCGGAACAAGAGTCACCGGCGGAGGGGACGCGAAGCAGGTCCTCTTCGGATGGGTGGTGGGGGTCCCAAACGGAGGTGAACGGTCGCCCGATCAATCGCGTCGGCACCTGGTCTCCAGTGAACAGGTGTCCGCGTCTAAGACTTCAAGCTCAGAATCCGACGCCTCCCCCTCAGGTGCTTTCCCCTTGCTCGAAGGAGGCACGTCGATGGAAGCTACTGCCGGAGAAGTGGAGACCGGGGTAGCTGACGATGAGCCGGATGGATCAGCGAGTGCGGCAGCTGCGGCAGCTACAAACACTAGTACAAAAAAGACCTTTAACAACGGCTTTTAATACCGGTTGTATTAAAACCGGTGTTAAAAAAAAAGGCGGTGGCATTTTTGTTATTATTTGAACTTTAAAATACTTTTAACACCGGTTCTTTTAACAACCGGTGTTAAAAATATATTTAACTACGGTTTTATAAATAATCGGGGTCATATGTTATAATTATTTGAACTTTAAAATACTTTTAACACCGGTTCTTTTAACAACCGGTGTTAAAAATATATTTGACTATGGTTTTGTAAATAACCGTGGTCATATGTTTTAAAAAAAACTAAAAAAGTAAAAAACAAAAAATTAAAAGATAAAAAACGGTAAAAGTTAAAACTTAAAAGTTAAAAGTTAAAATATTAATTAAAGTATTAAACCTACTTTTTAATCGAATTCACGATTTCTCAGCTGCCGTCGCCTCGTCTTCTCGACTCGCACCGACGCACCGCTTCTCGACTCGCGCCGTCTTCTCTGAGCTTTGCCAACGTCGCCAGCCGCCGCACCTCCGCCAGCGCCGCCGCATCACATCGCCTCCGCCAGCGTCGCCAGCGTCAGCCGCCGCACCTCCGCCAGCGCCGCCGCATCACATCGCCT
Source organism: Boesenbergia rotunda (assembly GCA_024364735.1). Lineage (NCBI taxonomy): Eukaryota > Viridiplantae > Streptophyta > Magnoliopsida > Zingiberales > Zingiberaceae > Boesenbergia > Boesenbergia rotunda. Next base: position 129,962 of record JAGFNQ010000195.1, read on the forward strand.
CCGCCAGCGTCGCCAGCGTCAGCCGCCGCACCTCCGCCAGCGCCGCCGCATCACATCGCCTCCGCCAGCGTCGCCAGCCACCGCGTCTCCGCCAGCGTCGCCTGCCTCCGCCAACATCGCGCATCGCGTCGGCTCCAGCCTCCAGCCTCCATTGCGTCGGCGGTAACCAATCAACTGATCAAGTTCATGACTGTGTCCAAAGTTTGCCCCATCAAGTTCATGACATTAATAAAATCTGAAATAATAAGAAACCTTTGGGTCATTCTGAAAAGTTTCCAAAAACAAGCGAGCAAAACCTAACGCCTCCCAAAACCCTGGCATATTGTTCTCATTTGGTATTCTCAAGCTTCGCGGCGTCGCCGTCGCTCTCTTTCCCTCACCTGTCCTCCGCTGCGACTTCAATTGATCATGGCGGATGGTATCGAAGAGGCGGCTTCCAATCTCACTCTCACGGATTCACCCGCCGCGGACATCCAAAGCAAGAAGTATGTTATTTAGGATTCCCCCCTCTTCAATCGGTTCCGTTTTCTTCGAGTGTATTGTTACTTCCTATTTGTTCTTCCAATTTTTTCAGCGCTCTGAAGAAAGAGCTAAAGAAGAAGAAGAAGGAAGAGGAGAACCGGCTTAAAGATGAAGAAAAGAAGAAGAAGGTATCTTTTTGTGTTTATTTTCCTTGAAGAATTGCGTGGTATGATTCGTCCTTTAGGATGAGTTAAATTTCTTCGCTTCCTTCTATTTGATGCTTGTGCTAGAAAAGTTTTGTCTTTGGTAGATAATTATTTTCAAGGTCTCATATTTTGCTACTAAATTTGTAGGCTGCTGCAACGCCTCAGTCGCAGAAGCAGATTGTCGCTCATGATGAAGATATGGACCCGACGGTTCTCTCGCCTTCACTTTCTTTTGATTCTCCAGCAATAAAAAAGATTATATATATATATATATATATATATATATATATATATATATATACAACAACAACAACAACAACAACAAAGCCTTATCCCACTAGGTGGGGTCGGCTAGATGGATCCTTTTACGCCATTGAGTTCTATCCCCTACTATATCATCATCTAGATTTAAATAAAATTTATCTTGTTTTATTGTTGCCAACCAAGTCTTTTTTGGTCTTCCTCTCCCTCTTTTAATGTGCGTATTTATCATAGTTTCACATCGTCTAACAGGGGCATTTATTGGTCTTCTAAGTACATGTCCATACCATCTCAAACGTGTCTCCCGAAGTTTTTCTTCAATAGATGCAACTCCGACCTTCTCTCTAATACTCTCATTCCTTATTCTATCTATCCTCGTATGTCCACACATCCACCTTAACATCCTCATCTCTGCAACTTTCATCTTTTGCTCATGTGCTCGAGTCATAGCCCAACATTCAGCACCATATAACATAGCAGGTCTAACTGCCGTTTTGTAGAACTTCCCTTTAAGTTTTAGAGGTACTTTACGATCACATAAGACACCCGATGCTAATCTCCATTTCAACCATCCTGCTTGTATTCTATGTAAGACATCTCTCTCAATTCCTCCATCACTTTGCAAGAACGATCCTAAATACTTAAAGTTCTCGATTTTAGACAACTCATCATCTCCTATCTTAACAATTGTTTCACTACGTCTAGCATTGCTAAACTTAAATTCCATATATTCAGTCTTTACTCTACTAAGCCTAAAACCTTTCATTTCTAGAGTTTCCCGCCAAGATTCTAGTTTAGCATTTACTCCTTCACGTGTCTCATCTATCAAAACAATATCATCTGCAAACAACATGCACCATGGCACTGTATCTTGAATGTGCCTAGTGAGTTCATCCATGATTAGTGTAAAAAGATAGGGACTTAAAGCTGATCCTTGATGTAACCCTATCCTTATTGGAAATGCTTCAGTCAATCCACCTGAAGTCTTCACTCTAGTCGTTACATCTTCATACATATCTTTAATTAGGTCAATATATGTTACGCTAACGCCTCTCTTTTCTAGAATTCTCCATATAATTTCTCTTGGTACCCTATCATAAGCTTTTTCTAAATCAATAAATACCATGTGTAGATCTTTCTTTTGCTCCCGATATTTTTCAATTAATTGCCTAAGAAGATGTATAGCTTCTATTGTCGACCTTCCAGGCATGAACCCAAATTGATTTTCGGTTACCGTGGTCTCCTTCCTCAATCTTTTTTCTATTACTCTTTCCCAAAGTTTCATGGTATGACTCATTAATTTAATACCCCTATAGTTTGCACAATTTTGTATGTCTCCTTTGTTCTTATATAAGGGAACTAGACTACTTACCCTCCATTGATTAGGCATTTTTTTTGTTTTCAATATTAAATTAAATAATTTTGTAAGCCATTCAATACCTTTTTTCCCTAAACATTTCCATACCTCTATTGGGATATCATCCGGTCCCACGGCCTTTCCATTTTGCATCTCTTTCAAAGCTTGTTCTACTTCTGAAGTTTGAATTCTCCGATGAAAATTAAAATTTCTATACTCATTTGAAATACTTAAATTGCCTAAGTCAAGTTGGTCCCCTAAACTTTCATTAAAAAGTTGATGAAAGTAAATCTTCCACCGCTCTTTTATTTCGCTATCATTTACTAGTACTCTATCGCATTCATCTTTAATACATCTTATTTGACTAAGGTCTCTTGTTTTCCTTTCTCTTGCTTTAGCTATTTTATAAATGTCTCTTTCCCCTTCTTTTGTATCTAAATTTTGATATAATCGTTCAAAAGTTTTATTTTTTACTTCATTCACTGCTTTCTTAGCCTCTTTCTTGGCTATTGTATATTTTTTTAAGTTTTCCTCGTTCTTACAAATATATAATTCCTTATAAGCTATTCGTTTTTCTTTCACTTTCTCTTGTACTTTCTCATTCCACCACCAAGATTCCTTCCTTGGTGGTGCATGCCCCTTTGACTCACCGAGTACATCCTTAGCTACTATTTTCAACTTTGATACCATCTTATCCCATGTCGTATTAGAGTCGCTATATATTTCATCTAATGCTTGTATTCCTACCTTCTCCTTCAATATGTTTTGCTTCCCATCCTTTAACTTCCACCACTTAATTCTAGGAGTCGTGTATATTTTTTCCTCTATTGATATTATAACTAAGGCGTATATCTAACACTACTAATCTATGTTGGGTAGTTAAGCTTTCTCCAGGGATAACCTTACAATCTTTACAAATCTTCCTATCTCTCTTCCTAACCATAAAATAATCAATTTGTGATTTATTATTCCCACTTTTGAATGTGATCAAGTGTTCTTCTTTTTTCTTAAAAAATGTATTAGCTAGTATAAGGTCATATGCTATCGCAAAATCCAATATAGTTTTTCCTTCTTCATTTCTTGTTCCAAACCCATAACCCCCATGTACTCTCTCATATTCTTCATTTTTCGCTCCGACATGTCCATTTAGATCGCCTCCTATTAAAATCATTTCATTTGGCGGAATGTTTTGTAATACCTCATCTAAATCGCTCCAAAATCTTGATTTAGTTTCTTCATCTAATCCTACTTGAGGTGCATATATGCTAATTACGTTCACAACTTCTTTCGCCACTACTATCTTGAGAGCTATAATTCTATCCCCCTTTCTAACTACACCAACAACTTCATCTTTTAAAGAACTATCTACAAAAATACCCACTCCATTTCTTGTTTTACTCTTTCCTGTATACCATAACTTAAAACCCGAGTTCTCTATCATTTTTGCCTTCTCACCTACCCATTTTGTCTCTTGCACACACAAAATACTAATTTTTCTCCTAATCATTGTATCTACTACCTCCATTGTTTTACCAGTGAGAGTTCCTATATTCCATGTTCCAAATCTGAGACTATTACTTTTCTTATAATGTTTATTCTTAGTCCACCTATGGTGTGAGAACTCTTGCCTATTTAACACTACACCCAAGTTCTCATGGAGATGTAGCGGTCCTTGCCGAGACGTTACAGTCGGACCCTGCAACGCGAACCCTTGCATATTTAGCACTACACCCGGGTTCTGGAGATGTAGCGGTCCTTGCCGAGACGTTACAGTCGGACCCTGCAACGCGTTCCTTCCGGGGAACATCCTAGCATTAGCATAATACTTTAATGGATCCATTCATTGAGTATTTGCCATAGTTTTTTTACGCTGGCTGGCAACCTAACGCAACCCTCCTCCTTTATCCGGGCTTGGGACCGGCCATGACTAGGTCGTCACAGGCGGAGTTATATATATATATATATATATATATATATATATATATATATATATTTGTTTCATATGTGCTTGAATTTTTGTGCATCTCCATCTTATCGCAACAATATTATGAGAATAGGCTGAAGGCATTGGCACTGATAAAAGCAACTGGAGGAAATCCCTACCCGCATAAGTTTAACGTATCCATGACAATTTCAGAGTATATTGAGAAGTACAAGACACTGAGGGAGGGGGAACACCTTAAGGATGTTGAAGTTAGCTTAGCAGGTAATACCATGTTTTGGTACAATTATTTTACATGCATTTAATTTATGTTCTTGTTTTTGATGTCTTTACTGATCTTTGTTTCAAGGGAGAATCATGAACAAGCGAACATCTTCATCAAAACTATTCTTTTATGACCTATATGAAGGTGGTCTTAAAGTTCAAGTCATGGCTGATGCTAGGTATCACATGCTATGTTCAGTTGAACTGCTTTTGGTCTCATTTTTCTAACTTTATGGACTGCTGTAGAAGGGTTGAGCATACTGCAAATTTGAATTGTGCTGGTCTATATCTGAAAATCAGCTCTTGGTCTGAGTTAATTTGGCTGGAAAGATAGGAGGATAATGGGAAGGGAGAGGGAAAATAACACATTCATATATATATATGAATGGTTCTCCCTCCTACTTTGCTGCCAAAGTAAACCCAGAATTATGTTATCAATATTATTATGTGTTTTCCACATGCATGTTCAATATTTCTATCACTCAACTAATAATATTGCTTGTTAAACATGATGGGGCAAATTTCTGTGTCCAAAGAAATCTCCGAAGATGAGATTGATGACATCAAAAGATGTTGGGCAACTTATTTGTTAGAGGTTGCTAATGTGTCAAATAAGGATCTATCTGCCTCTAGCTAGTTCTTTGGTTAAATCTCAAATGGCATCTGACTCCTGAATCATTTACTTGGTTTTGCTGGCCAGACCTTGTTATGTGGTCTTATTGGAGTTCCACCTTCAAATGGTGTCATCCCACAATCTCCAATGCACACGAAAAGTTTGGCCACCCTCAAACACCAAGTAAGCTCCAAATTGTGAATGATTGATTATATTGCTTCTCTCTCCGTAGCATTATTTGATATTTTTTCATTGGAATTTTCTCACAGTTGCTTCGCAATCGACTGGTAGCCACTGCACGCCAAAGCATGAAAAGAAATTCAAGCTTGACTCAAGTACTGTATGGAAATATGCAAGACGCTTATAAGAGATGGAATGCTAAGCTGGTCGAAGTTCTGCAACGTACTCCTCACTATTTGATCTTGGACTAGACCGTTTGCTTGCAAACTCGTGTGGCAAGCTTCTACATTGTCTTTGCTTGGAAAATCACATAGCGAGTAGGAGTATAATGTGTTATTTGATTTACATTTTGCTTTTGTTGAAAGAAAAATGGATAGTTGTAAAATAGATGGATTGTTTTGTTTTTGAAACTAATTGGATGTTGCATTTACTTAATTCATGGTGTGTTATTGATTATGGATAAACTATTATATTATTGTGTTCTTTTATATGTCTAGAAAAATTATAAATAAAAATAAATATGAAATTTATATAAAAAATTAAGACTTTTGACACCGGTTGTTTCTAGAACCGGTGTTAAAACATCATTTTTAACACCGGTTGTTTCCAGAACCGGTGTTAAAAATGATGTTTTAACACCGGTTGTTTCCAGAACTGGTGTTAAAAATGATATTTGAACGCCGGTTATTTAAAATAACCGGTGTCTAAAATGGCTTTCCCGCCTCATAATTGAACTTTTAACAACGGTTATTAACCGGTGTTAAATCTATATATTACACCGGTTTGTTAACCGGTGTTAAAAGTCTATACTTACAATGCCGGCTGGATCAACACCGGTTCCGGAACCGGTGTTAAAAGTCGAAAATAACCGGTGTTAAAAGCCTTTTTCCACTAGTGAAACGTGACATCATCCAAGATGAACCCTGCCTTCAGGGATTCCGCCAACATTTTGACCCGAAGAAGATACGGGGTCACTGGAGATGTTGGCTAAGAAACGAAGGATGTACACCGGAAGCAGAAGAGTGTCGGGAGAAAGAAAGCTACGAGGAAGACCGCCGCTGGCACCTATATAGGGAAGCAGTGGTCAATCCTAGCCGTTGGGGGAAGGCCACAAGAAAAAGCAAGATCGGGTCAGAACCCTCCGATGGGATCCACGAGGAGACGTAGGGACTCGATAAGACGCATGCACGCCCGGCGGCAGACGTTTCGTCGCCCGAGGCGATCGTAACAGGCGGCTGACGCTTCGGCGCCTAAGAAACCACTGGGCAGAGGACACATGTCCTGTTCAATTAATGCAGTCCTCATAAGGAAAGGTACGAAGTGGACAGATTAGACAGTCGACCTGCCAACCAGGTGGCTGGGGCAAAAAAGGCTGCCCCGATACAGACCCCTGGTGCATAAGGTAACCTTCCACGGATCACTTGTTGGTGCAGACAGCACCTAAGTCGAACCTGTATTTTGATAATGGCAAAAGGGTTCAAAAGTTAAGATGTTATGTTTATCTAACATACTACTTGAGTGTGCAGATTAAAGTCCTAGCAAAGGACTGCTAGGCACCTAGCGAAGGACTGCTAGGCATCAGAACCCTAAGACCCAGCGAAGGGCTGCTGGGCACCTAGCGAAGGGCTGTTGGGCACTTAGCGAAGGGCTGCTAGGAGTTAAAGACCTGGCGAAGGATTGCTGGGCACCAGGCGAAGGACTGCCTAGAATTAAAGACCTGGCGAAGGACAGCTAGGCACCAGGCGAAGGACTGCTTGGAACTGAAGACCTAGCGAAGGGCTGCTAGGAGTCAAAGACCTGGCGAAGGACTGCTGGGCACCAGGCGAAGGACTGCCTGGAACTGAAGACATGGCGAAGAACTGCTGGGCACCAGGCGAAGGACTGCCTGGAACTGAAGACCTGGCGAAGGACAGCTAGGCACCTGGCGAAGGACTGTTGGGCAAAAGTCCAACCGGAGGAGCCAGTTGGCATCAGGTAAATTCTCCTGAGAGGAGTAGGTGAGGATGCGTTCCCCGTCGAGGGAACAGTAGGCGTCGGTTCGACCTAGGGCTCCATTTTGGAGACTCAAAGTCAAAACCAAGACAGCTAAGGTTGTATAACTCACTAACATATTTGCTCTATCTTGTTTGGTACTAACCCTGGATGCAGGACCGAAGGAACGAGTGTCTGCAGCTCAGAAAGCCTCAAAGGAGTAAGGCAGCAGCTAGGTTGGGCGCTCGGAAGGACCTGGGCGCCCTAAGTACAAGTCAAACAAGAGTTCAGCAAAAGTACGCTTCGGAAGCATACTGGGCGGGGCGCCCCCATGCTCCCAGCCGCCCCCGTGCTCCCGGGCGCCCCGGATGCCTCGGGCACCCCGGGCTCAAGCTAACGAAGTGGATAAGACTTATCCAGCCGAGAAGCCCGCTGAAAGAGTCAACCAGGGCGCCCCCTGCATCCCGGGCGCCCCCACAGTCAACTCTCAGCCCTATTCGAGTGGGATAAGGGCTGACCGAGACTTGCTCGGATCAGCTGACACGTAGGGGGGCGCCCCCAACGTTCAGGGCACCCCGAGAGGCTATAAAAAGCCCCTCGACCCCAAGGCTTCAAACAAGAACTTCTTCCAACGCAAACACGCTCTTCTACTCAAGCGCTTCGCTCCAGAAACCTCTCAACTCGAGATACAAGCGTCGACGACGTCCCTCTGCTCCGAGATACATTCCACACCGGACGTCGATAACGAAGAGTTGTCTTTTCTTTTATTTGAAGGGCTAGAAATACTGGATGATTATGAAATACTCTCAGTTCAGGAAGGTGATGAGCCATCAGATGCCATTTATAGCATTTCAGAAGGAAAGGATCATCAGGTGAACACCATCCTAAACCATGAATTCCTATTTGTTTTTATAGAACAAACAAACTCCTATATGATAGGGAAATCTGAAGGATGGTAGCCAATGGTTAAAATCCCCAAGGTTCAACATGACTGTAACCATATATGGGAAATCAATGGTGAAATTCAACCACTCTACCAAAGGTGTACTTGTTGCAAAAGGGAAACTATGCAAAGGCACTGCATGCATTGTAGTACCTGCAAAATAACATCCTGCGGCATGTGCACAAGAAATTACTTCGACATGAGCATTCCTGTGGAAAGATCAGCCCCGATTCCTTTTTCCCCCACTAATTTGATCCAGGAACAGCAGAACTACATTACATGGGCAAGGGCTGAAATAGAGAGACTAAAGCAAGAAGTAGCCAGTGCCAAGCTACTTACAGAAATCCAAATGGACGCCCTGAAGAAAGAGTTTTCTGCTAAAGAGGAAGAGATGATTAGAGCCCACAGTGCTGATAAACTGGAGGTTGATACTGAAAACGAGGAACTTCAGCTTAGAATTGACCTCTTAGAATTGGAGAATAAAGATCTGAAAGACTTGAAAAATCTGAGGAAGAGCAAGAAGAACAAGTACCCGTATATCCTGAGGAAGAAGAAGAATTGCACGTTCTAATTGACTCAGGAAAAGAAAAGGTATTCTCCATCGAAGAAGCAAAGCAACCAAAACCAAAAACAAATGGGCTTTTCAATTTGGTAGTAGAATTAATGATACCAGGAATTGAAAGCTTCAAGGTTAATGCTATTCTGGACACAAGCGCCACCACTTGTTGCATTGATCAGGTATCAATACCTCCTCTAGCTATTGAAGATAATACATTTATTGTTAATTTCAGCGGAATCAATTCCAAGACAACAGCCAATAAAAAGCTGAAGTATGGAAGTATGAAAATAGGGGATCATCAATTTCGCATACCCTATACTTATGCTTTCCCTCTTACATTGGGAGGAAATATTAATATGATTCTTAGATGCAACTTTATTCGAGCCATGAATGGGGGAGTTCGTATTGAAAGAAATGAGGTAACATTTTATAAAAATGTTACTACAATTCATACTCAACAAATGGTTCCTACTGCTGCTATTATTGAGGAACTAGATCTTGAAGAGGAGGAATATAATCAAATTCAAGAACAGGTATGTTTATGGCAACCTGGGCAATATTTACAAGACTTAATTACGGATTTGACTAATACAGGCTATATCGGGAATAATCCTATGAAATACTGGAGGTCAAACCAAGTTACATGCAGGCTGGATATTAAGAATCCTGATTTAATAATTGAAGACAGACCACTCAAGCATGTTACTCCCCAGATGCAGGATTCTTTCAAAAGGCACATCAAATCCCTATTGGACCTCAAGGTTATTAGGCCCAGTACCAGCCGACATCGAACTACTGCAATCATTGTTTATTCTGGTACAACTATGGATCCAAAGACAGGAAAAGAAACCAAGGGCAAGGAAAGGATGGTCTTTAATTATAAGAGACTAAATGACAATACTCATAAAGACCAGTATAGCCTTCCTGGAATCAACACCATAATACATAGAGTTGGCAGGAGTAAGATTTATTCAAAATTTGACCTTAAAAGTGGTTTCCATCAAGTAGCTATGGCTCCTGAGTCAGTTCCATGGACAGCCTTCTGGGTACCTGATGGTCTCTTTGAATGGCTTGTTATGCCATTTGATCTTAAAAATGCTCCAGCTATATTTCAGCGCAAAATGGACAACTGCTTTAAAGGTACTGAAAAATTCATAGCAGTCTATATTGATGATATATTGGTCTTTTCAGAAAATGAAGAAGAACATCGGGAGCATCTCAAGATCCTGTTAAAAATTTGCCAACAGAATGGGTTGATACTAAGCCCAACAAAAATGAAAATTGGTAGCCCAACAATAGAATTTTTGGGAGCTACTATTGGGCATTCAAAAATCAAGCTGCAAACCCACATAATTTCAAAGGTCGCTGATTTTAACAACAAGGACCTCCAGACCACAAAAGGATTGCGATCTTGGCTTGGAATTCTTAATTATGCCCGCTCTTACATCCCTAATCTGGGTAAAATACTTGGACCTTTATATTCCAAGACATCTCCAAATGGAGAAAAGCGAATGAATACTCAGGATTGGACACTAATAGAGAAGGTAAAGACTATGGTCAGAAATCTTCCAGATTTAGCAATACCCCCTGCAAGCTGTTTTGTCATTATTGAATCAGATGGCTGCATGGAAGGATGGGGCGGAATTCTCAAATGAAAACCCCAAAAATTTGACCCAAAGTCTTCAGAATTAATCTGTGCATATGCAAGTGGAAAATTTTCCCCACCAAAATCCACAATAGATGCAGAAATTCATACCATTATGAATAGCATGAATAGTTTTAAGATATATTATCTTGACAAAGAAGAGCTTTTAATTAGAATCGATTGTCAGGCAATTATAAGCTTCTTCAACAAAACTGCACAGAATAAGCCTTCTCGTGTCCGCTGGATAACCTTTACTGATTTCATTACCGGCCTTGGCATTTCTATCCAGTTTCAACATATCGACGGTAAAGATAATCATTTAGCTGATGCTTTATCTAGACTTGTCTGCTTTGTTACAGGGCCATGGATTCCATCCGAAGAGGACCTGAATATACTCACCCACTTCGAAGTAACACTTGGGCAACTGAAGGACAGGCCTCATATTCAGGCTTCCCAGCACCTTGCGGGCCTTATCCATTACTGGACCAATATGAAGAGCTCGCCACAGGAATTGGGCCAAGCACTAACACGCCCTACGAAAAAGACAAACGACAGCACATGGAGGACATCGAAAACACTGCGGCAAGGAATCTCCTCAACAGTCTGTGGGAACTCAAGCTTATCATCAATGCAAAAGAACAAGACTTTGTCAGCCGCTGCCAAGTCAAAAGAGGACTCCACCTTTACTTTAAAGATGCTTTGCTAGAAGTGATGCAGACTAAAGAAGCATTATTGAACGCCTTTATTCACGTGCAAGGGGTTGTCCAGAAAATAAAGGAGACACCACCATGAGAAAGTAGAGCAATGGTGGGCCCTTAAAATCCAAAGAAGATCTCCACTCATTGAGAACCGTCCATCTGTAAAAATCATAGCTGTAAAGTAAGGCATCTGCTTGATGTAAAATTAGGTACTGAGTACAAAGAAGGCTTTTGTGAGTGACGATGGGGCCCAATGAGCACCCGATTCACAGCCTGACTTCTTATTGTGCTCCCAGTGCATGGTGCGTAGAGCGGAGAGCGAAAGCACCCAGTGCATGGTGCGTAGAGCGGAGGCACCCAGTGCCTTGGTGGTGCGCAGAGCGGAGGCACCCAGTGCCTTGGTGGTGCACAGAGAGGACGCACCCAGTACAATGCAGAAGCACCCAGTGCGTGGTGCGCAGAGCGGAGGCACCCAGTGCCATGGTGGTGCGCAGAGCGGACGCACCCAGTGCGGAGCGGAAGCACCCAGTGCGTGGTGCGCAAAGCGGAGGCACCCAGTGCCTCGGCACGCGACCAAATCGAGACGGCACAACAGGCCACTTCCTAAGCAAACATCCGGCTTTACACCCTAAAGCACGCCGAGCGAAAGGCGCGAGCTCTTCAGGCAAAGGCCCAGGCCGAGTCGAACCGGGCGAAGTCTGAACTTCAGAAGGCGTCTACTGCCACCGACTCCCTTCGGGCCCAACTGGAGACCAGAGATGCTGAGGTTCTGGCCCAATCACAAAGGATAACTGAGATGTCTGCGGCACTCTCTTCCAAGGACCAATTGTTGCAAGGACAGAAGGAGGAGCTCGAACAGTTACTGAAGGAGAAGTCCAAGTGGGAGGCCGCTAGATCAGAGTTGACAGAACTTCGCTCTCGTAGGGAAACCGAACACTCCGAGTGGGAGGCGGCTAGATCGGAGCTGACGGAGCTCTGATCCTACAAGGAAACTGAACCCTCCAGATTGGAAAAGCATAGGCTCGAGTGCATCAATGCCCCAACCCATATGACCGAAATCGCCAAACGGTTCACGGACATAATTATGCCACAGGGAATTAACATCGTCCGCCAACTCAGGCTTGGCGGGTATTTGCTTCCCGATCTGCCTTCCACCGCAGTACGGCTTGAGGATATGTGTAAGGACCTGCCTAATGTGACCACAGAGTCTTTCAAGTGAAGGCCCGGCCTCCAGTATTTTCTCCTTCCTTTTTGTACTTATAAGGGCAGTTGACTCCTGATTATGTAACCTTTTTACCCTGCCGAATGAAACATTTCCCTTCTCCTTCGGGCTTCTTAAGCTCGCTTTTATTGTCAAGTGTTGGCATTCCCAATGATCATCAGTTGGAGCTCTCGGCTCGGGATGCTTCTTTACTGTATAAACCACTAAACTAAGGGGCATGCGAGGGCTGACCTGCCTGCAAGGGTTCGACCACTTGGTTAGGTCGAAACTCGGGGAGCGTGGGTTGCCACGCGACCGGCCAAGGCCTAAACGAAGGGATTTACGAGAGCTGGCCCGTTTATGAAGGTTTCTCTGCGCCTGTCCCATCAGGGTGATTCACATCTCAATTTCTGACAGCTGCCTTAACGAGCGATTAAACGTATCAATGGTGAAATGACGCATCGGGCAGCGAAACGTCTATCACTGGCCACTTGCTTTTGTTTTAATGCTTTTTCAACGTTTTCCCGCGACATGACCGAGCACGACCATTCGATCTTACGATTTACCGAGGCCTTCCACGAACGGCCGAGATGGTTTGCTTTCTCCTATATATAGGCGGCGACTACCAGCGTCGCTTTCAATCCCAACACTAGCGAGACCGAAATCCCTGCCAATTTTCCAGCCATTTTCCAATATGTCTGCCGACTCTTCCGAGGAACTGTTTTCTTTGAAAAGACTTTACACCTTCTCAGATGATTCTTACTTCTCTTCTTCGGAGGATGTGGATCGGGAACATCTTGAAATGATGCTTCCTCCAGACTCTCCACCCTCGACGGGGGTATTCCCGAGCACCGCTTCCCCCCGCGAAGGTACTTCTCGTAAGGGGAAGGAACCGATGAGGAAAGGGCTGGCTTCCAGCCTGGGGGTCTCCGATATGGATGACTTACCCTTGGAAACCCGTCGTCGTATGCTTCGTTCAGCTATCTTTTCGTCTTCACCTGGTACTTCCACTCCTCCCCACCGAGCGAAGCGAGCCAAGGTGCCGGCTTCTGCAGAAGCTACTGCCGCGGCACCATCGTCTTCCCGTATGACCTCCCTTCCGGGGCGCACCCATCCTCCACCTGTCCCCGAGGTATCCCTCTCTCCGCCGACTCGAGAGGTTGCCCTTCCTTAGTCAGGGAGCTCCCCTTTGGTGCCGCTCTTTTGCTAAGGGTGTTAATGTCTACCCTCCTCTGACGAAAGTCGTCTCCCCGAGCGTTACAACTCCCGGGGCTTCCTCTACTTTAACCTCGTCGAGGAGGGTTTGGATGTTCGTGCTAGCGGGGGATCCAAAGGGAGGTGTCCATACTATCCCTCGTCATTCGACCCAGAGTAGTTCTGTACACCGACCGGCTGGCAATACTGGCTCGATTATTGCTGGAGGGGTTACTATCATATACCCCCTATCTCAGCCAATGTCACTCCAGGGAGGCTCTTTGAGGGCATCCTCTCCCAAACTATGGGCCTCTGTTGGTGAGGATGCAGCCGCTAGCTCTCCTGGGTCAGTCTCTCCGAATGCCGCCCCCCACGGGGCACTAGCGAGTGACTCATATTCGAGGAGCAGTCTGGACAGGAAGTCTAAAGCCCCGTCCAGTCGAGAGCCTGGAAACTATGCTCGGGCGAGAGCACCTAGGCCCGAGCCGAGAAGCCTAAATCATGAAAGATGTTACTTTTGTTTCTCTTTTCTTTGCTTCTGACTCTTGCCTTCCTTTTTCGACAGGCGGTGCGGTCAGTTTGGATTTCTGAAGAGTTGGCTACGCTCAAGGCGCAATTGTTTGAGGCACACCACATCATCTCCACTTTGCGAGCTGACCTGAAGGCCAAAGAGGAGGAGTGGGTTGCCTGTGCTACGGAGCTTGGCAAGCTTCGACAAAGATACGAGATTCAAGCATCTGTACTGAAGGTCGTTCAACGACGCATTCAACGCCTCAAAGGCTATGCCGACTCTCTGCTCCAGGGCAAGTCCCCGAAGAAGACCAGTCGAGCTCCATGAACTAGTAGCGGTTATTACTGAGACATGTTCTCTTTATCTTCCTTTGTTAGAGAGGGACTAGGCCTCGCTTTTGTAATAATCTTTGATAGTAAGAATGCCAACTTTTCTTTACTCCTCGTTCTTGCGATGTGTATTTGTTAAGAATCTGAGCGGCGTTATTAACCCGAGTGAAGATTCCCCTACTTGGGTTCAAGTCGCTGCATGTTTCGGCGGGCTTCTAGGGTACAAGGTCTTTCCCCTGTGTTGGCCGCTCGGGCCGAGATATTTCATACTTTGCAACTCTCGGCGTGGAACATTCTCAAGTATACCAACAGCTCGGGCAAAAGCGAGTGATTCGGTATTTGGAGAGTGCATAAATGTTAACGAAATTGTCAACCAGGGCCATTCATAGCGTCGTTGTCGAGTCACGGACCTCGTTAGGCCATGTAGTGCCATTTTCACTCGGACCCCTCTTAGGAGGCAACCAAGTTAGGAAAATGTTTGAGAGATGTTTTTGCCTTAGGATTTCGAGAGTTTCGCATGCTCGGTCGGGTAATACTCAAAGAACGTGGGTCGCCACGCGCCTGGTTGAGGGGCGAACCGAGAGATGAACGTGAATCGCTTGAAGATGAGCGTCTGACCACTGACTCAGGCCGATTCTCAGGAGCGTGGGCCGCCACGCGTCCGATCGAAGACACTGAGCCGAGTGGGGCATGAAAGCTGGTCCACATATAACTTGCTGGCGAGGCAAGAGTTTGCGTACACGGTCGGGCAGGACTCAGGGAGCATGGGCTGCCACGCGTCTTACTGAGCAGCCGAGCCACGGGATAGATGTAACTAGTACAGAGCCGAGAGTCTGGACACTGACTCAGGCTGATTCTCAAGAGCGTGGGTCGCCACGCGTCCGATCGGAGACACTGAGCCAAGTGGGGCGTGGAAGCGGGTCCACTTATAACTTGCTGGCGAGGCAAGAGTTTGCGCACACGGTCGGGCAAGACTTAGGGAGCGTGGGCCGCCACGCGTCTTACTGAGCAGCCGAGCCGCGGGATAAGTAACACACACAGTCGGGCAAGACTCAGGGAGCGTGGGACGCCACGCGTCTTACTGAGCAGCCGAGCTACGGGATAAATGGCGCACACAGTCGAGCAAGACTCAGGGAGCATGGGACGCCACACGTCTTACTGAGCAGCCGAGCTGCGGGATAAATGGCGCACACAGTCGGGCAAGACTCAGGGAGCGTGGGTCGCCACATGTCTTACTGCGCAGCCGAGCTACGGGATAAATAGCACACACAGTCGGGCAAGACTCAGGGAGCGTGGGACATCACGTGTCTTACTGAGTAGCCGAGCTACGGGATAAATGGCGCACACAGTCGGGCAAGACTCAGGGAGCATGGGACGCCACGCGTCTTATTGAGTAGCCGAGCTGCGGGATAAGTAGCACACATAGTCGGGCAAGACTCAGGGAGCGTGGGTCGCCACGCGTCTTGCTGAGCAGTCGAGCTGCGCGATAAATGACGCACACAGTCAGGCAAGACTCAGGGAGTGTGGGTTGCCACGCGTCATGCTGAGCAGCCGAGCTGCGGGATAAATGGCGCACACAGTCGGGCAAGACTCAAGGAGCGTGGGACGCCACGCATCTTACTGAGCAACCGAGCTGCGGGATAAGTAGCACACACAGTCGGGCAAGACTCAGGGAGTGTGGGTCGCCACACGTATTACTGAGCAGCCGAGCTGCGGGATAAATGACGCACACAGTCGGGCAAGACTCAGGGAGCGTGGGTCGCCACATATCTTACTAAGCAGCCGAGCTGCAGGATAAATGGCGCACACAGTCGGGTAAGACTCAGGGAGCGTGAGTCGCCATGCGTCTTACTGAGCAGCCGAGCTGCGGGATAAGTAGCACACACAGTCGGGCAAGACTCAGGGAGCGTGGGACGCCACGCGTCTTACTGAGCAGCCGAGCTGCGGGATAAATGGCGCACACAGTCGGGCAAGACTCAGGGAGCGTGGGACGTCACGCGTCTTATTGAGCAGCCGAGCTGCGGGATAAGTAGCACACACAGTCGGGCAAGACTCAGGGAGCGTGGGCCGCCGCGCGTCTTACTGAGCAGCCGAGCTGCAGGATAATAGCTCGAGAGTCTGGAACATCTGCGAGCGGGGTAAGGACCATGCTCTTCCACTGTTATACGTGCTTTACATTGATATCATAACTTCTCACTCAGTGGCCCGATAGGGCTGAAGGTGGATTGCACTCCAGGGTCGATCCAACATTTTTCTCTTCTCATTCTCCAAGTAATAAGCTCCTGAAGCAAGCTTCTGAACGATCTTGAAGGGTCCTCCCCATTGCGGCTCCAGCTTGCTTACATCTCCCACGGGTTTGATTCTCTTCCAGACAAGGTCGCCCACTTGAAATGCCCTCGGCAGAACCTTCCGGTCATACTTATGTTTCATCTTCTGCCGATATGTGAACATCCAAGCCGCTGCTTTGTCTCGGATTTCGTTAACTAGGTCTAGCTCCAGACACCGCCTTTCGGAGTTATCTTCATCATAGGCCGCCCTTCGGTCCGATTCACACCCGACCTCGACCAGGATCACTACTTCGCTCCCATAGACTAGCTGGAAGGGCGTGCATCCGGTTGTTTCTTTGATCGTGATCCTCAGGGCCCTCAAGATGCTCGGGAGCTCTTCTACCCATGTTCCGCCGACGTGGTCAAGCTTAGTCTTTAATCCTCTAATGATCTCCCGGTTGACCACTTCCACTTGGCCATTACTTTGAGGGTAGGCTAAGAGGTGAAAGCTTGCTTGATGTCGTACTGTACGCATCACACTTGTATCTTCGTACCCTGGAACTGTCTTCTGTTGTCAGAGACTAGCTTATGTGGGATTCCGTACCGGCACAGTATGTCTCACCACAAGAACTTCATCACCACTTGCTCAGTGATGCGCGACAAAGCCTCAGCTTCTATCCACTTGGAAAAATAGTCGACGACCACTATCAAGTATTTCTTCTGAGCAGCGGCAGTTGGAAATGACCTTACTATGTCCATGCCCCACTGATCAAAAGGGCAAGAGACTGCCGATGCCTTCATGGCCTCCGTGGGTCGATGTGGTAAACACTGATGCTTCTGGCAGGATAGGCAGGTGGCAACCAACTCATTGGCGGCCTTCTGCAGGGTAGGCCAATAATATCCTAACATTATTGCCTTCCGCACCGTCGTGCGAGCACCGACGTGGTGTCCACAGATCCCCAAATGAATTTTCCTTAGTACATAATCAGCATTCTCTTCGTTTAGGCATCTGAGGAGAGGTCGAGCAAATGATCTCTTGTACAGGGCGTCGCCGACCATGGTATATCTGGACACATGCTTCTTGAGCCACCGAGCTTCCTCCCGGTCGACCGGCAAGGTTCCCTTTGTGAGGTAGGCGATGATTGGGGTTCGCCAGTTGGACTCCAACTCCAAATTGGCTTGTCTTTCTATCTGCATGATTAGCAATGCCGGGCCACCAGCCTGAGGAAGCACCCAAGAGCCGATTGAACTGGCCAGCTTAACCAATTCATCTGCCTTAAAGTTCTCCTCTCGTGGGATCTTCCTTACTTGCACTTCTTTGAATTCAGCCTTTAGCTTCTCATAGGCCTCGATGAAGGCCTGCAGCCGATCACTATTGACCTCGAATCGTCCGGCCAGTTGCTGGGTAACCAGCTGGGAATCTGAGTAAAGCACCACCCGGGTCGCCCTCACATGCTTAGCAGCCTGTAGTCCAGATATGAGGGCTTCATACTCGGCCTCATTATTCGTGGCCTTATACTCCAGTCGCACAAACAGGTGCATTTGTTCTCCACTCGGGGAGACCATCAGGATGCCAATTCTACTTCCGGACAGAGTTGACGAGCCATCCATATATATCTTCCATGCCTCTTCAATTTCGTCCGAATGCAGCTCACTTAAGAAATCAGCTAGAGCCTGAGCCCTGATAGCTGGTCGAGGCTGGTACTGAATATCATATTCACTCAGCTTGGTGGTCCACTTAATCAGTTGCCCGGATGCTTCAGGATTTGAGGCCACTCGGCCTAAGTTGCTGTTCGTCAGCACCACGATAGGGTGTGCCAAGAAATAAGGATGAAGTCTCCGAGCACCCAACAATAGCACATACATCAATCTTTCGAGTGTCATGTAGCGGCACTCGGCTCCCTTTAGTAAATGAGCAAAGAAATACATGGGCTGCTGCTCAGCTGCTTCCTGCTTAACCAAAACCAGGCTGACCGAGTCAGCCGACGCAGCCAAATACACATACAGAATCTCCCCGACCTCCGGTTTCGCCAACACGGGTAGCTCAGCAAGATAGGCCTTCAGTTTCTTCGAACGCCTTGTCACACTCGGCATCCCATTGGAATTTAGTAGTCTTGCGGAGAGTTTTGAAGAAAGACAACCCTCGTTTTGTCGATCGGGAAATAAACCGAGATAGGGCAGTGATTCGCCCAGCGAGCCACTGTGCCTCCTGTAGATTTCTGGGCGGGGGCATATCCAGTAGGGCCTTGACCTTGCCAGGGGTTGGCTTCGATGCCCCGGTCGGTCACGATATATCCCAAGAATTTTCCCCTTCGAGCACCAAAAAGGCATTTGGCCGGGTTCAACTTGAGCCCATGCCTCCGTAGTGTCTGGCAGGTCTCCTCGACATCCGCCACCAAGTCCTCAACTCGGGCGGACTTGATGAGGATGTCGTCCACATATACTTCCACGTTTCTCCCGATCTGGGACCGAAAGACTTTGTTCATCATGCGCTGGTATGTAGCTCCAGCGTTCTTCAACCCGAATGGTATGACGGTGTAGCAGTAGGTACCGTCTGCCGTGATGAAGCTAACCTTCTCCTGATCTTCGGCGGCCAGGGGTACTTGATGATACCCCTGGTAAGCATCCAGCATGAAAATGAACTCACTGTCAGTTGTCGAGTCCACCATCTGGTCGATCTGGGGCAAGGGGTAGCAATCCTTCGGGCAGACCTTGTTGAGGTCCCGAAAGTCGATGCAGATTCGCCATTAATTGTCCGGCTTGGGCACTAGTACCACATTAGCCAACCAGGCTGGGAATTGCACTTCCCTGATGTGCCCTGCCTCCGTCAGCCTCTCGATCTCAGCCCGGATCACCTTGTTCTGCTCAGCGCTGAAGTCTCGCTTCCTTTGCTTCACGGGCCGAGCATGGGGATATACATGAAGGCGGTGCTCTGCCACCTCAGGTCGGACGCCTCTCAGCTCTTTGACTGACCAGACGAAGACATCTTGGTTCCGGGCCAAGCATTCCAGCAGGGGCTCTTTCAGCTCCTCCGACAATCCGGCGGCGATCTTGACTCTGGATTCCTCCCGATCAGGAAGGAGCTGCACCTCCTCTTGTCCTCATGCAACTCAGACCAAGGAGAGGCCTGAACCATGTTACAATCGGGGAAGGGGCGTGGAACCTTGAGACTCTCTACGTGAACATCGTCCACGTAGCACCTCCGGGCCACCTTCTGGTCACCCCTGACTTCTCCTACCTTGTCCTCGACCGGGAACTCAACCTTTAGGTAGAAGGTGGAGGCGACAACCCGGAAATCATTGAGGGCGGGTCGGCCCAGGATGGCATTGTAGGACGAAGGAGTGTCCACCACCAAGAAGGTGGACCACCGAGTCCTCTTCAGCGGTTCTTCGCCCAGGGATATGGTCAACCTAATCTGGCTAACAGGTTGCGTCGGGTTCCCCGTGAAACCAAACAACGGAGTCACTACCAAGTCCAGCTGGGACATCTCAATCTGGAGTTGGTCAAACGCTCTCTTGTAGAGTATATTAACCTAGTTGCCAGTGTCCACGATGGTGCGGTGGACTTGATAATTGGCTATGACGGCGGTGATAACCAGCGCGTCATCGTGAGGGACTTCTAACCCCTGCAGATCTTGGGGCCCGAAACTGATTTGTGGCCCTTCCGCCTGGGCCAGACTAGTGCCGACTTGATGGATCACGAGTCGGCGCACTTGTGCCTTCTGGGCACGGTGGGAGACTCCTCCCGTTGGTTCGCCCGAGATGACGTGCATGCCTCCTCGGATGACATTCTGCCGGTTGACTTGTTCTTCCTCCGCCTCCTCACTCCCAGCCTGATTCTCCTGAGGGAAAAGATTGCGAGCGGCTGGAGGGTTTCTTCGCAACTCATCGACCACGGGGTCAACATTCGAGACGCCTCGCCCTGCACCCTGTCCGGGAGGTGTTTATCGCCCTCGTCCTCTAGGGGCGGGGGCTCGGCTCCTACCAGCTTGACGACACTCCTCAGTGGTGTGGGCGTGACTCTGGTGGAAAGTGTTAGTGATATGAGACAAGTGTCCTAAGACAATCGCCTTATGATTATAATCATTTATTTTAATAAATGAATATTCACTATTTGAGTATACATGTTTGTGTATTCGATTGAGATCTTAAACTCATTTACTGAATATCCGCAATACAATTCACAGTATAAGAGAATTTGTGATGAATTCATAACTAGTGATTATCTCTACATGTGTAATTGTGAAGTATTGAAATTGTCCCTAGTCGATGAATTGATAAATACGGACACTATCAATTCTGTTGAGACTAGCATGGGTTATTTTCTAATCAGCTGATTCTCACTGGCTGGTGACATTGAGATGTCCGGAGATAAACATGAATGCTAGTTAAGGGAACTAGTTCATTGGAGTGACTGGCTGTAAAACTTCATATGGTAGTCTACATATAGATATGTCAGTGAAGTTCTTACTGCAGCTTAAGTGCGATGTTCCTTTGACTTAGGTGTTCAAGTCATCTTGGTCATGGAGACTTATACTTTGACATCTTAAGCAAGCATCTCCAAGGATGTGTGGACCCAGGATGATTGGGTATAAGCCGAAGTGCCCGAAGATGTTTGAACAGCCTGCAAAGGATTCACCACTCCTTGCGAGGAGATGTATACCTGAGGTCTATCGTCGAATTGTTACTCGAAGCCTCTGACCAGAGCATGACATGTTCAGAGTATGAATCTCTTAAATACATGAGAGTAATTAGAATCCGTAGGACGAGAAAACGTTACTTGGGCTAGGTGTGACGTAGTCAGCCTAGTGGGGACTGACACACATAGATCATGTCCTGAACCAAGTGGGTATAAGATGGTGAAGGGAATGGGAAACGATTCATTATAGCTGCTAAAGGGTTTCAGAATTGTTTCTGAGGTCAACCGTTGATCTTTCGATTAATTGGGGATTATGATGTACTACTAGGTGACATTCATTATCGTTCTATAATTGATTAATTATAGACGGCCAACATAAATCGAAAGTCTATTTAGTCACACGCACTATGAGTAATCCGAGGGATTTAAAACGAGTTGAAAATTGGATTTTCCAATCAAGAGAGATTAAGTTTGGTTGAGCCAAATGATAAGTCGAATCTGAATTTTTCAGAGACGCATCGAAAGCGTAAAATGGCTAAGTCTTTTGAAGACTTAATAGATGAATTAAATAAGTTTAATTCATTTGGGCTTGGCTTGGATGGGCCGGCCAAAGAGGGCCTCCATCCTCTTTGCTTGGTCGGCCACAACAAAGGGAAAGAACCAAGTTTTTTGTTCAATTTATAAAATAAACCAAGTGTGGTTTGTTTTATAAAATTATGGATGATATAAATTTTTTATATAATAAACCAAGGTTTGGTTTATTTTTCATGGAAATTAAAATGAACCATGGATTGGTTTATTTTATAAAATCAATCATGGATTGATTTACCATGATAAGAAAATTTATTTCATATGAGAAAAGAGACTTAATTGATTTTTATCATGAATTAAAATATGATTTTAACCATGATATAAAATCAAACTTGGCATGATGAAATAAGTTATTCCATATTTGAGAGGCTTGATGGTTGAGAGGCCACTATATAAAGGACCCAAGGCAAGGCTTGGAAGATAATCGAAGTGATGAAGGCATAGGCTCTCTCCCACTCTTTCTCTCCTTCTCTCCCCTTCTTGCCGTACGCCAACCAGCCCCAAGAAGGATCTTTTGCCGCAAGCTTCTTCTTTTGCTTCGCTGGGATTTTGATTCCGGCCATCCTTTTATGGTTAGTCTTCCGATTTCTCTCTTGGTTTTTCTTGTCGCGTTCTCGGAGAATATAGTAGTTCTCGAGAACACGAAACTCGTGGCTTTGCGAAGTCATCCCGAAGATACTCGGCGTGGACGCGAATAGAGGCGGAGCTTTCAAGGGACGCTTACGGTTGAATCTCGTCCCTTCCTTCGAGTTACGCGAGGTAATACGTAAATTAGTTTATGTTTCTACAAAATTTTAAATATATGATCGTGTCTACACAAGATAAAATTGCATGCTTAGATGCGTGGTTAAATAATTTGAGAAATTATTTATGCTAAACCTTCCGCTGTTAATTAATTTTAAAATTACGAACTCGCATCCATGTCAACATGCACCCAGTCCCAACAGTGGTATCAGAGCGTGGTTTGTGTTCGACATAATCATATAATTGCTTTTACAGAAAGCTTTGTCATGATCTCAATTTTGGAAAATTTTCCAATTATGGTAAATTTTTGATTTAGGAATTTCAAAGTTTGGAAATCCTCATGAAATTTCGTAAACTTTTGAAATATCTCTGTTTCTGAAATTTTATGATAATTGTGAAAACTTTCCATTTTTTAAAACTTTCCAATTTTGGTAATTTCCTATTTTGGAAAAACGTAAGTTTTTCTTTGTATCAAAAACTTACAATTATTCTGAAAACCTTTTATTTTTGGAAACTTTCCATTTATGGAAAGCTCGCAATTTTGGGCACTTTCTTTCAAGAAAGTCTAGACAAATTATGGGAATATTAATTGGCATTTAAATTCATAATTGGAAATTAAATTATTTACAAAATTCTTTATTTTAGATTGAGCATCGGAGAGCCGTCCAATTTAAAGTTAGTTGTTATAATTAAATTTCTTAAATTGAATTTAAACTGTCAAATTCTTATTTTGGATTGAGCCTCGGGGAGCCGTCCAAATTAAGTTATTGATATTAATTTTCCATAAATAAAATATGTGATCAAATCTTGGAAATTTTTGAGGTGATTCTCAAACGATAATTTCCTTATTTGATTTATGAAGTGATGCTCTTACATATTATTGTCTCCAAAATTAATTAGGAAAATTGTTTCCTATAGAGTATATTTCCTTAAATAAGATTTTCATGAAAATAATATGTGGTTGAATTAAGGGAATCTGTATCTTAATTTAATAAGATTTGATTTAGAGAAATCAAAGTCTTAAACATATTATTTCTGAAATTAATTATGATAATTCAGGAAATTGTTTCCCAAAACAATTCCTTGAATAAAGTATGAAATTAGAATTAGGAAATCCGGTTCCTAATTCAATTAATGAGACTTGATAAATTAAGTCACATACATACTTTATTAAGGAAATCGTTAGAACATGACATAATTATATGTCATGAATGTGCATAAAAGAAAAAGATGAGACCCAAAACGCTTTACAAAATATTAAGGCCAACACCTTCCATTAATATAATTAGAACCGGAGTTTTGTTTCTCGTTTGGGTTGATGGACACATCCATGCCCGGCTTGATCCTCAACATGTTCAAACCATGGAATTAGTTTATGATTAATATAGTTGGAGTCAGAGGTCAATCCTTAGTTTTGGTTGTTGGACACATCCAAGCCTGACTAAACGGTTGAATGAGCTCCAACCATATTAAAACTATTTCTTGATTAATGGGTCAGCCTTAAGCTTGGAGCATCGATTTGTTGTGCCACAGCCAAGGTCGATATAAAGAGAGGTGCAGTTGGGTGCTATGTATATTGTTGCATACTTGTTAATGAGTTAACAACTCGATGATTTATGCAAACATTCAATTAGTTGATAGCATAATGTGATAGTTACATATGTATAATATGTAATCGGTATAATTACCTACCTTCATAACTAAGAATAACTTGATGGACTCTAGCCATGGTTGTTCTTATCTATGGTTGGATATCAACCTATTTGAAGATGTTCCTACGATCTCCCGAATTGATAAAAAAGGGTTATTCAATTCGAAAAATAAATAGGATTTAATTAATGTATATTGATGCATTCTTTATCATTCTCATCACATAACCTCAATTTGTATTTCTAGGATAATCACCTGACATGTCTTCTCTGAATTTGCGTTCCATTTTGGACACCAATAAGCTGACTGGGCCAAACTTCATGGACTGGCTTCGAAACCTGAGGATAGTCCTCAAGGCAGAAAAGCTTGCTTATGTCCTTGAAGAACAACTGCCCAACCATCCTCCTGAAGATGCAACTCCAGACCAATTAGTGGCCTATCAGAAACATGTGGCTGATTCTGAACTTGCGAGTTGCATCATGCTGGCCGCTATGGTACCTGAGCTACAAAAGCAGTATGAGCATATGGATGATCATACCATCGTCTTCCATCTTCATGAGCTATTTGACGAGCAGGCGAGATCCGAAAGGTTTGAGGTCTCCAGACTCCTCTTCACCTCTAAGATGCAGGAAGGTACTTCTGTTTCACAGTTTGTGTTGAAGATGTTGGGGTACATTAAGCGACTAGGCACACTCGGATTTGCAATGGATCACGAACTAAATATTGACTTAATTCTGCATTGTTTGTCCAAGAGTTACTCATAGTTTGTGATGAACTATCGGATGAACAAACTGGAAACTACCATTCCTGAGTTGCTTAACCTGCTGAAGACTGTAGAGCCTTCTGTAAAGCAGGATCAGAAGACGATACTGTTAGTTGGTTCCTCAAAGAAAGGCTCTAAGAGGAAGCCCAAAGAACAAAATAAGGGAAGGAAGAAAAGGACTAAAAAGATTGAAAATGCACCAAAAGGTACTTGCCATCACTGCGGCAAATAGGGCCACTGGCGAAGAAACTGCAAGGTTTATCTTGGCTCCTTGAAGAAGAAGGCATCCGATGCCCCATCCTCTTCAGGTATCTTCGTTATTGAATGTCACTCTATTTCCTCGTACACTTGGGTACTTGATACTGGGTGTAGCTCACATATATGTAATGACATACAGGGGCTAAGGAATAGAAGAAGACTCGTCAAGGGAGAAGCGAATTTGTGAGTTGGAAATGGAGCAAAGATTGCTGTTGTTGCAATCGGAACATATTTGCTAAAGCTCCCTACTGGACTTGTCTTAGAATTGGATAATTGTTATTTTGTTCCTTCGTTAATAAAGAACATTGTATCTATTTCATGCTTGAATGAAAAGGGTTATCATTTAACTTTTAGTAATAATTGCTGTTACATAACTTTAAATGGTGTTCTTTATGGGCCCAGAACTTTATGCAATGGTATCTACACGTTAGATTTATCCGGTGACGTTTTCAATATCGAAGTTAGCAACAAACGTGCTTGAATAGATAATCAAATAGACTCCTATACGTGGCATTGTCGTCTTGGCCATGTAAGTAAGAAACGCATGACCAAATTATACCGATATGAAATTCTGGAATCATTTGAACCTGGTTCATTTGATACATGTGAATCATGCTTAAAAGGCAAGATGACCAAATTACCCTTTTTCGGAAAAGGTAAACCAGTGGGAGAATTGCTTGGTCTAATACATACTGATGTATGTGGACCAATGTCAACTCTTGCACAAGGAGGTTATAGCTACTTCATTACCTTTATCGATGATCACTCACGATTCAGGTATGTGTTCTTAATGAAACACAAATCTGAAGCTTTTGAGAAATTCAAAAGGTTCAGAAGTGAAGTAGAGAAACAGCTTGGCAAAAGTATTAAGATACTTCGATCCGATCGGGGTGGTGAATACTTAAGTCAAGAGTTTCAAGATTATCTTAGGGACAATGGGATATTGTCTCAATGGACTCCGCCATATACACCACAGCATAATGGTGTATCTGAGAGGCGTGACCGAACCTTGATGGACATGGTTAGATTTATGATGAATCATGCAACTCTTTCAAAATCCTTTTGGGGCTATGCGCTTAAGACAACTGTTTACTTACTAAACAGAGTCCCGACCAAGGTAGTCTCTACTACTCCATATGAGACGTGGAATAGTAAGAAACCTCATTTATCTCACCTAAAGATATGGGGTTATCCTGCTTATGTAAAGCAAACTGTATCAGACAAATTGGATGCTAAGTCTGATAAATGTCTATTTATTGGATACCCTAAGGAAACGAAAGGTTACCAATTCTATCATCCCTTGGAACAAAAGATGTTTGTTTCAAGGCATGCTATATTTCTAGAAAAAGAATTTCTTTTACAGGAAAACAGTGGGAGTAGCATTGAACTTGAAGAAGTTCAAGAAACTCCAATAGACATTACAGAGACACCTAGTCTAGACCCACAACCAATAACTCATAATGATGAGCTATCAGTTGAATCTAAAACAACACCACTTCTTCGTAGGTCTGATAGGACACGCAATATTCCAGAGAGATACGGATTTCTCATAAGTGAATCGAACGACATGTTACTCATTAACGATGACGAACTATCAGTTATGAAGATGTTCTGAAAAATTCAGAAAGGGATAAATGACTTGAAGCCATGAAGTCGGAAATGGATTCAATGTACAAAAATCAAGTATGAGACTTGGTTAACCCACCTGAAGGGATTAAGCCCATAGGGTGCAAGTGGGTTTTCAAGAAGAAAACCGACATGGAAGGTAATGTTGTTACCTTTAAGGCTAGATTAGTGGCAAAAGGATATCGTCAGAAACAAGGAATTGATTATGACGAAACATATTCACCAGTAGCTATGCTTAAATCCATTCGGATGCTCCTGGACATAGCAGCTCATTATGATTATGAGATATGACAAATGGATGTAAAAGCAGTTTTCCTTAATGGAAACCTACTTGAGGATGTATACATGATACAACTTGAAGGATTCACATCGGTTAATAAAACCAAAATATGCAAGTTTCGACGATCCATATATGGACTAAAGTAAGCATCCAGGAGCTGGAACATCCGTTTTGATGAGACAATCAAAGAGTTTGATTTCTCACAAAATCCTGATGAACCTTGTGTGTACAAGAAGGTTAGTGGGAGTGCAGTCGTATTCCTAGTGTTATATGTCGATGACATATTACTTATAGGAAACGATATATCAGTCTTACAGTCAGTTAAAATTTGGTTGTCCAAAACTTTCTCCATGAAAAACCTGGGAGAAGCAACTTATATCCTTGGGATTAGAATCTATAGAGTAGATCAAAACGATTGCTTGGTCTTTCGCAGTCTACATATATAGACCGAGTGCTAGAAAGGTTTAGCATGTCGGAATCCAAGAAAGGTTACCTTCCTATCAGGCATGGGATCAACCTTTCGAAGTCTATGTGTCCGCGCACAGAAGACGAGAGGATTTGCATGAATAAGATTCCTTATGCATCCGCGATAGGATCTATCATGTATGCTATGTTATATACTAGGCCCGATGTATGGTATGCTCTGAGCGTCACAAGCAGATACCAGTCTGATCCAGGAATGGATCATTGGGCGGCTGTCAAGACAATCCTCAAGTACTTAAGAAGAACTAAGGATGTGTTCCTAATATATGGAGAAGGTGATATGGTAATACGTGGGTATACAGATGCCAGTTTCCAGACAGATAAGGATGACTCTAAATCTCAGTCCGGATACGTATTTATTTTGAATGGAGGCGCAATAAGTTGGAAGAGTTCCAAGCAAGACACCGTAGCGGATTCTACCATGGAAGCGGAATATATTGCAGCTTCGGAAGCAGCAAAGGAAGCAGTGTGGATCAAGAAGTTTGTCTCAGAACTTGGTGTGGTTCCAACCATTGATGAAGCAATACCGGTTTACTGCGACAACAATGGAGCTATTGCACAAGCAAAGGAACCAAGGTCTCATCAGCGATCCAAACATGTGCTTCGGCACTATCATCTGATCAGAGAGATTATAAGTAGGAATGATATACAAATTGAGAAAATTCCCACTAAAAGGAATTTAGCAGATCCTTTAACTAAGGTCTTGCCTCAAAGCAAGTTTGAGGGTCATGTTAGAGCCTGTGGTATTGGGTACCGTAGCGATTGACATTAGGCCAAGTGAGAGTTTGTTAGTGAAATGAGAGAAGTGTCCTAAGGCAATCGCCTTATGATTATAATCATTTATTTTAATAAATGAATATTTACTATTTGAGTATACATGTTTGTGTATTTGATTGAGATCTTAAACTCATTTACTGAATGTCCGCAATACAATTCACAGCATGAGAGAATTTGTGATGAATTCACAACTAGTGATTATCTCTACATGTGCAATTGTGAAGTATTAAAATTGTCCCTAGTCGATGAATTGATAAATACGGACACTATCAATTCTGTTGAGACTAGCATGGGTTATTCTCTAATCAGCTGATTCTCACTGGCTGGTGACATTGAGATGTTCGGAGATAAACATGAATGCTAGTTAAGGGAACTAGTTCATTTGAGTGACTGGCTGTAAAACTTCATATGGTAGTCTACATATAGATATGTCAGTGAAGTTCTTACTGCAGCTTAAGTGCGATGTTCCTTTGACTTGCGGTGTTCCAGTCATCTTGGTCATGGAGACTTATACTTTGACATCTTAAGCAAGCATCTTCAAGGAGGTGTGGACCCAGGATGATTGGGTATAAGCCGAAGTGCCCGAAGATGTTTGAACAGCCTGCAAAGGATTCACCACTCCTTGCGAGGAGATGTATACCCGAGGCCTATCGTCGGATTGTTACTCGAAGCCTCTAGCCAGAGTATGACATGTTCAGAGTATGAATCTCTTAAATACATGAGAGTAATTAGAATTCGTAGGACGAGAAAACGTTACTTGGGCTAGGTGTGACGTAGTCAGCCTAGTGGGGACTGACACACATAGACCATGTCCTGAACCAAGTGGGTATAAGATGGTAAAGGGAATGGGGCACGATTCATTATAGCTGCTGAAGGGTTTCAGAATTGTTTCTGAAATCAACCGTTGATCTTTCGATTAATTGGGGATCATGATGTACTACTAGGTGCCACTCATTATCGTTCTATGATTGATTAATTATAGACGGCCAATATAAATCGAAAGCCTATTTAATTACACGCACTACGAGTAATCCGAGGTATTTAAAACGAGTTGAAAATTGGATTTTCTAATCAAGAGAGATTAAGTTTGGTTGAGCCAAACGATAAGTCGAATCTGAATTTTTCAGAGACGCATCGGAAGCGTAAAATGGCTAAGTCTTTTGAAGACTTAATAGATGAATTAAATAAGTTTAATTCATTGGGGCTTGGCTTAGATGGGCCGGCCAAAGAGGGCCTCCATCCTCTTTGCTTGGCCGACCACAACAAAGGGAGAGAACCAAGTTTTTGGTTCAATTTATAAAATAAACCAAGTGTGGTTTGTTTTATAAAATTATGGATGATATAAATTTTTTATATAATAAACTAAGGTTTGGTTTATTTTTCATGGAAATTAAAATGAACCATGGATTGGTTTATTTTATAAAATCAATCATGGATTGATTTACCATTATAAGAAAATTTATTCCATAAGAGAAAAGAGACTTAATTGATTTTTATCATGAATTAAAATATGATTTTAACCATGATATAAAATCAAACTTGGCATGATGGAATAAGTTATTCCATATTTGAGAGGTTTAATGGTTGAGAGGCCACTATATAAAGGACCCAAGGCAAGGTTTGGAAAATAATCGTAGAGATGAAGGCATAGGCTCTCTCCCTCTCTTTCTCTCCTTCTCTTCTCCCCTTCTTGCCGTGCGCCAACCAGCCCCAAGAAGGATCTTTTGCCGCAAGCTTCTTCTTTTGCTTCGCTGGGATTTTGATTCTGGTCATCCTTTTGTGGTTAGTCTTCCGACTTCTCGGAGAATCTAGTAGTTCTCGAGAACACAAAACTCGTGACTTTGCGAAGTCATCCCGAAGATACTCGGAGTGGACGCGAATAGAGGCGGAGCTTCCAAGGGACACTTACGGTTGGATCTCGTCCCTTCCTTCGAGTTACGCGAGGTAATACGTAAATTAGTTTATGTTTCTGTAAAATTTTAAATATATGATCATGTCTACACAAGATAAAATTGCATGCTTAGATGTGTGGTTAAATAATTTGAGAAATTATTTATGCTAAACCTTCCGCTGTACGTAATTAATTTTAAAATTACGAACCCGCATCCATGTCAACATGCACTCGGTCCCAACAGAAAGTACAGTATGACCTCCATCGAGCTGGGAAACACCCTTGGGCCACATGCTCGACATGACGTCGTTCCATGCCTGCACGCTCAGAGGGCTACGAATAGGCCCTCCTGGAGGCCTGGCACCGTGAACAGGGTGAGGAGGTGCCGGGGCAGCCGACTCCTTTCTGCGAGCGGCCTGCGCCTCTTCCACATTGATGTATTTGACAGCCTTGCCCAGAAGGCTGTCGAAGTCCTTCGGGGGCTTCATGATTAACGAGCGGAAAAACTCCCCGTCCTGCGGCCCTGGGAGAATGCACTAACCATGACCTCCTGAGTGGCAGTTGACACATCCATCGCCAACTCGTTGAACCTCTGGATGTAGACCTTGAGGGTTTCTTTTGGCCCTTGCTTCAGGGCGAACAAATTAAGACTCGTCTTGTGGTGCCGCCGGCTGCTAGCAAAGTGCTGCAGGAACACCCTTTTGAACCCCTCAAAGTTCATGATCGACCCCTCGGGGAGTCGGTCGAACCATCTCTGAGCTGTGCCAGAGAGCGTGGTCAGGAAGGCCCGCCACTTGACGCCTTCCGGATACTAATGAAGCAGAGACGTGCTCTCGAACTTCATCAAGTGCTCCTCCTGATCCGTGGTTCCCGCGTACTCGGGGACGGTGAAGAAACGAAGATGACGAGGCATAGGATCCTCCAAGGTCCAGGGAGCGAAAGGTCTACGTACCAGCATGGTTGAAGCAGGGTCAGCCGAAGCCTTTCCCTTGTCCAGTCGCCTCCCACGCGCCGGATTAGAAACTGAGGCCTCTGCTAACATCAAATGGGCCTCGCCACCTTGCTCCCGGGGGACGACCACCGGAGGAGGTGCAGAGCCACCCTCAGGCGGGGCAGGTCTGCCTTGTCCTCCCGAAGTCCGGCGCGCAGTTGGCTCCAGGCCCTGAGGCCCCTGACTGGCTGCTTGTGAGGGCCTTTGAGAAGCCCTCTGCTAAGCTCGCGTAGCCATAAGCACCTCGTACTCCTCGCGAGAGACATCCACATTCACCTGGTAAGGGTCAGCCATCTCCACTTCCAATCAGGCTGCTGGTGTCCCTCCTTCTAGCGCCAAATTTGATCCTATCGCGAAGTGTGTTGGACGCCCCTACAGCTGAGTGAGCCTCCGAGGAGAGCGAGGCCGCTGAGGTGGCTTAACGAGCTGGATCACCTCTAACCTGCAAGATAAAGACCGTTAGAACCCGCCTGGAAAAGTCCCCGACTAGGCACTCCGACGGTCAAGTCAGTACTCGACGGTGGCGATGGAAAGCAATAGAACAGTATGGAATTGCACTATTGCGTGTACTTGAGAAATGCGGAGTGAGAAGACTCATATAGCCGGGGAAGCTGACAGCTCCTGCCCCGCCTGCCACCTGCTGTCATATAGCGAGGACAAGGTAATGCATGTCCAGAGGTAGTAGGATAAAGTGACACATACTGTATTAAGGAAAGGGGCACTGTCAACCTAAGGGTTGGCGTCGTTGGGCGCCGCTCGACCTGACATTAGGGCATGTGGTCGAGGTACAGGGGGACAGGATATGGCAGGAAGATTAATACATCGGTGAGATATCCGTCACTTGTGACCAGGACGACTTTAGTCCTGCGCCGACCCCGTACAGTCTCTGATAGTCTGGTGTCAGGGAGTGGTTGTGCCGACTGGGGCACTGAGTAACGAGGGCGGCTGAGAGCCTATGAGGGTGCCAACTAGGGCACTGAGTAACGCCTCCTTCGGTTCTGGCTTACCCCCAGAGCGTGGGCCGCCACGCGTCGGCGGGGAGCCAAACCTGGATGAGTCTTAGAACATGAACACCCGACTCGAGATTGGATTGATACTAAAGCGCGTGGGCCACGACGCATGAGTCCAGAGACCTGAGCCCGCTTGACACCTATTTGGCGGGCTCTTACAACCCACTAACCATCTTCCTTCTGATGGGGCGCCAGGCTGCCAGGCCAAACTACACGCAAGCTGGCCCGGGATCCGATACTATAGGTTGCTTTAATCATTAAAGGTATCTTTGAATTTTTTTTCTTTTAATATTTATATTAGTGGATATATATAAGTTATAATTTAAATTACAAATTCATGATATAATAACATGTTAATTATAAGATTATTTAGATTATAAATGGGCATCCCACGATTTAATGTTTATGAAATTATGATCTTTCAACTCTATATGATTAATGAGGTTTTTCAATGTTTGATGATTGGTTCGATTTTATAAAAAAAAATTTATTGGTCGTCAGGATAAATCGAGAAGGGTTCACGATGATCTTTTAACTCTCTAGCAAGTAGAGATTAGTGGTGAAAAAAATTGATTATCCATAAAGTCATTATTAATTTATTTTGATAATTCATTTTTTCTAAAGATATTGATTTTTTTATTAATTGTTTTAATTTTGATTTTTAATTTTCTTATTCAATTAAACGGAATAATCAAAATCATTGTTGTAAAAGTCGACCTAGGCGGCACCCTACCGTGGTGCCGCCTAATGCCGTCTAACACCGTCTAGTACCGCCTAGGCGCCGACTAGACGCTAGACGGTAGTCCTCCGCCTGACTACCGCCTAGCGATTTTTACAACCTTGATCAAAATACACAAAATCAAATAAAAAATTACTCATGATTCAATGATGGTTAACAAAATTTAATTTAGATTTTGATTAAATCTATTATTGATAAAAAATGATTAATTTGAATTTTTTATCGAATTAATCAATATGGTATGGATTCTATTTATTCAGTTTTTAATGAAAATTTGATTTATTTAAAAAATAAATAATTTAATTTATTTGATTTAATATTCATCCTTATGAGTCCCACTCGACCGCATCCTGGTTCACTCTTCATCCGGACTCAGCGCATTTGAAGATCTTAAAAACGGGCAGAGGCAGACTGTAGCCTGTAGGGAGAGTTACTTGGGAAGAAAGCAAAGGCTCAGGGTAACCTAAACGTACTCTGCTCCATCTCTTCCTTTTTTTCTCGGTGAGTTTTTGATCTATTTTGCATCTGTTTTCTCGGACTGCCCTTTCTTTACCCTCGCTGATCTCTGATCTGTTCTTTTTTCGCTTCCTGATTTCGTTTTTTTTCACCCGCCAAGAAGGGAAGATGACTGCGGATGTTGAGATGAAGGAGGTCCAGACGCCGTCTAACTCTGTTGCATCCGCTGCCGTTCCCTCCACTCTTCAACGTGCGCATGCTAACCTCTGCAAAGCAGTTTTTTAATTTATTTTTGATCTCTGAAGTTTATTATTCTTTTCTCGATCTGTTGGAATGTGTTATGATTTGCTTGTGCTGTGTGGATTCAGATTTGAAGGAGATCGCGGCGCTAATTGAGACAGGCGCGCAGGCCAAAGAGGTGCGGCGTGTCGTGCGAGCGGTACGGCTTACGATGATGCTCCGCCGGAAGCTGAAGGCGCCGGTGGTGTCTGCTTTTCTTGGTCATGTCCTTACCCCGGGGTCAGAAGCTTTTGCTAAGCTCTCATCGTTTCTCCCGAAGGTATGAATTGTGGTGGTTTCCTTCGTTTCTGTGGTTAGGTTAGGATTTTGTAATGATTCGTATGCTATTGATTAGTAGAAAAAATGTGTCCGTCAGTTCAGGTGTAGTATGCATGTATTTCGTTTAGTTTAAATATCGCTGCTGTAAATATGCATTGGGTGCGGAAATCTGTACTGTCCATTTAGTTGCATTTGTTTTGTCGATCTATATATCTGTTTTTGTTTTATTTGGCTTTGTTTATGCTAATTTCTAATTAGATGTAGAACTGACTTCTTTTCTTTTCTTCTTTTTTTACTCTCTATTTTTCTTAATTCCAAAGATTTAAAATAGATACTAGATAGCTTGCGCATTTATAGTATGATGAGTAGCTGCTTTTGTCTGTTCAGAACCGCTGCATGACATCACAGGCAAGCATATCCCCCATGTTTATCAACAACACCTTTGGCATGCAGCATTTGGTGATTGAATAAAAAGAGTTCTTAAGTTCTAGTTAACACGCTAAAGTTAAACAGCTTCCATTTCTACGTGCTAACTGTCACTGTCTTCACAATTATCTTGTTTCACATTCAGTAAACACTTTTCCAGCTGAATAGTTTATTTATAGGCATTACATATTAAATAGGTTATGAAACAAACTTTTCACATCCATTTTCTAATTATACCTTGGCCCTCAATCTCAATTTATGGTTGAGCTCACCATGGTGTTTGAATGTTAATGTAAAGACTGATGTAAAATGTTTATATAATTAGTTGTCCTCGTTGTCATGCTATTCAAAGATTAAGTGATAATGATGCTTTTTATGAAAAATGGCAACAACTGGCAATATATTCCAACTACTTGAGGGTTGTCTACATGGATCTCATCCCCTTGGTGAGTTTATGAAAAGCCATCTCTAAGATTTATGCACAAGGAATTATGTCAGTGTTTTGCTAGTTATTAGAGTCTAATGTAATCAGGATCTAATGCAATCAGGATGTTATATATGAGGATAGTTATTCTGTGATATGTGCCAAACCACCCCCCATGTCTAGCTGAAGTTGTTTAAATTTCTAATCGCTATTAATAGTGACATGTGCCAAATTCAGCCCATGTAATATCGGTATGAATTTTTAGTTGCCAGTATTGAATATTGTTTAGTTACAGGAGTCATGGGCCTTGATTAGGAACTTGTATTTATAGACTAGAAATGAAACAGGGAGAAGAAAAGTTTAATATCTTCCAAAAATCATTGTTGTACAATTGTATGGCTAGTGTTTCTCGTATATTAATGATCCTAAAAACATCCTTGGGTCTGCTGCTTCACTAATGAGTCAAAGTTATCACTTCTTTATCGAAGTGCAGATCTAAGTTTGACTATACTTGATAGAACTACCTAGCACATTAGGGAGATTGTCCACTGCAACCCTTTGTCACTCATAATTTGAGTTTCTTGATTGTATGTCAATGATTCTGTAGCAACAACAGATCCACAAGCGAGTGATTAACAACGGTGTTCTACGCGCAATCAATGTTGCATTTCCTACTTTCCACAATGTTGTGACCTTCACAATTGATTTGCTTTTGTTCACTTGACACGATCCTAGGACCAAACACCTACCTTTGTCATTCTCACTCCACTTCCTCTAGAGTGGTGTTGTTGTTCCCCTCTATGACAGGCTCGACCTCATGTTGCATATCAGATGCTGCCTCCTCAACATGGATGTCGTCTCTGAGTTCCTGTGTTTTTATTTTATTGATGGTTACCTAAATAGGCTTAGGATTAACCACCTCCAAGTTGCAGTGAAATACTTTAATTATTTCAACTTTGAAGAAATGAAGGTTTGCATTAGATGAATAGGTTTAGGATTAACCACCTCCAAGTTGCAGTGAACTACTTTAGTTATTTCGACTTTGAAGAAATGAAGGTTCATTAGATTAAGTTGTGTTTGCTTCCAACAAAGATATGACAAAACTGAGTTATGGGTCAGTGATCTCCCTCTCTCTTGTAGAAGCTGCAGTTAAAGGTGCTTATGTTGTATGAAATCTACCTCCAAGTACTGAAGTGCAGAAGTTGATTGCTAATGTATTTTTGAATATATTAGTTGACTAATTTAGGTATTTCTTTCTCACTTACAGGAAAATGAGAGTGACATGGAGGTGGATACAACAGCTTCGTCAATCCAAACTTCTGCCAAGCATTCTATACCAGAAATAGAAATTTACTGTTACTTGCTAGTTCTCTTATTTCTTATTGACCAAAAGAGATATGATGAGGCACGTTTATCATATATGTATTCTTGTTCATTTCCTTATTAAACCTGATCTTAAATTGTCTTATTTTTTAACATCCTTCGTGCACTAGGCTAAAGCATGTTCTTCTGCTAGCATTGCTCGACTAAGGAACATGAATCGAAGAACCGTGGATGTTTTAGCTTCGCGTCTCTATCTCTATTACTCATTCACTTATGAGCTCACCAATAGCCTTGCTGAAATTCGTGGGTGTGTGAACCAACTTATATGATCTCACAGAGCAACAATGTCATGTTGATTTCTTTCTTGTCAGAACTAATATCTCTTGCTGATGGTTAATACAACATTGTCAGTACTAATGTCACGTTGCTTCACAATATTATTGGAACTTGTAGCTTATGGTTAATACAACATCATTGTTCTTCCCATCAGGACCCTTCTTGCCTTGCATAGAATGGCAACCTTGCGACGAGATGAGCTGGGTCAGGTTTGTTGGTTCTCAAATAAAAAGGATTTTTCATTTACTCTTTATGAAAGTTATGTAATTATCATGGTTGGGTGCAGGAAACCCTTTTGAATCTTCTGCTCCGCAATTATCTCCATTACAATTTGTACGATCAGGCAGAGAAGCTGAGGTCAAAAGCACCACGTTTTGAGGCACACTCAAATCAACAGGCAAAACTCTAAATCTATTAAACTTATCCTGTAATTGGAAGTGGTGAAATTACATTTTTTGACTTTGTAGTTTTTTTTTGTTATCAAAAGGCATCCAGATTGCTAGTTTTGATGTATCACAAGATAAATGGTCTAGGAGCAGAAGGGTAATCTGTCTAGTTTCTTTTCTCTATTCTGCAGTTCTGTCGTTATCTGTTCTACCTTGGAAAAATACGAACAATTCAGTTGGAGTATACAGATGCTAAAGAGAGCCTCCTGCAAGCTGCTCGGAAAGCACCAGTCTCTGCTCGTGGTTTTCAAATCCAGTGCAGCAAGTGGGCTATTATTGTCCGATTATTGCTTGGGGAGATCCCTGATAGAACTGTTTTTATGCAGAAAGGCATGAAAAAGGCATTGTCTCCATATTTTGAGCTTACTAATGTGAGTATTTGCTCGCTGAAGAACATAGTTATATTCCAATCATATATACTAACAACTAGTTTGTGTTTCAGGCTGTCAGGATCGGAGATCTGGAGTTTTTTAGGACAGTCGCTGAGAAATTTTCTGGGACTTTCAGTTCAGACAAGACTCACAATCTAATTGTCAGATTACGCCACAATGTTATACGGACTGGATTACGCAATATTAGCATTTCATACTCTCGGATTTCCCTTGCTGATGTAGCTAGAAAGCTGAGATTGGACTCTGCTAACCCTGTGGCTGACGCCGAGAGCATTGCAGCCAAAGCTATTAGAGATGGGGCAATAGATGCAATCATAGATCATGCTGATGGATGG
Organism: Boesenbergia rotunda; assembly: GCA_024364735.1. Classification (NCBI taxonomy): domain Eukaryota; kingdom Viridiplantae; phylum Streptophyta; class Magnoliopsida; order Zingiberales; family Zingiberaceae; genus Boesenbergia; species Boesenbergia rotunda. The sequence continues at coordinate 167,702 of JAGFNQ010000195.1, forward strand.
ATAGTATCCAAGGAAACTGGAGATGTCTACTCTACCAATGAACCCCAGATTGCATTCAATTCCAGGATTGCCTTCTGCCTCAACATGCACAATGAAGCTGTGAGAGCCCTTAGGTTCCCGCCGAACTCCAACAAGGAGAAGGAAAGCAAAGAGAAGAGACGGGAGAGGCAGCAGCAAGAGCAGGAGCTTGCTAAGCACATAGCGGAGGAAGACGATGATGATTTCTAATCAAGTCAAAAATAATTCTGATGCTATACGAGACTTTTCTGTTCTTGAAATGGCAGTCATGGACAAGAATGTGCTTTATTTATTCTTCTCAAATTGTCAAAATTGTCGATTCATGTCTTAGCCATCCAGAGATGTTTCATTAACTGAAATGGCTGTGTGATGGATTATGCTTTTAGTTTACCTGCTCATTGCATTTGACATATTTTGAATCAGGTGGTTGTTTGGTGGTGATGTTTATGGCATATAACTGTGATTTTGGCAGAAGAATTGCATTTATTATTATTATTTTTTAAAATTCTGTTAATAGAATGCATTACTCGCTCACCTGGTAGATCACTTCACAACAAATCACATGATAGAGATTAGTGTTCCAGGTAATGGTGTAGCTATAGAGTATCTTTTTAATTTGTTTTTTTTATTTTTTAAATATTTAAAAATTGAATTTTAATTTTGATAAATTAATGGATAAAATGTTGGTTAAAAAATACATCATAGAGATTAGCGCTATTAAGCTAGAGGATGTGTACATATAATTTTCCTGGTTTACCTGACATTGGGGTCATTGAATTTGCACCTTAATTTTAGTTTAAATAATAAATACAATCAGTAATTGTTTTTTTTAATTTTTTGCAGTATGTAGAGAAGAGAACATAAACGGACGAGTTATTTTTTAAACGGCGTAACTCCATCACTTCCATTAATCTACAATCGGCATTTTGCCACGTGTTATTCCTTCATCGTGGGCCTTATAGGTAAATCCATATTAGTTTTCCTAAATATAAAATTTAACTTAAATAAAAAAATTGATAAAAATAAAATTTTACATAAGCTACCCTACTAATTTTTAAATTTAAATTTTATAAATAATATTTCCTTAAATTTGGAAAATAAAATTTATTTTTTAATATTAAAATATTATTTAATTTAGGAGAGCGAAAAAATAAATAGAGCAAATTAGACCGTGAAAAATGAATATTATATAGGAAGAGAGAAAATAAAAATATAATAAATTATTAAAAAATTAATATATTATGAAATAAAAAATAAATATCTAAATTTTATCAAATAATTTTTTTATCTTAAATTTCAAATTTTGAATAAAGAATTAGATGCGAATATTCTTACATCCTGTTTGAAAAGGGGTGGAATTGAATTCCTTCCGGAATTGAAATTCAATTTCATCGTTTGGAATACATTTTTAACTAGGAATTGATAAGGAATTAGAATTCAATTCCCTTCAAATCTTTCAAAATAAATCAGACCTAAAGAGGTCTAATTTGTGGAGAGAATAGCACTGGCAAATAAAAATTACTAAATAACCCTTATTTCTCACTCAGCGCTATTTTAGATGAAGAACAAAATGATAAAAATATAAGAATTGAATTAAATTTTGATAGATTTCAAATCAAAAAATTTAATTAAATTCTGTTATTTATTAATTCATTCCAAACATAAGAATTGAATTCAATTCCCAATGAAATTTAATTGATGGAATTTAATTTAATACCTTTGCTTAAAAAGTTTTTAAATAGGGTGTTAACATTCTTTTCGATTGGGCTCGCAACCCACGGGGACCCCAAAATATCGGCGTGCATAGACGAATTCGAAAATGGAAGTATAAAAACTTGCGATTGATCTTTCTTTGCATCCTTTGTGGGAGCTAATTGACACCTTCGGCTTGCTCCTGCTGTGGTGTGCGTTCGGATTTTTGGATCTTGAGATTCGATTTCCCGTACCAGTGACATTTTCTGCCTTTCAATTTCTTTGTTAATAATTATGGCAACTTTAATAAGTAGTTTGAGCTTTTTATCCTTTGGTCACAGGTGTGGCAGGCTGCGTCGAGCAATATGACAAAGTTCTCATTAACAATATCATTAAGTTTCACCCAGCAATATCACTAAATTCTATAAAATAATATTACGGAGCTCCACCAGACAATATGGTTAAACTCTTCCGAGCAATATCATCAAATTCCACTGAGTAATATCACTAAGTTTTATTGAGCAATATTACGAAACTCAGGCGAGCAATATGATTAAGCTCCTCCGAGCAATATTACTAAGTTCTGTCGAGTAATATCACTAAGTTTCGTAGGACAATATTATAGAGCTCCACTGAGCAATATGGCTAAGCTCCTCCAAGCAATATAAATAAGCTTATCTGACAATAGGGTTGGATCTTCTAGTTATTAACACATGATGATGATTGAATGGAAGAATAAGTGGTGGATGTCAAAGACAGTTCACTTGATGCCTTCCTTATCTCATATGTCAATCAGTGAATGGAGAAACGACCGATGGATCTCAGGGGCAGTTCTCTTGACGCCCTCTTCATATTATGTGGCAATCAATGAATGGAAGAAGGGTAACAGATTATTAGATATTTCATCGTCACTTAGGTGAGAAGATGTAAAAAGGCACGAAGGCAAATGACATGGAAATTCTTTTCATACATCTATATAAGCACCAAGAGAGTAAGTCATAGATATGTTAATCATCTTATTATTGTAAGTAGAGGCAACTCTTCTCCACCAATCTCTTTTTTTTCTTCTTCTTTGACCGGTGACTGACTTGAGCGTCAAAGGGGTCGTGCCAGCTTGGCCCAAGATTTAATCTGTGTTACTTCTTAGGGTGATGGATCTTGCAAGTTGGTGTTAGATATATTGGATATCTAGTGTGAATGGAAAAAAAGTGGTGGGACTTTAGTCCCATATTGGAACTTTCCATTGAATGGAAAGTGAAGAGGAGAATAAAGGGACTCCCTTGTGAGTGGGGCTTTAGTCCCACATTGGGAGTTTTATGGTAAAATATTTGATTTATATTGTATCACAAGCATGGTAATTGTGAACAAATGCTAGGGGAGAGGCTCTCTCTCACGCGTGGGCGTGCAGGGGGGTGCAAATACAGGGCCCGGATTTGTACTGAACCAAGTGAACTCGTGTGCGTGCACGACCCGCGCACGTCGAATGTCCGACCGGTCGAGGCAAAATTTGTCCAAGTAGAAGAACCAAAATTTGTCCGACCGGTGGGTTCAAACCCGCGGCAATGGTGGATCGATACTGGAGCCACCAGACATGTATGATGCAATAAGGAGTTGCTCCACAATTTTGAAGAAATTAGTGGAGAGAAGTTGTTCATGGGGAACTCGACAACCTCGGACATCATGGGCCAAGGGAAGGTGGTGCTGAAGATGACCTCGGGCAAGGACCTGACTCTCACCAATGTGCTGTATATTCCGGAGGTTCGAAAGAATCTAGTGTCCGGATCACTGTTAAGCAAGCACGGCTTTCGCATTGTATTTGAGTCTGACAGAGTTGTACTGTCGAAAAAGGGAATGTTTGTAGGAAAGGGCTATGTATCTGATGGGCTTTCCAAGCTCAGTGTAATGGCCATTAGGCCTAAGATAAATAAAAATGAAAGCTCTTCCACTTATATGCTTGAGTCTTCTTGTTTAAGGCATAGTAGACTAGGACATGTGAACTATGATGTGATTCGTAGATTAATAAACATGCAAAGCATACCGACATTCCACCTTGACCCGAAACACAAGTGTGAGACTTGTGTTGAAGCGAAGTTGACTAGGTCATCCTTTCAACACGTTGAAAGAAGCACCCAACCACTCGGCTTAATTCACACCGACGTATGTGACCTTAAAGGCACACCGACACGTGGTGGGAATAAATACTTCATCACTTTTGTAGATGATAACACAAAATATTGTTATGTGTATCTTCTCAAAAGCAAGGATGAAGCTATAGAAAAATTCGCTCTCTATAAGAATGAGGTTGAAAACCAACTTAATAAGAAAATTAAGGTGGTTCGAAGTGACCGAGGTGGTGAATACGTATCACCATTCGCTGAGTTGTGTGCTGAACATGGGATCAGACGCGAAATAACAGCTCCTTATACCCCTCAATAGAATGGGATTGCTGAGCGAAAGAATCGAACTCTTAAGGAGATGATGAATGCTCTTTTATTAAGCTCTAGACTACCAGACTCCATGTGGGGGGAAGCTGTGTTAACAGCTAACTACCTTTTGAATAAGGTCCCCCGAAAGAAAATAGATAAGAGCCCTTATGAGTTATGGAATGGAAGACAATCATCCTACAAATACTTGCGAGTGTGGGGGTGTCTTGCCAAAGTTTTGGTACCTGATCCGAAAATGGTTAAGATAGGACCAAAAACTGTTGATTGCATATTTATTGGATATGCACACAACAGCAGTGCATATCGGTTTTGTGTGTATGAGTCACAATTACCGGATATACACAAGAACTCGATAATAGAATCGAGAAATACCTCATTCTTCGAGCATGTGTTTCCATATAAGACCCGAGAGGATGCGAGCTCCTCAAAACGGGTGGAGGAAATACCAGAGGAAGAAGAAGAGGATGATGAACCAGTGGAGGCTGCGCCTCGGCGGAGTAAGAGAGCTCGGGTGGAAAAATCTTATGGATCAGATTTTATCATTTTCATACTGGAAGGTGACCCCCAGAGCTACTCAGAAGCTGTAAACTCTTCTGAGAGACCTCACTGGAAAGAGGCAATTGCATCTGAGATAGAATCTATCTTACAAAATCACACTTGGGAACTTGTGGACCTTCCTTCGGGGAGTAAGCCATTAGGATGCAAGTGGATTTTCAAGAAGAAGATAAGATCAGATGGCACAATTGATAAGTATAAGGCGAGGTTGGTAATTAAAGGTTACCGACAGAGAGAAGGCCTTGATTACTTTGATACATATTCTCCTGTGTCGAGAATAACGTCCATTAGAGTGTTGTTGGCTATTGCAGCTCTATGGAACCTGGAAATACATCAGATGGATGTAAAGACGGCCTTTCTAAACGGAGATTTAGAAGAGGAAATCTATATGGAGCAACCTGAGGGGTTTTCTGTGCCAGGACAGAATAACAAGGTTTGCAAATTGGTGAAGTCTTTATACGGCTTGAAGCAAGCTCCAAAGCAGTGGCATGAAAAATTTGATAATGCCATGCGAGAAGGTGGATTCAAAATCAATGAATATGATAAATGTGTCTACTCGAAAGCTACTGAAGATGACTTTGCCATCTTGTGCTTATATGTAGATGACATACTTATCATTGGGAGTAATGATAAGATAATCAAATCTACGAAAGACATGTTGAACTCAAGATTTGACATGAAAGACATGAGCCTAGCTGATGTGATTCTAGGAATCAAGATTCTTAGAACAGCTGAAGGACTTGTTCTTAGTCAGTCCCACTACGTAGACAAGATTCTTGAGAAATTCACCAATGGTGATACTGCGTTGGCACGAACGCCGATAGATACGAGCCAACATCTATCGAAAAACCGAGGAGAAAGTATCTCTCAGGTAGAGTACGCTCGGGTGATTGGAAGTCTGATGTACTTGATGAATTGTACACGACCAGACTTAGCCTACGCAGTAAGCAAACTGAGTAGATACACGAGTAATCCCGGTGTTGAGCACTGGAAAGGGATAACAAGAGTACTGAGGTACTTGCGATATACTCGTGGAAATGGACTGCACTATATGAGATATCCTGCTGTTATCGAAGGATACAGCGATGCGAGTTGGATATCTGACATTAAAGATTCGAAGTCTACGAGTGGTTATGTGTTCACTCTGGGAGGTGCAGCCATTTCATGGAAATCTTCTAAGCAAACCGTAATAACCAGATCCACGATGGAGTCTGAGTTTATAGCTCTTGACAAATGTGGTGAAGAGGCTGAATGACTACGACAATTCTTAGAAGATGTACCAAGATGGCCGAAACCCGTGCCGGCAATATGCATACATTGTGATAGTCAATCTGCAATTGGCCGGGCACAAAGCCATCTGTATAATGGTAAGTCTAGACATATACGTCGAAGGCACAATACCATTAAACAACTACTCTCAACTGGAGTTATCACTGTTGACTATGTGAAGTCAAAGGATAACTTAGCGGATCCGCTAACCAAAGGGTTAAATCGAGAGTTAGTTGCAAGCTCATTAAAGAGGATGGGTTTGATGCCGATAGAAAAAGTTGGTGCAAAGGAAACCCAACTTATGCAGACTGGAGATCCCAAGAACTAGGTTCAAAGGGACAACCTAACTGCACTGACAAAAGTGTTCACTGTGAGGGAATGACCCTTTGAAACAGTGAAGGATTGAGGTTAAACATACGACTTTTAATGATTCAATAGAGTTATATGGAAAACTCTTAAGAGATCACCTATGTGAGAAAGAAGTGGGGCCGCTTCGAAGAGAATTGGAGGCACATTTCTTAGAACTTTTCGCAGAATCAGGCGTGTTCATGGCCAAGAACGAACACACCCATGAGAACTGAGGTGTATCAGGGAGAGTCCTGGGTGAGATGTGTCAATGCTTACATAAACGGCAGCACAGTTCAAGGACATCGTGTCTACTGTCAGCCAGGAAGCAAACAGATCTTCACAAGGGAAGGTTCAAAGGGTGAAACCTACCTATCCTATACACGACTCAACTGTTGAATGCTATCAACATGTTTTCATTCATGTGGGGGATTGTTAGATATATTGGATATCTAGTGTGAATGGAAAAGAGGTGGTGGGACTTTAGTCCCACATTGGAACTTTCCATTGAATGGAAAGTGCAGAGGAGAATAAAGGGACTCCCTTGTGAGTGAGACTTTAGTCCCACATTAGGAGTTTTATGGCAAACTATTTGGTTTATATTGTATCACAAGCATGATAGTTGTGAACAAATGCTAGGGGAGAGGCTCTTTCTCACGCGTGGGTGCGCAGGGGGGGTGCAAATCCAGGGCCCGGATTTGTACTGAACCAAGTGAACTCGTGTGCGTGCACGACCCGCGCACGTCGAATGTCCGACCGGTCGGGCCAAAATTTGTCCAAGCTGAAGAACCAACATTTTGTCAAATTGATTTTTGCTCAAATGTAACTGATGCATTAATTTTGATTAATACGAGATCAGTAACCCCCAGACGTTTTGATCTGGTCGGGTAAATGGCAGTAAATGACGATTAATTCGTCATTTACTCCTGCGGGGGTCTGAGCCTATATAAAGGGGCTGACCGAGAGCAAAAGACACAGACATACAGAAATTCTCCTCCGCTCCAACTCCACCTCGTTCCCGACCTCCGCTCCGCTGATAGCAGTCGGGTACCTCTTCAGTTCGCCACGAGCAACGAGTGCTCCTTTGCGCCCATGGTTCGGCTGTTGTATCCTAGGAGATAGAAGTCCATCTGAGCCTTGAAGCACCGCGGAGGAGGACGAATCTGTTTCAAGGAAACTGCACTGCGCAGGCCTCAGCAACATCCCGGTCGGGAGACGTCCGACCACTACTCGGGAGTTCCCAGTCGGGAGACTCCACTCGGGAATTCCAGTTCGAGAATTCCACTCGGCGGCTCGGGAGCTCACTCGGCTATTCCGCTCGGGACTCCGCTCGGGAATTCCAACTCGGGAATTCCGCTCTACTCGGGAGATCCCAGTCGGGAAACTTCACCCGGGAATTCCAGTTCGGGAATTCCACTAGGCTGCTCGGGAGCTCACTCGGCAATACCGCTCGGGAGCTCACTCGGCCATTTCGCTCGGAGCTCACTCGGGAAAATCTGCTCGGGTCGGGAGATTCCACTCTGACCTCACTCGGCCGCTCGGAGCTCACTCGACCACTAGGGAAAATCTGCTCGGGTCGGGAGATTCCACTCGGACCTCACTCGGCCGCTCGGAGCTCACTCGGTCACTCGGGAAATCTGCTCGGGATCTCACTCGGGAGCTTGGGATTTCCGCTCGGGAGACTGCAGACTCAAGAAGAAGCAGCTCGGGCTATTCAACAGAGATAAGTTGAAATTAATTTCTGTAATTTCAATTTATTGTAAATCTCGAATATCCTCCAACAATCTTAAAACAGACTCGTTTTGTTGAGATGGCCACGGAACGTGTTGAGGTGAAACAGACTCATCACCAGGCCCCCTCCGCCCCGATCGGGAATGTCCCGATCAACCATGGGGAAAAGCCAGAGAAGTTCACTGGGCTGAACTTCAAGAGGTGACAGCAGAAGATGCTCTTCTATCTGACCACGCTCAATCTGGCTCGGTTCTTGACCGAGGACCCTCCCAAGCAGGCTGAGGCTGCTGAGGTGGACGCATGGACTCATTCTGAGTACCTATGCCAAAACTACATCCTCAACTGCTTGGCCGACTCGCTGTATGCTGTGTACAGCACGAAGAGAACGGCCAAAGAGCTATGGGAGTCCTTGGACAAGAAGTACAAGTCGGAGGATGCTAGGGCCAAAAAGTTCATCATGGGCCGATTCTTGGACTACAAGATAGTTGACTCTAAGACTGTGATCAGCCAAGTCCAGGAGCTTCAGGTGATCCTACATGAGATCCACTCAGAAGGTATGGAGTTCGAATGTGCGTAACCCCTTTACTTGGGGGGTTGGAGTACCTTTTATACCTGAGGTGGTAGTACACGTGTCCCATGTTCTTCTCCACATCCCCTTAACTGTTGGTTATTGGATAATCATTGTAACGGTCGTGATTATCCTATGATAATTGATGATGATTATCCACAGATTCGAAGAAAGGGGGCAGTCACTTGAGTGTAATTTGGTATTAGTCTATCTTGACTATGGAATTACACTAGCGCACTTTGTGTGTATTGAGCAGGACCATTTTGAGGTTGTTCGATTTATACTGACTATATAATCGAACAAGACCTCGATTATTATGGATGTACATACTCTTAATCCCAATATAATAACGGACACATATACTTAGTATTTATTTCTTTAATTTACCAATGAGTGAGATTTATTTGTTAAGTCAATAAACTCGGTAAATTAGGAAATAATATTATTTATATGGTGTGTCGTTGATTATGGAAGGAAACTGTGTCCTAATTATTTAGGCTGATAATGTTCCCTTGAGGAGCTCATAAGGATTATCATGAAAACCCTGCAGGTGAACTTAGTCCGACATGATAATAAAGTTGAGTGATACTACTCTTGGAGTTATATGTTAATTAATTGAATTGTCAGTAATTCAATTAATTAATGGACATACGATATCTTAAACACGGGGAGATAATGTACTCATAATATGAAGGAGCCCATATTTTAATGTGTGGTCGGTGCGGTAGTTCAATAGTAACCCTTTAGTGGATCGGGTTATTATTAACGGATTTAAGTTAGTTTTTGGGTTGAAAACAAGAAAACTTAAAATCTATTAGGAGGCAATAACCGACTCCTCCTTTTGGTCCCTATTGTAGCCTATATAAACTCTCTTAAGCTGTGATTTAGAAACCTAACTATTCTCTTTTTTTGGTTTGGGCGTGCGCGGCTAGGGCGTGCACGGCTAGGAGGCGCGGCGCATCCACCTTGAGGCGGCTAGGGTCGACGCACCTTAAAGGGGCTAGGGCTGGCGCACATTGAAGAGGCTAGGGCTGACGCACCTTGAAGGAAAGGAGGAAGAAGATGGGTGAATGGCGACTGCGATTCTTGGAAGATCGTCGCCCACATGACGTCTAAGAAGAAGATAGGAATATAATAGAAGATCGAGAGGTATATCTAGTATCTTGTTTTCATTCCGTTGTAGTTGTATTTTTATTTTTCCTGGATCCCAAATCAAACACAAGAACCGGCGATCGAAAGGTTTCATTGAATAGAATCGCTGTCGATTGATCAACTGATCGATCAATGCAGGTCTTGTTAGTGATATGAGAGAAGTGTCCTAAGGCAATCGCCTTATGATTGTAATCATTTATTTTAATAAATGAATATTCACTATTTGAGTATACATGTTTGTGTATTTGATTGAGATCTTAAACTCATTTACTGAATGTCCGCAATACAATTCACAGCATGAGAGAATTTGTGATTAATCACAACTAGTGATTATCTTTACATGTGCAATTGTGAAGTATTGAAATTGTCCCTAGTCGATGAATTGATAAATACGGACACTATCAATTCTGTTGAGACTAGCATGGGTTATTCTCTAATCAGCTGATTCTCACTGGCTGGTGACATTGAGATATCCGGAGATAAACATGAATGCTAGTTAAGGGAACTAGTTTATTGGAGTGATTGACTGTAAAACTTCATATGGTAGTCTACATATAGATATGTCAGTGAAGTTCTTACTGCAACTTAAGTGCGATGTTCCTTTGACTTACGGTGTTCAAGTCATCTTGGTCATGAAGACTTATACTTTGACATCTTAAGCAAGCATCTCCAAGGAGGTGTGGACCCAGGATGATTGTGTATAAGCCGAAGTGCCCGAAGATGTTTGAACAACCTACAAAGGATTCACCACTCCTTGCGAGGAGATGTATACCCGAGGCCTATCATCGGATTGTTACTCGAAGCCTCTGGCCAGAGCATGACATGTTCAGAGTATGAATCTCTTAAATACATGAGAGTAATTAGAATCCGTAAGACGAGAAAACGTTACTTGGGCTAGGTGTGACGTAGTCAGCCTAGTGGGGACTGACACACATAGACCATGTCCTGAACCAAGTGGGTATAAGATGGTGAAGGGAATGAGGCACGATTCATTATAGCTGCTGAAGAATTTCAAAATTGTTTCTGAGGTCAACCGTTGATCTTTCGATTAATTAGGGATCATGATGTACTACTAGGTGTCACTCATGATCGTTCTATAATTGATTAATTATAGACTGCCAACATAAATCGAAAGCCTATTTAGTCACACGCACTACGAGTAATCCGAGGGATTTAAAACGAGTTGAAAATTAGATTTTTCAATCAAGAGAGATTAGGTTTGGTTGAGCCAAACGATAAGTCGAATCTGAATTTTTCAGAGACGCATCGGAAGCGTAAAATGGCTAAGTCTTTTGAAGACTTAATAGATGAATTAAATAAGTTTAATTCATTGGGGCGTGGCTTGGATGGGCCGGCCAAAGAGGGCCTCCATCCTCTTTGCTTGGCCGGCCACAACAAAGGGAGAGAACCAAGTTTTGGTTCAATTTATAAAATAAACCAAGTGTGGTTTGTTTTATGGATGATATAAATTTTTATAATAAACCAAGGTTTGGTTTATTTCTTCATGGAAATTAAAATGAACCATGGATTGATTTATTTTATAAATTCAATCATTGATTGATTTACCATGATAAGGAAATTTATTCCATAGAAGAGAAGAGACTTGATTGATTTTTATCATGAATTAAAATATGATTTTAACCATGATATAAAATCAAACTTGGCATGATGGAATAAGTTATTCCATATTTGAGAGACTTGATGGTTGAGAGACCACTATATAAAGGACCCAAGGCATAGGCTCTCTCACGCTTTTTTTCTTCTTCTCTTCTCCCCTTCTTGCCGTGCGCCAACTTGCCCCAAGAAGGAGCACCAGCCCGCCGCCCCTGCCCTTTCCCTGCCAACCACCACCTGCTGCTGGAGAAGGAAGCTCCGGGCATCTCTTGGCCGGAAGAAGGTGCTGCCGGAATTAGAGTTTGCCGCAAGGATCTTTTTGTCGCAAACCTCTTCTTTTGCTTCGCCGGGATTTTGATTCCGGCCATTCGTTTGTGGTTAGTCTTCCGACTTCTCTCTTGTTTTTTCTTGTTGCGTTCTCGGCGAATCTAGTAGTTCTCGAGAACACGAAACTCGTGGCTTTGTGAAGTCATCCCGAAGATACTTGGCGTGGACGCGAATAGAGGCGGAGCTTCCAATGAACGCTTACAGTTGGATCTCGTCCCTTCCTTCGAGTTACGCGAGGTAATACGTAAATTAGTTTACGTTTCTGCAAAATTTTAAATATATGATCATGTCTACACAAGATAAAATTGCATGCTTAGATGTGTGGTTAAATGATTTAGAGAAATTATTTATGCTAAACCTTCCGCTGCACGTAATTAATTTTAAAATTACGAACCCGCATCCATGTCAACATGCACCCGGTCCCAACAGGTCTAGGTCTTGATGAAGTAGGTCGTTCAGGAAGCTTTCTATCCCTATGCGGATCCATTCTGTCCATAGAATTCAATTCGTGGAAATAGGATGAAATTCCAACGCCGACACTTACACCCTATTTTGAAAGGGGTAAATTGAATTCTTCATTTTTTATTTTTTTTAATGACGGTCTGTCGATTCTGATTTGGTTGTTAGTGTTGGGTTTCTAGCGAACAGAAAGACCCTTAAACAATTGAGTGATCGATTAAGGGGCCTGCTAATCAATTGAGAAATCAATTGACACTGAGTTTCTCGCGAACAAAAGCCTTTTTAATCGATTGGTTGATAGATTAAGGACTCCAATCAATTGATTGATGGTGTTGTTCTAGCGAGAACAGAAACTTCCTTAATCGATTGAGCAATCGATTAGGGATGCTTGAATCGATTGGTCAATCGATTCAGGCTGAGTTGCGATTTAACACATCGATTGGTCAATCGATTTAAAAAAAATAAAAGAGCTGTCTTCTTCAAAGAACTCTATGTGAGAATGAGACTACACTCTGTTCCACCTCACTTCCTCCTCTACGTCCTCGCGATTTCACCTCTTGGACTGCAACTTATGCGCTGGAAACTTCATAGAGTCATAGGCTCAAATTGAGACAGAGATCTGGAGGTGCTAACAAAAAATAAGTGAGTCTTGCTATTGGAATTTCCTAGAGCAAGGGGATGTTTCCGCACACCCCCGTGCCCCCTTCTATCCGCCACTGTAAAGATGCACGATAGAGAGATAAAACATAAGGAATAAGTAGAAGAGGAGAGAGAAGGAGAAGAAGAGTTACTGTAGTTCGACGGCGTGCCTATCCTAAAAAAGGCTGAAGCTTTATTAGAATTCTCTCTATACAAGAAAATACACCTTATTCTCTTGATATTAATGATAATTATGTAATAGATTTATAATGATCCCTATAAATAATGTCTAAATCTAGATTCGATAAAACCGTAATAATTTTTTTTTCATGATATCCCTTTTAAGATATAAGCCAACTGTTCATGCAAGCTGATTGTCTTGCTCTTTTTATGTTAATTTTTATAACTTAACTTCACTGTGCTACTAGTTCTTTACTCTCAAAAGTATAGTTCTACCGTTCAACATGCTTATCATTTTGAACAAAGTACATTTGCAGCGAGGCTGAAGGGAAAAGAATCTGGGGATCCATCTGAATATATTAAAATGTGAAACCACCTCATGAACACCCCTATAATTGTAGTGTTGTCCTCCTCACACACTAGCTATAATATTTAAGTTAGTAGTTTCCATAATTTACTTTCTTCATGTTAGCTATAGGATGGATTGACGATGGTGCTAGAGGTGAGCGAATCATCTTTTGTCACCTACGACGACAACATAAATGACAAACATATGATATGATATTTTCAGACGGTAATCCATAGAAAGCCCTAGGAGCACCTCACATATACCAAAAAGAGTTGCCACCAGGCTTGCCAAAGCCTATTCTCAAGTCTGTATTTTTTACAAGAGTTTTGCTATGTGAGGATTAAAGGCAGATTTACATTAGGATTCGGGGAGGTCATACCCATCTAAATTTTTAATAACATTAATTTTTATAGAAAGTTTTATTTTTTAAAGAATTTTTTAATTTCCTAGTATATATATTATTTGGCATCTTTAAAAAAATATCTATAATTCAATTTAATGATAAATTTCATTTTTCTTTAATATACATCTAGAATTCAAATTTTTCAGAGAACTAAATTTAATTTATTATTTTTTATCTATTTTTTATATTTTAATTAAATAATGATATCTATCTTTGAAAGATTAAAAAATTATTATTATAATAATTATTTTCGCCATATATATTTAACAGGTAGCTCTTCAAATTTAAAATTTTAGATCGCTGAAGTTTCAAAGTTCATGGGCATTCTGCATGGTTCAACCCATCTGTTCGAATCATGCAGCTTTAACCCGATCCTTTACATGTTCTATGCACATTTTTCTCTGAAACTTTTTTTATTGATGATTAGGTAAATTAAGAAATGTCAATCTAATATTTTTTAAATTAATTATTCTTTAAATAAAAATTATTTATTAATTATTTGATAATATTAAATTTGAAATGATCTGTTGGATTTTCGAAAAATTTTCACAGCGCCGGAATCTTGATGGATTTGATAGATGCCTTATGGTAATAAATTTCAGTGCTATTTTAGGCTTGTGCCAGCGCACGGACCCGGCTGTCAAGAGTCGGGGGGTGGTTTGGTTAATCTGTGCCCCTCTCGTTGGGTTAAACTCAGGTTAGAAATTAATTATTTTAAAATAATATTAATGAATTAAATAATTTATAAAAAAATAAAGAATATCAATTGCAGAAATTATAAATGAATCGGCTTGGCAGGTTGAGTTAGGGTTGGGTTGCGTTAGAAACTGATTCGTCTTCCCCTAAAACCTCTCTCCCTCTCTTTTTCTCTCCGGAACCTCCCGGGAGCCCTCTACGGCTCTACCCTGCCTTCGCCTTCGACGCTTGCGCACCGACCCGATCAGCTCCCAGCCCCGAGCTCGTCTGCCTGCTTCCGGGGCTCGCCCACGCTTCGGTTCGAGCACACCGCGCTTCAATAGCGGCGGGCGGTGCCCAGAGCGACCTCTTCCCTTGGTCTTGTCTCGCGCTCGTTCGTGAGTGGGTTGATTTTTCAACTGCTGAAGAAGATTCACATCGTGTCTGTCGGTTTGTTGCCCTCTTCCTTCCTCGGCGCTGTGATCACTGCCTCACGCGGCTTCACATTGGAATTGTAGCCGATTCCTCTTCTTCTCCCCGACTTTGTTCGGGGCGTGACGTTGCACACGGTAACGTGATCTTCTCCTTCAAATGGATGCACTGGGAGAATCCAAATTTAATCTTGATCTTTTTGCTTGAAAAAACAGCGGGTAATCTGTCAGAAAATGAATTTTCTTTTTCGATGATTCAGAGGTGGTGCTAGTTCTTGTTCCTGCGGAATGGCAACAATGTAGGTTTTAACACGGCAATTTTGAGAAAGTTTGTTTTTTTTAATGTTCTGAAGTAGGATCAAAAGTCATTGTGGGCAATAAGTTGCAAGTTTGAATGGTGTTTTTTAACTTTTTTTTTTTGGTGTGAACTTCTTAAGCCATGTAATGCCTTCTCCTTTACCAGTGTCTTTTCGTGTTAGGGTATGCCTGGTTGTTGACTATGTTAAGATGATTTGCAGCCTCACGAGAATTATCTTGTACAAATTTTGTATTTATATTTTCAGTATCCTATCTGCTGTTGTGATGAGGCGACAAATGGACAGCCCATATTTCTTGGTTTTCTCTATAAACATGCATCCTTTACTCTCTTAGCATATTTTGCATGCTCTAATCTCCTCAATGTGGCAACTAATGATCCCTGTTATGGCTGACAGAATATCTAGCATGGATGCAGATCTTATTGCAGAGCAGGCAACTCCTTCAGGTCATTTAAATGGCATTGTCTTTGACTTGATGACAAATGGTGAAATAGTAAGTATTTCAATGTTAAAACTTTTTAAATCTATTCTTAAGCATAATGGTGGAGCAATTGATTATGCTCAAATAAGAATTCATGTGTATTCTTCCGTCTCCATTGGTTTAGACAAGTTTAATGCTGTATGCTTAGCCCTAAAGACAACCCATAATTTGTTCTCTTCATTTGGACTTAGAATCACATTGGTTTGGAGCTGCATTGGTGGTCAGGAATGCTATGATAGATGCCTTGAGTTACTAGAAAGGAAAAAATAAAAAAATAATATCAAATAAATTAGATGTAGTTACACTAGATGATAAAACTATGGAAAATAGGGTGAGATGGTATGATTGAACTAAGAAACCAATAAATATTATAATTGGAAGAGTTGAATTGATTAAAGTTGAAGGGATAGTGGTAGAGAGACAAAAAATTAATTAATGATATAAAAAACATTTTAACTTATTAAATTATTACCAGTGAAATGCCATTTTGTAGAGCGGACCATGAGGATAAAATTATGCATCTGACCTACATAATTACGTTGGTGAAAGATATTTGAAGGAACAAAACCGTTAAATTCATCATGATATGCTTTGATGGATAAAGTGTGTCAAGTGTTAGTTAAACATGGTGCTGTAGCTAACCATTACAGCCAGGGAGTAAAACTTCGATATGGAATGATAGTTTGCCTTATGTAACCATCTTCTCTTTCCTTTTTCTTCTTCTTGATCCTCCTTCCTTCTTGCACTTCTAATTTGTTACTAACATCTTGCATTGACACTCCAACACATGACCAAAACCATTTTGTACCGGTCAACTACCAAAATTGTCTTATCATGCGTTGACACTCCAACATAGTATCAGAACTGTATTGTTCCAGTCAACTACCAAAACTCTATCTTGAAATGAGATCCCCAGTAAACACGACCTTCGATAATTGTACAGATTGTAGTGTTTCTTTTAATACTGGTAAACTTTGAGACGGGTACTAAAGCTGTTAAAATTTTGGTGTCAAAGAAGTTCCTTCTTGTTTTTCTTGACTTGCATATTTTCTAATTTCACTATTTTCATTGCTTAACTTCCTTTTGATCTTGCTTGAATAGGAGAAGCTATGTAATGTTGGCATTATGGAGGTTAACGATGTGACTAGCTCAAAGTTAGGCTTGCCAAATGCATCCTCTCAGTGTGAAACATGTGGATCAAGATACATCAGGGACTGTGATGGTGAGCTAACCTAGCTGACAATACAGTTTATTGATGTTGGGTTGAATTTTTCTATTCGTGTGTAGACATATTGTTTAATTTCTTTTACAGGACATTCTGGCTTTTTGAAATTACCAAAAGTGATTTATCATCCCTATTTCGTGACTGAAGTTGTTAATATTTTGAATCATATCTGTCCTGGATGCAAGCGCGTTAAAAAAGATCTACAGACGAAGGTCAGGTATCTATGTGAGCTGAATTTTTCCTCGTTTTTTTTCTTGTTACAGTGTTAATTTCTATCTGGGTTGTCTCTAGAAGTTATTCTACTCAATACTACATGATAAATCATAGTTTCTTGTATCTCATGTTGGCTTTTGGAAGTCTCTCTCTCTCTCTCTCTCTCTCATGTGGTGTTTTTATGCTCCTCCAAACTCTGGAATTTGGATACCCGAACTGTTTGGGGTTCTCTCAGAATAATGAAATTTGTTAAAGGAATCATTGTAGATTGTAGATATTCTCTCAGATGATTCAGTTAAAGGATAAATTGGAGGGAAGGCTAGGCTTTCATCATTGTCCCTTTTTCATCTTTATCAGAAAACAAATTGGAGTTGAAGAGATGTTTGCCAAGAAGAAGATGAAAAAGAGTAAGCCAGGCTGAAGGTATGGAGATTTATCTCATAGCCTTAGGAAGATGAAGAACAGAGGCTCAGAGAGAGAAAACAAATGAAAAGCCTTTGGAAGATACAGCCACTAGTGCGCTTATTTTTGCTTTACAATAGCCTACAGATGCTTGACAGTATGGAAAGAGAGGAAAATTTTAGCTTTGCTCCAATACCTTGTTGGGAGGAATGATGTAATTGAATCAATTAAAATTAACAAAATTACAGATGTAGAAAACCTAAATACAATAATACTTAATAAATAAGAAAACCATGTGAGACTCATCATGATCATAAAGTGTTTGTTCCTGCTATTTGGGGTTGGCTATGTGAAACTTATGCCTTGATTGAGCCTGGGCATCACTAATAACATTCTAATTAAAAAATCATTTTCTTACATTGACTAATTTCTGATAAACTATTTAATCCAACAATAAACAATTATATGCATCATGCTACATTATACAATAGTATGCTAAAACTTAGATGTTACATTAAGCCTGCGTTTAAAATACTGTTCCATTTCGTGCTGGGCGGAACGAGCGAAACTTACTATTTCATACGCACATCGAAATTGACATGGGCGGTCCAAAGGTTTCGAGGTCCATAGTCGGCCTCATGCGGCATTGCGCGAGCCTCGATGCCGCAGAGGAGTCGCGCGAGCCTCGCAGCCACAGCGAACTTGTCGAGCGAGTCCGCGACCATGACGTACTCGTTGTTAGTAGCCGCCCTAGGGCCAATTATGTGATGATTGAATAGGGACTTTTTGTTTCATATTCTATCATTATTGAAGGCATGGTTATTATACTTACTGTATTTTTGTGCCAAATAACTAAGTATAATAATGTCCTTGTGTAGTAGGTTCTTATCTACATTATATTGATTGGTTGAATCGATAGTGAGATCATGTAGAGAACACTACACTAAATTATTCCTAGTTAAGTATTAATATTCAGGGACAATATTAATGCATGGAGACTAGCATGTAGGTCAATTGATGACTTGAGCTCACAAGTCATGGATATGTGATATCAAATTGACACATGGGTATACATTAGAGAATGTGTACTGAATTGACCCGCCATGAGAAAGTTTCATAGATTGTCATATGAGTGTAATAAACTTTCACATGTGACTATTGGTATGAATAGTCCTTAGACCTGAAGTCACTACGGTTCCTTACATAAGGAGTTATATACTTTGGTATCGTCAAACGTCACCCGTAACAGGGTGAACTATAAAGGCGATCACTAGGTATGTAATGAATTATGCGGAGGGATATGAGTGATGTAGATGAGATCTATCTCTCCCATATGACGGGAGTGATATCTGTGGGCCCCTTGATCGAGTAGGACTACTGAAACGCATGACCATGCTCAAATGAGTCAATATGAGATATTGAGCTCATTTGTTTGAGTGAGTCTACTTGGGGATCAAGAAACACATAGATTGATCGAGGATGACACGGTCTATGCCTCATTGGTCAATCTAGATATCAAGGATAGAAGGACAAGGTCATACATTATCATAGTCACAGAGGTTTAGTCGGATCTCGACTTTTCTTGTTACTTGGGTAGCAATGATGCATTGCTAGATGTCGCTCATTGCTTATGTGTCTAAGGTGTTTAGGCGCATTGCCAACGTCACGAGAACCTATTGGGTCACACACTAAGGACATGATAGTTCGGGTGCTCGGGACAGCTCGGGTCAGCAGACTGGGTCAAGAGCTTAGGACTTGGTCGGGAGCTCGAGTTGGGAACTCGGGAGACTAGGTCGGGAGCCTGAGTCGGGGCTCGGCAGACTGGGTCGGGGCTCGGCAGACTGGGTCGGGGCTCGGCAGACCGGGTCAGGAGCTCGGCGCTCGGCAGACCGGGTCAGGAGCTCGGCGACTTGCTCGACAGACTTGGTTGGGAGACCTGGTCGGAAGCCCGAGAGGCCCGGTCGGAATTGCATGGGGAAATTCATTGAAGTGTTTAATGAAGGAAAGAGAAAGGTCTCTCTTCATTGGATGAAGAGAAGGTGAAGAGTCACATGGAAAGATGTGCTCTTTATTGGCTTTAATGAAGGGAAGTCAAAGAGACAAAAGACTCTTCATATTCATGGGATGAATATAAAAGCTAGTCTAGTCATTTTGAATGACAAGTGATTGTCTTTCCCTTCTTCCCTTCCTCTCTTCTTCCTCTCCCCTTTGGCCGAAACTCTATTGTAGGGTTTTTGGTGTTCTGCGAACTACCTCAAGTTGCTAGCACAACTAAGGTAGTTCTTCCCGAAGTTGAGAGATCGTGTCCGTGTGGATACGAATAGAGGCACGGACACTTGAACGTGCAAGAGATCCGACGCATCTTGGACGAGCGGGATAAACGAAGGGCACGCTCCAAAGGTATATCTTCTTTAGAAGTAGATGTAGATCAACTTTGTACGAGTTTTTCTTTCGCATGGATCGCTCAAGGGATCTTGTTTCCGTTGCGGTTTTGTATTTTGGTGCCGGGAGATCCCAACACTCGTCTCGCAAGCCCCGCAGTGGCGTCGGCAGACTCGTCGTGTGAGCCCTACGGTAGGGTTAGAGTCGTGGTGGACTCGTCGTGTGAGTCTCGTAGTGGCGGTGGCGAGGCAAAAAAAAATCGCGTCGAATGGGAGGCAACGGTAGAATCACGAGGGAGAGAAAAGATAGGGTTTATAAAAAGTTTTAATTAAAATCATTATATTATATATATAATTTCTAATTAATTATTTTATAAATTATAATTATATATTATATTAATTAATAATTAATTAAATAAACTGTTAATTAATTAATATAATTATAGTATATAATGTTTTGTTAAAAATATAAAAAAATTAAAGTAAAAAAAAGTTAATTTATATAATATATAGTTATATAATTTAAAATAATTTTAAAAAAACTTTAAATTATTGTTATAAATTAAAAATATATTAAAATTTTCTAAAAACATTTAAAATAATTTTAAAAACTTATAAATAATTTTAAAATTTTATAAAAAATTCTAAAAAAATTAATTGTTAAAAAATTTAAAAAATATATAAAATTTTTAAATAAATTTGATTTTAGAATTGTATATATATATATATATAATATTATTTAGCATGTTTATAAACTATAATTATATAATTATATAAATAAATAATTTATATAATTATTAAATATAAATTATGTTATATAATTATTATAGATAATAATTTTCTTTTATCTTACTAGCAAGATTTGGAACCACGAATATTAACATACTTAACTCTCTACGTTTTATATTCTTGGTTCCTAAGCATATGAAACACATTTTTGTTTATATGAGGGGGCGCTTGGTATACATTCGACAATGGGAATGGTAATGAGTTTTGATTGAGGGGTTTATGGGTTTAGTGATAACTAGTGGGGGCTGGATTATAAAATCAGGGGTATCATATCCATATTTTGATTCTGATTCTCGTATACCATAAATGGGAATGAAATAAATTTTATTCCATTCCCGCCTTCTAAACCGGCTTACCAAGCGCCCCCTTGAGTGTTTGATATTTACATCTAGGAAATACTTTAGATTACCTATTCTTTGCTTCAGAAGTTTTGAGAAAGATATGCTCTCAAGTTACATAAAATTAATACTACAACAACCAAGCTTTACACACAAACACACACATACTGTATCAGCACGGCACGATATCCGAAACTGTATTGTTTCGGTCTAGAACCGAAACCTCAGCACGGGTCGAGATTTTAAACTTTGCATTAAGCTACAAATAAAAGCTATAATGCAACTGCTGGTTACTGTACACTTCTATATACACGACGAAGAAAATGAGTTCAAAAGGATAATCTGTTATGTTATTATTCCAAAGGAGAGATTTTTCATCATATTTTTAGGATTCAATCACAATACCCAGTGGAGGGTTAAGTTTGTAATACAAACAAGTACTTACTCTAATAACTCCTAACTGATAATTCTATCATGCTTCATTGCAAGTTGCATTATGTGATAGTTTGCATTTAGTTTAACAGTATTGTGCATGATGATGTTGGTGTATACAATTAGATCTGTGTATTGTAATTGCATAATGGCATACTGTCTTCCTTGATTATAATATTTGTACTTCTAAGGATCTCTGAGGATGTGATCTAATCTAATGAGTGTTTATTTCAGGGATCTTTGATCTTAGAAGCTACTGAGGAAGACATAAAAGCAGGTATTTACTTCCTAGAGGCATTCAGTAAGAATGTTACTGCCCTTCAGAGGAAGTTGCTGAAGACTGTAAATAATTCCAAAGTCGGTTTCATTAAATTGAAGTGTTCTAAGTTTAACAAGGTATCTTATCAGCCTAGGAACTAGGTTGTATTTAGGAAAGTTTGTGATTAACTCTGTTTATGTATGTCGGGGTTTGCATTTATAATAACTAGTTTGTCTATGGAACTTTGAGTTTCTTGATCCGCATACTTTGGCCACTTTATTAATGAAAAATAAATTTCACAACTTGTTATTTAGCAGTTTGATATATGATTCTAGTTAGGAAATTCTTTGTTTGATCTTTCAATCTTTCCTTAAGGCTTTTCTATCTGTTGAATCCTGAACCTTGTGGTTAGTGTCAAAGGACAAAACTTCTTGATGCAATTGAGAATTTTTATTTACTCAGAACATTTTCCTTACATGATTAAATTTTTTCTTGGATTTTGCTATTACTATGTTTAGTGATTTATTTTGTCTTGCTTTGCATTTTCCTGAATCTTAGAAGGGATTTTCTTATATGATGCATGTACTGTACAAATGAAGAATTGGTCAGCAAAAGATGCTCCAGTGGTTTGCAAATACTGTACTGTAAGTACTGAATGATTCTGTTTCACAATCTGCATTTTCTTCCACTGCTTGGAGATCTTATTCCTGTGTTTCAACAGCGGAATGAAGATGGATGGTATCCGTCTGTGAAGTTTAAGATCTCATCAAAAGACATACTAGGTAGGAAAAGTCTTTCAATAGTAGCAGAAGTTAATGAAAAGCTGCCAAATAAGTTTCATGGTCGTAGTCTCAATGAAATTCTTCCAGAGGACTTTTGGAATTTCATTCCAAATGTTTCTTTGCAGCAAGGGACGAAGCCAAGCAAGATTGATCTTACACCATATCAGGTAACAATAGAACATAGTTATTTGATTCACTAAATTTACAGTTTTCCATATTGGTTATGTTATGCTACTGTGCCTTTTGTACATTTTCAGAACTAGCTTATCATGGATTTTAGCACTTCCTAGAATGTTAATGTACAGATTTCCTTTCTTCATTTTCTGTTGTTGTATGAATCCGTTCTAAGTTAATAATAATGGGATTATAACTCATGTATTGACCCTAGGCATAACTAATTTTGTAGTCTCATATAGTGATTGAAGTATTGAGTCATACCAAGTGGCATGGACAACATTTACCGCTCTGCCTGCCGAGTGACATGCATGGATTTTGGCGAGGCTCTGATGAGTTGGATTCTAAAAAATGTTCGTGTTGAAACTACATTTATGCAACTTTTATTTATCTATAGTAATCTTTCGTGTTTTATTTTTACACTTCTCATAAGTATAGAAGATGCTTGTACATTTCCATGGGTCATCAGTTGAGGGTGTGTATTGGATGAGGTGCAATACATAAAGCCATACAATTGCTTTACCTCATTTGGGTTCTTGGGTGTCATCCCTCAGCTCAACCTCTTCATTACTTTCTAGTTTTGGAAGACATGTTTCTACACGTTCAGGATTATGTTTAGGTTTTGTGGATTGTACTTTATGTTGGCATTTTGATGCCACGTGACCTTTGCCATGGCAGTTATAACACTGCACATTTTGGTTCGGGCTAGGATCAGGACTAGGCCGTTCTATCCTTTGCCGCTTTGCTGATTAGCTTCTACATGTTGGATGACAGATTAATACGTGATGAGTAAATAGGGTGTCAGACTTAAGATGCCCATAGCATGTGGTGGTTCTGGCTGAAGGAGTTTGTCGATACACAGAACTTGAACAGGCCAAGTTCTAAGGCCTTCCGGTTTGCATCTTCTAGTGATTGAGGGGAAAATATCTTAAAATTCTCTAATTTCTGTTCAATGTCCATTATGAAGTCAAACTAGTCTCCAGTCATTTTAAACCATAGAAAGTTGCTAGTATCTTGATAACACTCCCGCGGGTTGTTAAGTGTTGAAATTCCTGTGCACACAACTGATCTTTTGAACATTTCATTCTGTCATCATTTTGTGTATCTTCGTTGCTAATTTTTTAGTTTTCAGGCATTTTGCTTGCTGAAGACACTTGATCCAGAATTTATTCACCAGTTTGTTTCAAGGCGTGAGCTATTATTTCTCTCCTATATTCCGATTACTCCTAATTGTCATAGAGTGGTGGAAGCATCACATACCTTTGCTGATGATCCGAAATTATATTTTGTAAGCTTTTTTTCTATTTGAATATATCTGCGTAGGTTAAGTACAATATGGACATCCTTGTTATATTTATTTACCACATTATTTCCATTACCTTTATCTGATATTGTATGAATGCAGGATGAACGCACCAAGGCTTATAAAAAATTGGTTGATTTAAGCAAGAAAGTTGTTAACTTCAGGCAACTTGAGCAGTTTGGCCAAATTGCAGCCTCATACACGGCAAGCCGCGTTCTTGACTGCTGGAATGTGTCTAAGGTACGATACAAATTTTCTCAGTGCATTTTTTGATGTAAATACGTCGTGCTTTGTTTTACCTTGCCATTGGATCGTACGATGTCACATTAAACAATCATAACACATATTTGACTGTGCTAGATTATTATATATGTTTGCTAAGTCTTAATGCGGCAAGTAATAAATATATATTATATATATGTAGTTCATCGTAGTAAATGACATAAAGCTTTAGGCCTTTGTTATGTTAAACTTTCTTGGTGTATGCTATTTCAGATGGTTTTATGCTAATTAATGATAACATAAACTTTAAATTCAATTGTGATGAAAAACTTTGATTAAGTACAAAATATAGTTCCAATCATGGTTTTAAGTGTCGAGCCATGCGGCATGAGCAAACTTTATTATGCCGCATACTTTATTGTTCCACTTGCAGACCGACATGCAAAACCCTATACTCAATCAAACTATATATATATATATATATATATATATATGGAAGTTTTAGGCTGCACACCAAGCGTCTGCGCTTGAGGGGGCACGACCTCCAAGGGTCAGTGTGGGGCCCACACCACGTGGGTGGTGCCCTCTCAGGTGTGACTGTTGGGGAGGGGGAGGGGGAGTGAGCAGCATATCAACCCCCTATACAATATATATATATATTTTAAATTGGTCACTATAAATCCAAATTAAACTTGATTTGAACCTACTCCATCCTAATCACTATATCTACTCTATTGATAATTAAAAATATTATTTTATTTAGCTTGATTAGTAGTATAAAAATATAAAAAATTGAATAAGATTAAATTTGAAAGATCATATCAGCAAGCAATAAAACAAATACGATGGAAAAATAAGGTTCAATTAGATGAGCTAAATCATTAATGATTTAATACAATTTATTTAGTTATTTTTAAAATAAAAGTAATTTATTTATTTTCTTTGTCTATTTTTAGTTCATTTAATTTTATATCCAAAATATAAAAAATTTAGCTTAAATTATTTTTCATCCAATAATTATAATTATGTGAAAAAATAAAACCAAATGATAGGATTTAAAATTATTTTACTTTTTTTTTGAGTTTTATTTAACAAAATATAAAATTGTTATTTAATGCACAATTTTTTTTAGTAAATGCTAATGAATAAGTTTCAAACATGATTACATTAAGTGATATAAGTATACATTCATTTACCCCAAAAAATACATCCTTAATAATGAAAGCATAAAGTTAAATATATTATAAGTCTAAATTATTATAAAACTATATTAACATGATACAATATGATATTGAAACTTATTGTTTTAATCAAAAATCAAAACTCCAATATGGTTTGAAATTTTAAACTTTTGTTTCCATAATAAAAACAATAGCAAGAACAAGTAGGACACAAGATTTATAAGTAATGATTTTACTTATTGTATAATTTCAATAAGAAGGGAGCTTTGTCGTAATGGTAAAATTGTTGCCATGTGTCTTTGAGGTTGCGGGTTCGAGTTACGGAAACAACCTCGTTTAAAATGCAAGATAAAGATGTATACAATAGATCCAATATGACCGACCCTTCTCTAGGACCGTACTTACAGGTGCTTCATGCAAGGGGCTGCCCTGTTATAATTTCAATTTTCAACAAGATTATATTCATGGACATATCATTTGTATGATAAATAGGGGACAACAGAAATAGAGAGGATTTTCTTGAGTCTTATCGTATGTGGTCCTCTTGTGACCGTACGTCTAGGATAAAATTATCTTTTGGAAGACTACTCTAGGTTGGGTCTTACTTTATGGATCTGAATAGATGAGTTGGTTGATGGGAAAGGACATTTTTTGATTATTTCAAAAAAATAATCTAAAAAATGCTAAGATTGATGCATGGAAGGGTTTACTAAAAAAGATATAGGAGTAAACTAAAAACATTCAATGAAATAACTCTATACCTTAAAGAATTCAACCAAAGTAAGAAATAAATCAAATTATAAAGCAGCGAAAAAAATTAAATAAACTAAACTTATACCCAAACTTTCCACACAATTGTCAATTTAAAAACCACGTTAAATAATTAATTTTCCTAAATAAAAAGATCTGGCAAAATAAACTTTTATCGAACTGAAAACCTTTAAAACTTAACTTCCTAATTCACATTTTATATAAAAATTATTTTATCTTGCAACAGTTAGGTGTAGTTCTGAGAAAAGGTAAGTTTAGATGTATAGATATGTTGAAAGTAGTAGATTGTGAATAGATTCTGTTAAAGTGGAGGGAATAAAGGGTAGTGGGATATCAAACAGGTTGTTAGTTATTGTGGTTACAAATTAATTTGAATATTACTAGTCATATAGCCTTGTGTATCACTAAATATATTTATAAAATTCACAAGTGACACAATTCAGCTCTAATAATGATAAATGAGTAAAAATATGTTAAAATATTTGTGATTTGTTGAACGATGACCTATAAACTTTATAATCAAACAAGTTGAATCAAGGGTTTATTACATAATGTAAAAAACCTCCAAAAATCTAGTTATTTTAAACTATCTAGATATTACTTGCTATATCACTAGTGCGCATAATATTAAATGTAAGGATAAAATTCATGTAATTGAAAGTGGAGGGACTAACATGATTTGATGATGCTGATGAAGTCTATATTATGCTTTTTGTTGGTTCTCTAAGCAACAAGATGCTTCTACTATTGTTGTACATTATCCATCTTTATTTTATTTAAATTCTGAATTTATGTTTTTTTTGTTAAGACATCTTATTCTTGTGCTAGCTTATGTCTGCACAGTTTTAAATGAAACTATAGGTAAGTCATAGAACTAGAATTATGCTTATTTAACTAAATAGGTGAAAATACATTTGTTGTTGTCACACATTAGGGAGAATATTAATCCACCATAGCCCCCACTACCTATATATATTGTTATTAATTGACTATGAATTTTTATAGAAACACCCGTCATAGTTACACACTTATCCATAATGCTCCTCTCAAATATTATAAAGTCAACTTGTTATAGAAAGAAAAAGATGATCTTATTCAATTGTCTTTTCTTTTGATGAAGTGACTATAAGTGTTTTCTTTTTTTATTTCTTTTCATAAAATACATGATTTGATACTATATACATTGCAGTCCAGCTTGATTATCATATTAAAGCTTCATTGCCCTGTGGAGGCGTATCCTAGCTTGGTCATCAAATCCCTAACCTAAATAAGCTCACATGTTGCTAACGCCGTGCTCTTATATTCTGCCACCACAATTTGTTTCTTACTTTTCTAGGAAATAAGATTACCTTCTAAGATAATACAATAACTAGATAATGGATGTAGATTGTCTATCTGTAGGAGTCTACACAGTCTGTATTAAAATAGCCAATTATTTGCAGTTGACATAGATCACAAGATCATATAACTTTTGGATTTTTGAGGTATCATAGAATTCTCTGAGTTGCTAATGGTATGTGTTTGTTATAAATGAATTGTATGCGCCAATATGTTCTATGTTCTTTCACTAAATTTCTTATGCTCGCACATCATGTTTTTTATAGTTCCGTGCACCTAATCCTTCAAATGAAGATTCTAAAAGTACATCTGGATTAAGATGGATGAAAGATGTTGTTCTAAGCAAAAGATCAGATAATGCATTCCGTCTAACTATGGTTGGTGATCCTAAGATAAGCTCAAACGAAATTGGCATTCCACATTGTATGTCCAGAAAACTAACTGTTCCTGAGCATGTAAATGCTTACAATGTTGAAAAGCTGAACATGGTTTGCAATCTTCGTCTACTTGCATATATGTGCTACACACTTCCAGGGGAAGGATTTTTAGTCAAAAGCAAAGGGAAATTAACTTCTATAAAGAAAACCAACCAACTTCAGGTTGGCGATATACTATATAGACCTTTGGAGAATGGGGACATTGTACTTGTCAACAGACCCCCTTCAGTTCATCAACATTCTCTTATTGCTTTGTCAGTGCGGATTCTTCCTATTGAATCTGTTGTTTCAATAAACCCACTGTGTTGTTCTCCACTATTAGGGGATTTTGATGGGGATTGTTTACATGGTTATGTACCACAATCCATTGGTTGCAGAACAGAACTTAAGGAGCTTCTTAGCTTAGACCACCAGTTATTTAATGCACAGGATGGAAGAAGCTTACTTTCCTTGACACATGATAGCCTCACTGCCACATATTTACTGACAACAAAACAGGAATTTTTTACCAAATTTGATATGCAGCAGTTAGCAATGCTTTGTTCTTTTCCAGTGCCACCTCCTGCAATTGTCAAGGCTCCAGAATTTCCGACTTCTCTCTGGACTGGAGAACAATTATTTGGCATGCTTCTTCCTCCAACTATGGATTTTTGTAACAAAAATATTATGATAAGTAAGGGTGAGGTCATGTCCTGTTGTGGATTATCTTTTTGGCTAAGGAATAGTACATCTGGTTTGATTACAATCTTGTTCAAACTTTATGGTAAGAAAGCCCTTGATTACCTCTATGATGCTGATCAACTTCTCTGTGAATATTTGACAAGAAGAGGCTTAAGTGTTTCCTTAAGTGATATTTACCTGTCTTCAGATTTATCCACACGAAGGAAAATGATGGATGAGGTTTCATTTGGATTAGAAGAAGCTGAAGATGCTTGCTGGATTAAGCAGCTAATTATGGAACCAAAGATGAATGAGGCACTAAGGTGTCATAATAATAATGAAAATTCATTAGGTTCTATGAGTCAATACAAACTTGCTTCCAAAAGATGTGCTAGACAGACTTCTGTTTCTGCTTTTAAGGATGTTTACCAAGAGCTTCTAAGTGCAGTCCGTCAATTTATCAGCAAGGATAACTCAATGTTGGCAATGGTAGATGCTGGAAGCAAGGGAAGCTTGCTAAAGTTAATTCAACAGGGTGCATGTCTGGGACTTCAACTTTCTCCGTGCCCACTGCCTTTTAGAGTTCCTCATAAACTTAACTGTGATTTGTGGAACATGCAAAAGTCAGATGATAATGCAGTGTCAAATGCAGTTGAAATTTCGTGCAAGCAAAGTTTTTATGCTGTTGTTGGTAATTCTTTTCTTGATGGTTTAAACCCATTGGAATCTTTGGTGCATGCGATATCTGGCCGTGCTAATCTCTTTTCTGAGAATGCAGAAATTCCAGGAACTTTGACTAGAAAGCTTATGTTTTACATGCGCGACCTTTATGTTGCTTATGATGGAACAGTTAGAAATCCATATGGTCAGCAAATTGTTGAGTTCTCATACGGCGCATCACAGGGTTCAATTGAAGGAAGTATTTTTAATAGTACATATGAGAAAAAAGATGCTGAATGTCCTGGACTAGGCGGTCACCCTATTGGATCGTGGGCTGCTTGTACTATTTCTGAGGCTGCATATGGAGCTCTTGAAGTTCCAACGAATAGCATTGAAAATTCTGCACTTACGAAATTTAAGGTCATGTTGGCATCTAATTTTTCATTATATATATATCAACACTGCCAATTATTCAACGATGTTGTTGACTGCTGTGTTTTCTATTAGTGAACTTTTGTTCTTGTTTTCTGATATATTCTATTGTGTTTTTACTTTGATTCATTTAGACCTTGTATAGAAATAGTGTGGATATGAGTTTTTATTAATTTCATAATCCTTTTATATTTGTCTGCCATGATTTGATTTACCAGTGCCATTTCCAACGATGAAATCTTATTGGGCTGCTATTCATCTGCTTCTATGATATGGTTACCTCAGTGTCTTAGTGAGATCTATAAGTAGAGCTTGATATTTCCAACCATGGTTTTCTTTAGTCTCCATTCACCACATGAATATTGTTGTCTGATTGGAAGATAATACCACCATCACAATCATAATCAAGTCTATTTGGCAAGTAGAATATATTGGAACTTTTACATGATTATATTATGAAAATTGTATTCATTCATGTAGCTTAACTTTACATAATACAACTAATCCATATAGTCACATTAGTTGACATAAAAGGCACAATTTAACTTTTAGGCTTTTATGGTTACAGTTATCTTTAAGAATTCGATAACATTATTTCCGAGGACTTGAATAATGTTGCTAAAATATGATTGTCTGATATTGCAGAGAGTGTTGGAATGCAACAAGACTAATTCATCTGTCAAACAAGTTGCCTTACTTTTTCTTTCAAAGCGACTACAAGACTGGAGATATGGTTTTGAATATGGTGCCATAGAAGTAAAGAATCATTTGGAGAGAATTTTCTTTTATGATTTGGTTGACACTGTCATGATATAGTTAGTATTTAGTTCGGTACCATTTAATGTTTTTGATCTGTTTTTTCTTATTTGATTTCCTTATCTTTAATTGCTTCCTTTTCAGTTATAATGGCCATGATGTTCAAGGAACAAATCTCAGTCCATGGATTGTTCATTTTCATTTGAGCAAGGTACTTGTTTTTTATAATCTTTCATGGACCTGTGTTCTTGATCTACATGCTTATGGCTGTATGAGATTGGTAGCCATTAGTTTCTTTTTCCTGGCAGGATAAGATGACAAGGAAAAGGATAAGTTTGCAGTCTGTCAGTAAGGAGCTTAGAAAGTGTTATGACTCAGAAAGGAAAAGGATAGACATTACACTTCCAAGATTATATTTTCTAAGCAAGTCAGTTCTTTATCTTTCTTATGTCCTGTACTTTCATGTGGGTGATTGCTAGCATTCATATGTGATTTTGATGCTCGTATAAATTCTTGCAAACAACAAATCTTCATGCTAGGTTTGATTCATGTCCCTGGTTATTTATCAACTTGATTCTTGACACAAAGGTCAAAGTGAATCCCATTTTGGAAGATTTACATTGAGGACTACTAGGGTTATTTCAATGCATAGCCAATAGTCTTATAGATACTAGTTACTAATAGAATGATTTATCACTTCCATAACTCAGCATAAATTTGCTTATATATGACACCATGTATGTGATAGTCGAGTAGTTTAATTATTTAGAGGGAATGTTTTAGTTCCAGCGTGAAGCCACTAGAACAAACTACTTATTTATGCCCGAGTAGACTTTTTCTGCACCCTTCGTATTGAGGCCATAAAAATTTATTAAGGTATAATTTGTATGACCTTTTACTATTGATTTTAGAAGTAAAAACACAGTCAAATGGCATATAGCCAAATTCCATGTTGCTATATTTAATCTTCTAGATTTATTTCATTGAACTTAAAGTAATACTAGCATGGCTTCCAGATCATAGTCGAAATATAGCGAGTCAAAATTTTGTTTGCTTTATGTAACCATTTAAAGTTTGGGCAATTGCACATAATATTATAAGATCTTGGGGTATACATCATGATCATGACGCACCAAGCCTAAGATTACATTTGTATTTTACAACCTTAAATTAGCACGTCAAGCTTATAGCATAGTATAATAAAGCAATTTTGTGTAAGGATTGTTTTCAGACTTGTAACTATTAATCAGTTGTACCTAATAACTTGGAAATTATCAAAAATTCAGAGGATAGAATTATGAAGTGTAAACATGCAGGGCTGCATTGAACTTACATGTTTTTGGTTTGAAAAATAATTATTTGATCTTGATTTTCATTCTGAATTTTTGCAAGTCTATGATCTACTTGAGTTTCAACTTGTTTATCTTTCTAAATGAGGTTTACATAGCTAAATGGTTTTGAGCTTAAACACAAATCAACAAATTAAAACTTTTGGCTGACCTATGTGACCAAAAAGTGCACCGAAGTTTGGATTTCATAAAAGCATGTTGTTTAGTGACCTGAACAAGATTCCCTATGTGCTTAAACAACTTGAACTCTGTATCCCCATGCTTGGTACATTTGACAATTAAGGTTAGCTATGTTATTGATGCTTTGCTGAAATTACTAAACAAAGTGGGTGTAGATTCAAAGTGTACCTGGCATCAATAGGAATGTTGAGTGTTCACTCAGATTATCTCTGTGTTGAACATGGGTATGTAACGGATAGATGAAGCAACTCAAAAGAGAATCTGAGTAATATTAATAGCTTAGTTTTTGTTGTAGTGCATGGTTCCAAGTCAATTGAACATAATTTTTATTGAGCCAATTACTGAATGGTTTCTGATTTATTTGGTTCTTTTGCCGCCCTAAATGAATTAATTTCTGAGTGGTCTATCTATAAATGCTGTGATTTGTGTTTTCTCATGTGTATGTAAAAGTTTCATGTCAGCATATGTGAGCTTATGTACAAGTTGTGATATAATGTCTGGAAATTCATTACCATTTTTTATTGTGCTTCAGTTTGGTTTGAATACATTTTGTTCTCAACTTTTATTTTGTTATCTAACATTTTGCACTTCAATTGACAAATATAAGCACTAAGCCTTTTTTTTGTAAATTTGAAACGTACATACCTATGCAGGAATTGTACAGAAATAAATAAGCACAAGGAACATGATGCAACTTTTTGTATTACAGTTGGTGTTGAAACTTCAGGGTTACAAATAGAGGTGGATACATTAAGAGACGGTGTGGTTCCATTTCTTCTTGCAACACTCATTAAAGGTGGTGATTATATTTTGCATCAGCAAAGTATGAGGTTAATTTTCTTAAGTATGAAAACCATGACCATGTCCAATAACATTCTTAGATATGAATTTGTCTCAGGTATCATAGCAGAACAGTTTCTTACTTGGATGTAAGATTTAAACTTTAATCAATGGTCTAAACTTGAAATCAATAAAGATTTGGACACAGTTAGTCCCTGGCCAGATTAACATTGTATTAATTCAAAACTCTATATGATTTGCCTGTTTGGTTAAGTCCAACTCAACTGCCCTAGTTCATTTCTGCAATTACCTGACTTGCTTATGAAAATAAAGGATTGTGTATCTTTTAGTCCAAGTTGTGTAAGATATGGATCCTGGGCAGACTTCATTTGTTTTCATCAAGTTAACTGCTTTTGTTTTCTTGCCGGTGTGCTATTGAATGTTCTACTTAGGAGACTGTTTCTTTTATTTTATCTACATTAAGCTCATAAATCATGGTAAATGAAATGAAATTGTTGTCATGTAATAAATAGATCCAGATTTTACTTTAAAGCTTATAAATCATGATATTCTTGTCCCAAACTTCTGTTTCTCTTGTATATTTTATAACTTGGTTTCGATATACCCTTTGCTATAAGGTTAAAATTAATAAATTTAGTATATTGACAGGGTTTTCTGCTTCTGAGAAGGTTGAAATTTTGTGTGATTCTTTTCCTGGTTTTGGTGCTGAACTCTTTCTGAAAGTAACAATGTCAAAAAGATCTTTACCTGGAACTTTCTGGAGTACCCTTCAGAGTGCTTGTGTACCAATAATGGACCTGATTGATTGGGAACGCAGTTATCCTGATGATACTTTCAATGTTTTTAGCACATATGGAATAGACGCTACATGGCAATACTTTGTAAAAGTGCGAACCTCATGCTAATTTTTCTTTATTGATAGATTCTTTTACGCAGTTTTAAGTATTGATAGGCTATGAATTATTATGATACTTGCAGTCATTGACGTCAATAACAGCTGAGATAGGAAGGAATATACTCAAGGAACACTTAATTATTACCGCTGATTGTCTATCAGTGACTGGAGAGTTCCATGGACTAAATACCAGAGGACTCCAACGGCAAAGGGATGACATGTTAATCTCATCTCCTTTTAGTCAAGCATGCTTATCTGTGAGTAATATTCTTAGCATTTGTAATTTGTTCCTGCATTTTTTTCCTAGCATTTAAGATAAAATGTTGTGGGTGTATTTTCAGAAACCTGTAAGTTTCTTTGTGAATGCTGCTAAGCAAGGGTCTGCTGATGGTTTGCATGGTACTCTGGATGCGGTGGCTTGGGGTAAGGAGGCTCCTGTTGGAACTGGTGGACCTTTTGATTGCATATACTCTGGAAAGGTAATCTGTTGAAATTTGCCAGCCATTTTCCAACAAAAGGAATCCATACTTGTCACCAAAATAATAGCATCCTAATTTTTCATCTGCTGTATTCTTTTTGAAAAAACAATAATATAGAATAGGTCACTTTCTAAAATAAATCAGATTTCATAATAAAATTAATTGGGTTACTTAATAACATAATCTAAAAATAATAAAACAAATGTCCAAAAGCATCATCTAGCTCTGTATCTCACATCTTTCAATCTTGCCGATACTCTTTATTTCCCTCAAGCTTGTCTCATGTCATATTCTCGGTCCTTTGGATGCACCGAGTTTTGCAAGCTTGATCATTCGCCATCATTCACCCTTCGCTAACTAATCCACCTCATTTTGGACCGCCTTAGAGGACACCTCACATTTGGCTCTCGGTACCTTAGATGCACTAAGCTTTCCAAGTGCTTGCCATCTTCTTTCATCACCTTCTAGTGCCCACCTTGTGTCAGACCCTCGGTTTCAATGCACTAAACTCTCCAAGCTTGCTTCATGTGCCATCCTTCTCCCCTCACTTAAAGAAAGCACTCAACTCAACTATATTGAGTCATCCATCGAACCATCAACTTAACTCCGTCAAGTCTTCCATTGTACTAAGTACCAACTCGACTATGTTGAGTCCCCAAGTTCCTATTGCACTATTCCAAATTGTTGCATGTTTGATGCATATGCCATAAACAAAGTGAAAGCTAACTTAAATCCTTACCTAAACACATCAAAACAAGCTTCTCGAACCCGACTACTTGGGAGCATTGCTTTCTTAACATTTAGGTGTATCCCTTCTCGCTTCTCACTGATGCCAATTAACTTATCTAATTTTGCATGATTCCTCTCATTTGATTGAATCAGGTATTGATGTTACAACTATAATAGAATAAATGAATTAATGAATATTGAAGGATAAAAGCAATATAAATATGGTGTCCCACACCATTTTTATTTGGAGCAAGCAAACTCTATATATCACTTTTTTCTCAGATTAAATATTAAAATATCTCACCCCTATGCTTTGTATCTGATCTATGTATGGGGGGATGCTAAAGTCTATTTGGGTGCCTAAGCTAAATATTATTGATGATATTCTTGCTGGAGATGGGCTTCGACTTCTAGAATGAATTTTCCCTTTATTTCATTGTTCTACTGGATTTAGACGTTCTTTTTCAAAAATATTTCAACATCTTCTCAAGCTAATCTTCATCATGATTTAAATCCATCAATATAACTTTGTTCCTGATGTCTAAAAAGAATTTTGTTCCTGTTGCCTAAACCCAGGCCAGTATGGAATTAGAATTTAGCACATCCATTGTCCTTGTTTAATATTACTCATCAATGTACATTTAACAGATTTTATCTAATTGCTTGTGATTTTACATCAAGCTATGCATTAAGTGAGGGAGATACATATTTCTTTCTGTTCCCATTTTCTTGGTCTGTTTTTTTGTTTTGTTTTTATTAATCACACTTTTTTTTTCCAGGTTCCTAACATATATGGAAGGCAGAATATATATGAAAAGCTGCATAACCTCAAACCTGAACTGCAGTGGGGTGGCTGTAAAATTGACATGGAGTGTAATGAATCTACACCTGCCCAGTGGAAGTTGCATCTTAAGCAGTCTAGCACATTTCATGGTACCGTAGCTGCAAATGTCCCGTTAGCTTCTGATGAAGACTACATAGAGAAAAGGTTTCTAGATAGAACTGCAAGTAATAACTGGAAAGTTCACTATAGGTGGCTAGAAAAGTCAACCAATGGTTATCTGAAAGGCAACCAAAATTTCGGGTTTCTATGTGAGCCTTCAGATTGTTCTGTTTCATGGACCTATGTCGTGGGCATGGGAACTTCATTAAGAGAGATACTACACAAGTAAGTTGGATTATTGCACAAGTAAACTGAATTTAAGTTTTCTCCCTTTGTTGCAAACTACTTTAATTTTAGCAGCGATCTTATGTGATGTATGTCTTCAAGTTGAATTTTTTTCCTTTGGCCAACTATTATATCAACAAGCAATGCTCCTTGCTGTATAAAATCTAGAATGCTGTCATTGGATAATTGCTAGAAGTTCTTAAATTGTAAACAAATTTAAACTAGACAGGGATATGGTATTGATGAATTTTTTCTATATAGTTGTTTTTATCCACACTGATAGTCTTTATATTTTTTGAATCACTCTCTTAATTCAGTTGATGAATTCAGATTGCCAATAAAATTGAATTGCCCCCTTTAAGGTAGATCATCATATGAGTGGCTCTGTCTAGTAAAACAATAACTCCCGTGGTTAGAAACAGCTTCTCATATGGCTGTCTCTATCTGGTAAAAGTTAGCTTCTCGTTAATTGATTGCCTTGAACACTGATGTTTCATTCAAATTACTTTGTCACATTTGTTTGCTGTGTTTCTATATTTATATCAACTATTTTATTTATTTATTGTTATCTTAAACAAGTGTTTGTTGTTGAAGGTACCCAATTAATGGATATCTTGATGAGAAAGATAAATCATCATTAATGGAAGCTTTGAAATATCATCCCAAAAGTGCTGAAAAAATAGGAAGTGGAATAAGAGAAATCAAGGTATTTTTTGGTTTAGTACAAGGGGACGTTGCTTATTGTTATATTTCGATAATACAAGTGCGAACATCTAGAAATGGTTCGTATTATAAAACAGCAGTAGCTAATGGATCCCTCTTTAATACTGATTTGTGTTTACTCATGATACCAAAGAATTTTTTAAGAATAGTTGATTATGCTTTTTAATAAATATATGCCTAATGGATTAATTCTCAAGTAAATTTCAGTAGTTCTATTGTTGATTTTTGTTCTAGAGTATGTAGACATTGTAGACCTAGTGGTTAGACTGCCATTCCTGAACTGTGAAATTTCTCATCTATATAAATTGTACTTGTGGACTTTTTCATGTCTGTATAGTGAATGTTTCCACTCCAGAGCTATTTCCAAATTTGTATTGATCGTACTGTGTATCTATGCTCTTGTTGTATTGATGCTTGCACATTGCAATATTGTCATGGATATAACAATCTAATGGTTGTGGTTTCATTACATCCCAATTAAAATTGCAAACAACAACATGCTTCTTTTACTTGGCAGTTACTCATATCTATGTGAACCTTGTAGGATGTATGCCCTTCAGTTTAATATGCATGCACATGTAAATATGTAGACCTCACTCTATTATGTTCCCACAATGTTGTCATACATTGAATCCGCCTCTTGAGATCTTTTTTTCTAATTGGCTGTTACATGGAATTTGTTAATCGTACACTCTTTTCTAATGTTTGCTAGATGTTCTTCTGTATTCTTTGTCAAATCACTTTCTCCGTATAGCTTGTGGGTGCCATTGTGGACATTTTGTTTGGGAAACTAAACAATCTTGTCTTTCAGGTTGGGCATAGTACTTTGCATTCAAGCACAAGATGTTTTATTCTTCTGAGGTTGGATGGTACATTTGAAGATTTCTCATATCGCAAATGCGTTGTAGAAGCTGCTAATTTAATTTCACCAGAGTTTGGCTCGCTTGTCCTCAGTCTGATCTGAGAGTCCAGAAGATGTCTATAGTTTACTTGAATGAGAATTAGGCTGTGAATTTGAAAAGTAGATAACTAACATCCGACAAGTTTGGGAAGCTTTACATGGAAGGTCATCTTTTGCGTTTTCATGAATGTATATCCAAGTTTGATGGAGAAGACCATTAGCTTTCTCAGAGGCTCGAGGAGACACTAAAGTGATTCCTCATTTTCCGTTACCGATTGATCCGGGCGCTGTGCTCAGGTCCGGCGTAGGTTCAGATGAATTTCCTAGGAGGTCGAATGAAGGCCTCCAAGCGGAGCCCGGAAGAGGTCGGGCGAGTCCTCCAAGCGGAGCCCTGAAGAGGTCGGGCGAGCCCTCCGAACGGAGTCCGGAATAGGTCGGGCGAGCCCTCCAAACGGAGCCCGGAAGAGGTCGGGCGAGCCCTCCGAACGGAGCTTGGAAGAGGAGCCCGGAAGAGGTCGGGCGAGCCCTCCAAGCGGAATTCGGAAGAGGTCCAGCAATCGCCCCCCGGCCGGAGATCTCTTACACTTGGCTCGCTCTTTGCCTCCTTTGGTTTTCAGTTAGGATTAGGGGACACCATGATAGCTAAGTGGCCCACCAAATCTCCTTAGATTTGGTCATAATGAGAAGGGACTTGTGTAATGATCACGTGTCAGGGGTGTTAAGCGTCTGCCAAGTATTAATGAGGGTAAAATTGCTTCCTTGATGAATATTCCGGCAGCTGTGACTGCCCCCTAAACTTATTAGTGTTGTCAGAGAATTTGGTTGTCAGGTGAAGAGCCTTTAATGCGATAAGATTGTTGACAAGACAGGGGATCACTTCCGCCCCTATATAAACCCCCTCTAAGCCTCAAGAAGGGGACTCTCTTCTCTTCTGAAACTTCTTCTCCACTAGTGTGCCTCTCCAACAATCCTGGTCTCTGGGCTAGAGTGACTCACTCGAGTTGAAGCCCATCTCGCTTGTCGACAGGATCTCCGATCATTGTTCATACGAAAATAGCAATTTGTATATACATCAATTTTGGTCTCTAATTTGTGGATGCAAATACAATATATGCCAGTGCATGATGTAAATGTTCCCACAGGAAGGATTGATAATTAACGCGTGCGATGTTGCTATCAAGATATAAATGGATCAGTCAATTGGACTAACCATTTTGCTCTTGCTACATGATGTTTCATGTGCCCCAATTGAAGCTGGCAAGAAAGTCTTCAACAGATTCAGTTGATTGAAAATTCTATCGCAAAAGCAATCATTCATGTTGTAATGTTGTAAGAATTTTTACGTCAGCATAAAGAATTTGCTTAGGCACGCATGAATCTTCACCAAACTTGAGATGACTACTTCATGATTCTTTCGATCTTTGTTCACTCTAGTTTACAATGAGTTTACTTTGACTAGTTAAATGGTCTTATTTCGGATTTTTTCGTCTAATCATTCTGCTAGAATCACACTGAGCTTTAAGATCAGTTAAAGTGCTTCCAAACAGACAACATTTCTAATTCACACATAAAGACTCAGTCGAAGACAATACGGACCATGATGTTCACAAGTGTCGTCCCACCTCCTACACTACCCTCTCAAAATCAACTCACAATTAAGCATGTACACATGTTACCACAACACTAATACAGTCTATCCTCAACTGATTTGATGCTGCAAGAGCTCCATTTGGGAGGAGATTTATAGGATATCAATGCCTTTTCTAAGCTTGCATCCTTTAGCTGCTGAAGTAGCCTTCTTCCCAATAGGTGAGGACTGAGCGGAGAAGTTCGCAACCATGTCGGAGTCAGGCTCTCCCACGTACGGCTGGGCTGCGACATGGTCAAGGGCAACGACGACATCAGCTATAATCGGTCGAACATGAGCTTCCTCTTGGAGGCACATCGAGGCTATCACGACCAACTGATGGAAGGCCCGCGGAGGATAGCAACCTTCCAGAGATGGATCAGCCAACCGCCCGAACTTCCTTCGATCGTTCAAAAATGGCCGCGACTGATTCACCAATGCAACAGACACCAATTCAAAAACAAGAAGCCAAATCATCAACCTCACTCGATCATGAGCTTACCCAAGTTATCAAGTTCTGCTCCGCGCGAGGAGTTCTCGAGCAATCGAAACCTCGCCGACCAGTTATCATCTCCAGCAGCAACACACCAAAGCTGTAAATGTCAGGCTTCACAGTGAGCTTACCAGTCATGGCGTAATCAGGAGCACAGTAGCCATGGGTTCCCATCACCCTCGTCGAAACATGCGTCTTGTCGCCGACGGGCCCAAGTTTAGCAAGTCCAAAATCAGAGAGCTTGGGGTTGAAGTTTTCATCCAACAACACATTTGCCGCCTTCATGTCCCTGTAGATAACAGGAGGGTTTGCCACATCGTGCAAGTACGTGAGGCCCTTTGCAACACCAAGAGCAATCTTCATTCGTGTGTTCCAATCGAGAGGTGCCTTGTCAGGAGTGAGATCTGCATGACCCAAACACAAAAGAATGTTTGTTGGCCTTGGATTCTTCCTCCACCTCCATTGCAAGTGTTAAACAGTTGATCGCAGAGAGCTTACCAAATAGGTGGTCTTCCAAGGTTCCTTTGCTCATGTACTCGTAAACTAGCAG
The DNA here is from genome assembly GCA_024364735.1 of Boesenbergia rotunda. Classification (NCBI taxonomy): domain Eukaryota; kingdom Viridiplantae; phylum Streptophyta; class Magnoliopsida; order Zingiberales; family Zingiberaceae; genus Boesenbergia; species Boesenbergia rotunda. The sequence continues at coordinate 208,001 of JAGFNQ010000195.1, forward strand.
CCTCTCATCTCCCTCGGCGCAGTAGCCGATCAGGTTCACGAGATTGGGGTGCCGCAGCACGGTGAGCATTAGAACTTCCACCAGGAACTCGTTGCTCCCCTGATAACCATCCTGCTTAAGTTGCTTGATGGCCAGAATCTGGTTTCCGAGTTCCGATGTTCAGACGAAGAAGCAAGATGGCAGAAGCAAGGAGGGACTTGCCTGGTCTGAATCGAGTCGCCCTTTGTAGACTCTCCCGAAGCCGCCTTCTCCGATCAGATTGGGCTCCCTGAAGTTGTGAGTGGCGGCGGCGAGATCTCTGAAGGTGAATTTTCTCGCGGATTGGTTCCTCTCGCCGCCGTCGGATGGAGCCGGCTTCTCGTTCTCTGGCGAAAAGGGGGAAAAAACGTGTTTTGAAGAGAGATCGAAGGGAGCCGACCAAAAGAAGAGATTTTAGGGTTTAGAGATGGCGGCCACCAGAAGGATCGGCGGCGGAACGCGAACGGGGGCGGGAACGACCGCTGTCTTCGATTCTGCACTTCTCTTCTCTCCGGCGAGGGCTGAGACAAGGAAAACAGCTCATCTATCCCGGCGCCCAGGTCCGCAGTAGCAATCCAATTCCACGCCGCCTACATCGCCGGCTCCGGACTCCCTCCGCTCCGCATTGAGGAACCCGAGGCGATTCGCTTCCTCATCGCCGCAAGCGACCAAAAGATTGCTTTTTTATTCCTCGAAAACCTGAAAGCAACGCAAATTACGCCACGATTAGCTACCAAACGACGACAACCATCAACTGAATCATCCATTTCGCATTCTGCACCCGTGATTCCGATCAGAAGAACAAAAACAAAAGCGCAATAAAGTTACCAGCTTGATTGCTCCCGGAAGAAGTCAAGGCTTCTGTCCGGCTCTGCGTCCGAAAGCAAGGAACTTTAATGCCACTGCGGAAATGATATCCCGCGCTGCATCGGATGAACACACAGCGCCGACCGAATTGAGATGAGATAAGACGGCCATCGGATTCATGCGGCGGTTGATTAATTTGGTGAGATTTTATCGAGTAGAAGATACCGATGGGTGAATATTTTATGTTCTGTGATTTGGATGGGAGAATAAAATAATCTCTTAAAGAAACTCAGTCGTAAAAAAAAAACGAATAATTGTCGTTCTTATTTCTAGTTTTCTTTTTTAATCGAGAATGGTGGTACTGCCGAAATTTGAACAGATGAAGGAGTTCTACCAGTCGCGGAAAAGCGGGCGGGTGGTAGCGGTGGCGGTGGGGGCCCGGCAGGTTCCGCTCTACGGCATCGGCTCGGGTCTGAGGAGCCGCAGCGAGGACGGAGGGCCACCGGCGACCGTGGCATTCGAGCTGTCGTTCACGGTGCGGGGCGCGGGCGTACGTTCTGGGCCATCTGGTGAAGTCCAAGTTCTACCGCCGCGTCCGGTGCACGCTGCGGTTCCGCGAGGACCGGCTCGGGAAGCCGCTGGGCCTCTCCAACGGCTGCCAGTATCGCGATTAACGAGGCTGCAGAGGAGGGAAGGTCATTCGAAGTCCGTGACGCTGCATTTTGTCGTCGAGTCATTGTGTCGCGGACAGCTGTTTTTGAATTTGAATCGATTCGAAATCGACTAATTAATATGCGCGTTCATTTGGGTGGAAGTCTATTTACTAAATTTTCGTATAATCCTGGCATAATTATTCAGGGTTTTTTTTAATAAAGATAATAAATTATTAATCTATATATTACGTTTATAAAGGAAAATGGCTTTTAAAAGCTGTTCTCATCGTCAATTCGGCCCTATGAACGTGGGGCCAACACATGACATGGCATGATGCACTGAATTGGTAACATAACAACTCTATCACTGAAAATAGATAGAGCCATTAGCCCAGCATGGACCTCTCTCCCTCAACTTGATTCCTCCCTGTTGCATCTGTTAAAAGCCAAAGCATTCGTCTCTAGCAATTTTTGTCAGTCCATCTTAAAATTAATATAGAGGAGATAATTCAAGACTAATATAGAAAAGATAAATTATGATAATTGAAGAGGATGAGAATGAGTGATAGAGTTGTAAAAATTTATACCCGTCAATTTTAAAATTTGACCTTAAAACCTCATGTGATAAATAATTATCCATTTATCACCTCAAGTATGTGCAGTAGGAGTGATTCTTCACTACAATTTTAGGAGGAAGAAGAAAGAGAAAGATTAGATTTTGATAAATTAAAAGTTTTTTTTATTTATGAATGATATGGCAAATAATGGGAAGCTTCCCGGTTGAGCCCGAGGGTCAACAAGTAGGGATACACGGCAGTCAAAAGTCCAAAGTAGATCAACCAAAGTAGTTAATCCGTTGAACCCTCTTCGCACCGATTAGCTAGCGTCAAATAGTTGGCGTCGATCGGATAATGCCGATCAAATATTCCAAGGACGTAGATACCCACTCAGATACTTTCAAGGCTCTACTACCCACTACGCTCTAATCAGATAATGTCGATCAGATCCCCACTTCGATACTTTCGGGGTTCTACTCTCCACTATGCCCTGATCAAATAACGTCGATCGGATCCCCACTTGGATACTTTCGGGGATGTACTCCTCACTACGCTCAGATCGGATAACGCCTATAGGATCCCCGCTCAGATACTTTCAGGGCTCTGTTCCCCACTATGCTATGATTTGATGATGCTGATCGAATCCCTACTCAGATACCTACGGGGCTCAGCTCCCCACTTGGATGCCATCAAGGCCCAGTCACCCCTAATCGGAGATTGAGCTCCCGACCCTCAGCACATTACCTTATTAGTTAGATCAAACTCTCGTCAACACAGTAGACCTTTTGGCCCATGAGCTTATTCCGTCATTAATACCCCACATGACTTTGTTAGAAAGTCAGCGGGACCATATCTTTGCATAGATAAGGGATACTCTTCGCATACCTACAATGGGACTGATGGATAGTAGAAACATGGTGATTAGACATGATATCTAATAGGGATGTGATGTCTCATTAAAGCGAGGATTACAGGGGCATTATAAAAGAGGTTCCTTCTCAATTAGTCCGAGTACGTGAGTCCAAAAGCTTACGCAATGACTTGATCGTCGAAGTAGCCGCGTCAGGGACCCCATGACCTACTTACTATGATCTTCTCCCTTCTTCTTCATATTAAAACTAAATTTACTTATAAAAAATAGTACCATATAAGAAAATAAAATATCATAATTTTTGTTATATTAAGATAACAAAACTTACCCATCATTAACAATCAAAATCCTCGTCCTCCTCCTCATCATCATTATCATCATGATCATTTTCCTGAATTTCACTTGTATCCATGTTTATCACTACTCCGTTGAGATCAAGTAACATTGGAATAATATATTCCTCGGTCTGAAATGTATTTGCAACTTACTCTTATTGAGATGCAATGTCTTCCCAACATTCCTTAATTTTTTTTCGTGCTTTCGTTTTACAAACAGCCCACCAATCAATTTTGTCTCATTTCAAACTAGGATGTCAAGCATAAAATACTTGAATTGCTTGTTGTACCAATACAAATGGTTCATATCTCTTATATAATCTCTTATGATTTATTTAAATTAAATTATACCGTGGATGCACATTCATCCCTCTTACAGGGTTAAACTAGCAATACATGAATAGAATAACTCACGTTTATGGGTCAAGGTATTTTATCTCTATAATTTCATCCAGTAAACCATAAAAAATATTGTTTGCGCCTCCATCATTGAATGACTGAATTCAAACCTAACTATACATTGTAGTCTTCTCCATTCCATATTCTTGAGTATGAATTTTTTTATCTATTTATGAAATATGGTAGCCAAGTGTGTACCAATGCTTTTGGACCCTATGACATCTGAATTAACAAATCATATTTAAGGGGAGCTTGATTATCATGAACATAAAGTCAAACACACAAATTGTTAAAAGTCTGCATATATATAAATCAAATTTAGATTGTCTACTTACATATGATTTGAACCATGATGCAAATTTTTTTTTAGATAAGCTATCAAACTCTTGTGTTGGCAATTCAGAATATTAGTTTTGGAAAATCCTACCATAAAAAAAAGATAAATTATAACACAAAAAATTTACGATATAAGAAATATAAAAAAAAGAAAATATATACTAACTCGTAATATACCGATACTTCTAGACAATTCGGTAAAATATATGTCTGGGATGCCCGTCATTTTTAATCAGTTAAGTATCTTTGCTTACATGGTCCACTTAGTTGACCAAGATATTTAAAAATTAGCTATGAGTGCAAATTGGAATCAATAGGACCTTCGTTAGTATGAACATCTAATTAGTATGAACATCATATATAGGAAAACCTTCATTTCATAGTTGTTAAAAACATCTAATTATATATTTGTATGCAATCAATGGTTGCATATAAATATCTATTAACTTCTTTGAATTTTGCAGGTCAAGCACAACCAATGTTAAAAACATATAGGGTATTTTCATATACAACCCAGGTAGAAGATTATACGAAGTTAAGATAATTGGCTAACAAAAATAATTTCTTCCTGATTTGCCAAATGGAGCAAATCCATCAACATAGAGACCTAATCTAATGTTTCGTATTCTTTGCAAATTCTGGATATGTTCTAACAAAAATTTTCCATGCCTTTGCATCTGATGGATGATACATTAGCCCCTCTTCTGTTTGATGATTTGCATGTCAGGTCACTTGTTCATTAATTTCTTTTGATGCATAAAGCCTTTGTAACCTAGGAGTTAAAGGCAAATAAAACACCTGATTGTATCAGGGCCGTACCTGAGATTTTGATGGCCTGAGTCGAACTTCAAAGAAAAGGGGCCTTTACAATGTTTTATTATTTTAATTTAAAAAATCATTCACATTTCAAAATATAATCCTCCTTTTAACACGTGATCAAAAATTTTAACGTACCTAAAAATATAAGAAAATAAAAAATTAAATAACATGAATATTTTGAAACGTTACTGAAAAATTAAACAAACAAAAAATAGCTTATAATACTCTCAAAAAAGCCATCTAACCACATTATTAATAATCATGCTTATTAAATGCTAAGAAAACTTGAGATCATTATTCTCATCCAAAACTGTCACGTCATGTAGAGGAAAAAGTAAATCTATGTAAATTATATGGACAGATGTTATAGTAGAGAAAAAGTAAATCTATGAGAGAGTTTACTCGAACAATCTGAAAAGGAAAAAGAAAATTGCATAACTGAACTATCAAATTGTTGCGAAGCTAGATGGGCAGATGGCTATTTCGATTATTCTATATCATGATTCATGAACAGTTACCTCCTTGTAGTTGCAGACAGAGAAAGACGAGGGCAATGGACATTACCTGCTCCCTTGGCGATAGCAAATTGAATGGTGGTCAGCCCCACCAACAAAGGAGATCTCCCAGTCCCAAACGAAATCACAAATTGGGGAATATTGGGGCAACTGGGCAAGGAGAGTCGGAGAAGGACTGAAGGAGACGAGGAGGAGCTCACGGCGAATCGACGATGGGATGAGAAGAGAAGATGAGCCGGCGAGGAAGACTCACGGTCACGGCGTCGGCGAGTCGGCGATTTGGGCGAGGCACGGGAAAAAAACTAGGGCAAGCAAATTAATTAGGGAGAAGTTTAAAATAAAATATAATATTAAATTAAAAAAAATTTTGGGCCCCTTAAAAAATTGGGCCTGAGGCGAGCTCTTGGGCCTCACCTCAGGTCCGGCCCTGGATTGTATGATTTATGACGTTGTAACTCCTTGTAGTGCTCATGTACCTTGCTTGATTATAGAATTTACAAATATCTGAATCTTCATCATCTCCCCAATATAGAATACAATCATCTCTGTAAACATCAATTCTTTCCACCAGAAAATCTAATTCTTTCACAAGTTTTTTCATATTGTAAAAATCATTGGATATTATGTGATCGTGCAGCAATATCTCTTTAATATCTTGAACAAAATCATTAAAAAAAAAATCTTCGAGCACATTATGCTCTGCTTTGGCAATCAATAGTCTTGCGGTGCGAGATAATTTAATGTGACTGTTACAACCAACCCACACTGGTTAATCTGCAGCACTCAACCCTTCTTAAAATTGGAGATATGCTTCGTTATTTGCATTTTAGTCAACATCTGGTACTTCTACCTCCTCCAATAGTGATGCATAAGTAGTAAACATTTGTTTAACTATTGGAGGACAACTAGAACTTGCACCACTCAGTTAGGGAATAAAATTTTGACTCGCTGCATCATTTATCATCCTCTGATATGGATTTAATTAATTATAATAACTCTATTCCCACTAACTGAGACTTATATATTTTGTACATAATCCTCATCAAATATGAACGGTTCACTAACTGAGACTTGATTATAATTCTTTGATTCGTCACAGATTAATAATAAAAAATTAAAAAATACATTATCAAACATTTGTAGAACAACCTATTCATTCTCAACGTATCTAGATTGATTTACTCATCCAAGTCAATCACGATCACCTATCTCACTAGCATGATCAACACGACCAACATTATTGACTTGATTGCCCTAATTGACTTAATTGGTCTTTTAAACCCAACCAATGATCCATTTAAACCAATCTACTAAAATTTGCTACAATAGTTTGACCAATCTGTGACGAATACATGAATTCGTCGTCAAATTATTACAGATTCGTTGCCAAATTTGAAAATTTATGGTCAAATTTTTGATTTTTTTCTTGTTCACGCATTCAATCAAATTGACCCAATTAAAATCAAACAAACAGAATTTTTTTCGAATCGACCGAACCAACAGAATTGTCCTACAAAAATTGAACAACCCGAATCAATTAATATCGATTAATTCGGTTTTCGACCAAATTAATCAAAATTTTAAAATCAAATTAATCAAATTTATATTTTGTTTAATTAATTATATTTTTAAAAAATAATTAAATTAATATCTTAATTCGGTTTAACAGAATTACAAAATTTAAAACTAAAACCATTAAAATAATCTATTTATTTAGTTTATTCGGCTTAACCAAATTATGAAATTTAAAACTGAATCTGAACCAAATTAATAGAAAATCAAACCGATTTTAAAAACAAAATAAAAATCAAATTAACCGAATCGAATTTCTAAATTCGGACGATTGGTTCAGTTAATTCAATTTTATTGAATTTTTGCTCACCACTAGTTAGGAATCTGGGGTGTGGGTGTCGACAGAAATAAACTTAGGTCTTTTCTAATGATGAATGTATTTTCATTGCCAAATATGCCCCTAAATTCAGGACGAAAATAGCTTTCGTACCCCATTTGGGGTCAAAAATATTATTCATCCCAAAATTGGGAAGAAAATGAGTTTTCGTCCCAAAATTGGGGACGAAAATATTTTTCATCCGAAATTATTTTGACCCCAATTATTGAAAATTCAAATCTACGATGAATCCAAGGATTCGTCACAGTTTTGGTGACAAATTCATAGATTCATCGCAGATGTGTTGACGAATCCATGTATTTGTTGCAAAATCTGAGACAAATCCTTGGATTCATCACAAATAAAAATAAAATAAAATTATAAAACTCCTACTCTAGCGTAGTTAATTCATTAAACCAAATGATTTTATTTGCTTGCGTTAGGATCAAAGAAATTTAGATATCTCCACAATGATATGATATTGTCTACTTTTGGCCTAAGTCCTCATGATTTTACTCTTGGACTCTGCCCAAAAGGCCTAATACTTATAAATATATCTTTCTCTTATAAGTGTATGGTCCTTTCCATGTGTTTTCAATGTGGGACTTTGTTTAGAATCATGACAACCCAACAATCCCCCCTCAAACGAAGGTCCATCATTATTCTCATGGTTCGGGCCTTCTCTTGAGCATCGGGCCACTCTTGACTTGCTTAGGGCCTCATTGTTTAGATATCTCTATAATGGTATGATATTGTCCACTTTGAACCCAAGCCTTTATGATTTTGCTCTTGAACTCTACCCAAAATGTCTCAAACCAATAATGATATTTTTCTCTTATAAGTTCATGATCATTTCCATATGTTTTCATTATGGGACTTTGTTTGCAACCTAACAATCCCCCCCCCCCTCCCCTTCAAACGAAGGACAACTATTATTCTCATGGTCTGGGCCTCCGCTCAAGTATCAGGTCACTCTTGACATGCTCAGGGCCTCCCCTCGAGTATCAAGCTATTCTTGACCTGCTCAGAGCCTCCTCTCGAGCATCGAGCCACTCTTGACCTACTCAGGACCTCTCCTATTTCATTTAAGGTTCCACCCACATGGTTCGATCTAGATCATGACTCTGGCTTGTGCTTTTTCCGGCAGTTAGTTCAGTGAAAATCAACCTAGCTCTGATTCCAATTGTTAGGATCGAAAGAATTTAGATATCTTCATAATGATATAATATTGTCCACTTTGGACCTAAGCCCTCATGAGTTTACTTTTAGGCTCTACCTAAAAGGTATCATATCAATGAAGATATATTTTTCTTATAAGTCTATGATCTTTTCTATATATTTTCAACATATGACTTTATTTGCAATCATTACAACTCAATAGCTTATCTAGCATACCTGATTCCTTTAACCAAATTAGCTCATCTATCTTAACTAATTTGTTTGCTACATTAAAACTCCTACTCTTGCTAGTATGATCAACAAGGTCAACATCATTTGCTTGGTTGCTCTAATTATTAACCGTTCTTTTAAACTCAATCAATTTATCTAGTATGACCAATCGACTTCTTTAATTGCTTAACTCATTTAGTTTCGCATGTCCATTCGTAGCCATATTGGGTCTTGTGCATTCGGTCAAATCGAATTGAACAAACCAAAAAAATTTTGAGCCGACCGAACCGACCAAAGTTTTCTAAAAAAAAATGAAATAATTAACCGACTGAATTAACCAAAATTTAAAACCAAATTAATTAAATTTAGTTCAGGTTTTTTGGTGATGAATTAATTTTCTTTGCTGAAGTGGTCGTCAAATCGATGATAAATCCTTGGATTCATCGCTATTTCTCCCCATTAGTGATGACGTCACTAGTCCCAACAAATTAAAACAAACCAGTATAACAAATTAAACTATTCATTCTCAATTAATATAAATGGATACTCATCCAAGTCACCTACCTCACCTTGTTTCCCTTACTTTCAATCAGTGGCGGACGCATAGGGGAGGCTGAGGGAGGCTTTAGCCTCCCCCAACCTGGTCATCGCTCAATAGTACTATAGGGGGTTGCTTTTTAGCCCCCCACAAACGCCAGCAATGACCCGTGCTCGCCCACGGTGACATAAGCCACATAGCTCATTCTCTAATAGCAAGACTACCAGAGAAGAAAGTTGTAAAATATATTTATTTAACTGCAAAAAAAAATTATATGTGCAATTCAACCCCTCACATAATTTTTTTCTAGTTTCGCCCCCACGTTTAAGTAACTTTAACTAATTTGTTTGCTTTCTTAAAACTTCTACTCTCACTAGTATGATCAAGAAGGCCAACATCATTGGTTTAATTGCTGACGAATCCACGGACTTGTCGTAGACGTTTGGCAACGAATCTGTGGATTTGTCATAGATTTTTAAAATATTTAAAAATAATTATTAGCAAATGTTTGAATCTTAGGGTGTTGTGACGAATCCTTGTATTCATCATAAAAAAATCTAACAAATTTAATATTTGTTATAAATTCTGTGACGAATATTGAATTTCGTTGCGAAATGACAATGAATCTAGCATCAAAATATATTTTATTGTTAATTTGTGATGGAATTCTTTCATTATTAATTTCGTTGTTAATTAATGATGATTTATGTTTTTGTCTCTAAATTCATTACAAATTTAGGATGATTTTTTTCCGCAAAATTACATCCTTAAATCAATAATTTTTTATAATGGATTTTAAATTGATTACTTTCCCCTACTTATCCCTTGTATTTTGTTTAGCAACTCCATTTCATTATTTTAGTTTCAACTGAACAAATTTTTAATTTTTTCCATAAATAAGTTGATCCTTTCCAAACCAACAAATAAGTGGCTAAAATTAAAAATGGGTCAATCCTTTTATGGCACATTATAAATGTATAAATATTTGATGATTGGTCCAAAAAATAAAAGGTCATTAGGAATAATTAATAAAGTGTTTCTTTAAAAAAAAAAAATCAAAACAATACTGCACCTACTAAGACCTGTCGCGTGCCCTGCGTGATCAAAACATCTGGAATCATTCTAGGAACCCCGATCATATTTATTTTTTTTTTGAAATAATATTTTTTTAATAAATTTTAAATACATATAATATACTTTGTGACATAGGTGGAGCCACCCTTGGGTAGGGTGGGCTCCAGCCCCACCTATCTTTCGAGATAACAAAAAATTAGGGAGGAGAGGGAGAGAACAAGCAAATGCAAGGCACGTCAAAGACAATTTATAGAGAGCAACACGTGCATGAAAGAGAGAGGCATGTCAAAGACGGTTCATGGAGGGCAAGACGTGCATGAAAGAGATGAAGTAAAATAGAAAAGAGAAGAATTTTTTTTTTTACATATTCTAATTTATTTTAAAGAAAAGATTAAATTTATCACTTTAATCAATTATAATTTTACTAAATTAAATATAAATTAATTTTTATTTAAATCATTATAATTCTTATCTTCCCACCTACGCATTAATTTTAGTTTAAATATAATTTGATTTAATTAAATTAATATTATAATTTTGTATTTAATGAATTAATTTATTTATTTTTTATTTTTTAAATAGTACTTAATAACTCTTGCAATAGTATATATATATATATATATATATATATATATATATATATATATATATATATATATTCTTGTTCATTATAATTATTTTTCATTTTTACAATACTAATGAAATAAGTTTTTTCGACTATAAAATTTATTATGATAATTTTTTGTAACAAAATAGAAGATGAGCTTTTATATATTATATAGTAATCTATATTGAGTAAAAAATTATCATCAATATAATAATTAATGATTTTGATTTTAGATGAATTGAAAAACGTAATTTTAATAGTATTTTCACTCTATATTTTTGAATTGAATATTAAATACTTTTATTCTATATTTTTAAAACATAATATTCATATATATTTTTTATTTTATTTATATTTTTAAATTAATTATTTTATTAAATTAATTATAGTCGGCTAGTCCCACGTAACTTTAAATCCTAGCTACGCCTCTTCTTTGTGAGTATCTAATATTTTTTATTTTGAACACTATAATCTAAGAGTAAAGCTTGAATCCCAGAAGAAAATTTTTATTAACTTAAACTCACTATAAAATAACCCTTAAATCTTAAAATTTTAAATATTAAATACATATAATATAATATACCTGTGAGTATCTAAATTTTTTTATTTTGAATGCTATAATCCCAGAGGAAAGCCTGAACACTAGAGGTAAAATTTAATTGACTTACACTCACTATAATCTAACCCTTAAATGCTAAAATTTTAAGCCCTGAATATGCTAAAAAAATCTCCTGATTGAATCCAAGGTGCCCTGAATATGTTAAAAAAATCATCATAAGTTGTACACCATATCATTCCCCATATATTAATAGTAATGATATGGTGCACAACTTATGGTGCACAACCATGAGCATCTGAATAGGTAGCGAAATCTTGACCTTTTATCTCTATTATGCATTTTTGATGAATGATATACAGGTTGCCACCTATACAGATGCTCATGGTTGTGCATCATAAATTATATACCATATCATTCCTTTATATTATTAATTATTCTAATAAAATTATTTAATCATCACTAAAATCATTTTAATAGGATGAAATCTACCAAGTATACAGCAGATACTAGTTATAAATCTAGAAGTATAAATGATTTCTAAAATTTTCAAACTCTTCAAATATAACAATTTTAGGATCCGAGGTCAGATTTAGTGTAGGACTCGTGGGGCCACAACCCTCCTCCTAATTTTAATAATATTATTTATATATATAATTTTTTATTATTTTAGTATAGAAAATTTTTATTTTCTTAATATATGTATTATTTGGGCCCTAATAAAATTAATATTTATAGTTGATTTAATGATAAATTTGATTTTTTTTACATATCTAGAGTTCAAATCTTTACGAAACTAATTTTTATTTTTTTTCTATTTATTTTATACATTTTAACTAAATATATGTTATGCATCTCGAAGGATTGAGAAAGTCATTATTATACTTAATAATATTTTTTTTATGAGCCCCCCTAATTTTAAAATCCTAAATCCGTCGGTGTATAATATGCTTCAAAATAAAATTTAAACTCTCGTTATTTAAAAAAACTTATCTTATCTTTTTCTTTATATTATGTTTGCAGGACTATGATATTGTTATAATAGTATAACAAACAACTAATTGATTGCTAAGGTATTATAATAGTCAATTGATTAATAATATTATTTTATGATATTTTTAGTTATATTTAAATGATTTTAATGGGTTGATAAGATTTTTAATATAAAAGTGTTTTTATGTAATTCTTTGTAACCCAATTGAATTTATTTTTACCTATTGTACAAAGAAAAAGATGCTTTCGTTAGCTTTTAGTTCGTCTCACAATGAAATGCAAATTATATATATAGAATGACCTCTTAAATAGAAAGACATTTAATTTAAAAAAATAAAACAACTTCCTCCTCTAACTCATGCATCTAACGGTTGTCTAATGGCTACGGTATAACTGTAGGATGATTAATTATTATTTTAAATATTCTTGATTCGATTTTTAATTATGATGAATTTTATAAAAAAAATTCTTTTAAATGAAATACGAATTCTGAAATACTGAACTTCTAAATTGCTCATCACAAATATTTTTTAATTTATCTTAATACTCAATAAAAATTTTCATCGAACCGAATCAGCCATCGCAAATTCACCAATTACGTTTTTGTCATTCATCTAACTGGTGCATGGTGCAGTATCTATGTCATAGCTACTACAATAATTTTAAATAATAGTATATCTGATGTAAAAAATATTTTTCTCCGCATATACAATTCTTTTAAAATTAAGATCAATTTGGTAAGTTTTCATGTGCTAATAAAGTACACTCGCCTGTGATGGGATATTATATTAAGATAAAATATTTCCATAATTTATTTATTTATATTCAATCAATAATTAAATATTATAATCCTCTTTATCAATAATTAAATATTATAATCTTTTTTACCATTATATCGTAACCTCAAGGGCAAAGTCCCTTTTATTATAACAATAAATAAAACTATCACTTTAACACCTCTTCAAGATAGACCCCACGCTCTCTAGAAGGGTAGGTAAATCACAGAAGTATTTGCCTTGACGCAATAGTCATCCTTGGCAGAGAGGAGATCAAGCATCAATTGAAATATTTTATACTTTTAGAAATTGACTCCAACATCTATTAAAATAATCATCTATACAAATACTAATTGCACCACCCTATGGGGGCAAAGTATACCCTTTTATGACTTAATAATTAGAGGTGTTGCCCTCATGGGTTTGAGCAGTTAGTAATTGCATGTGTGTTTGTATAAATAAGTTTTAGAGTTAACTTTTAGCGGATATAAAATATCTCTTTGGGGTATAACTTTTCCAATGCAAAGAATCATTGCATTGGGATAAATTGTCTCTCGTGATTTACATAACTATATCATATTGTGAGACTGATAATACTAAATTATTTGAGACGAATGATACTATAGATTGCTTTAATTATTAAAGATGTCTTTGATTTTTTTCTCTTAATTATTTATATTAGTCGACATATATAAGTCATAATTTAAATTACAAATTCATGATATAATAACATATAATTATAAGATGATTTAGATTATAAATTGGCATTCGTGAAATTTGATTAAATTAAATAAAATTAATAGATGGAATGGATTGAATTTTAAAATTTGATTAATTTATTTTGGTAATTCATTTTTTTCAAAGATATTGATTTTTTTATTAATTGTTTTAATTTTGAAATTACCGAATAAATCAAAATACACCAAATCAAATATAAAAATTTTCATGATTCAATGATGGTTAACAAAATTTAATTTAGATTTGGATTAAATCTATTATTGATTAAAAAATGATTAATTTGATTTTTTTTATCGAATTAATCAATATTGTATGGATTCTATCTATTCAGTTTTTAATGAAAATTTAAATTGATTTAAAAAATAAACGATTTAATTAATTTTTAATTAATTTGATTTAATTTTAATCGTCCTTATGAGTCCCACTCGACCGCATCCTGGCTCACTCTTCATCCGGACGTAGCGCATTTGAAGATCTTAAAAACGGGCAGAGAGGGGCTGCAGGGAGAGTTACTTGGGAAGGAAGCAAAGGCTCAGGCTAACCTAAACGTAGTCTGCTCCATCTCCTCCTCCTTTTCTCGGTGAGTTTTTGATCTACTTTGCATCTCTTTTCTCAGACTGCCCTTTCTTTACCCTCGCTGATCTCTGATCTGTTCTTTTTTTCCCTTCCTGATTTCGTTTTTTTTTCCCGGCAAGTAGAAGGAAAGATGACTGCGGATGTTGAGATGAAGGAGGTCCAGACGCCGTCTAACTCTGTTGCATCCGCTGCCGTTCCCTCCACTCTTCAACGTGCGAATGCTAACCTCTGCAAAGCAGATTTTTATTTATTTTTTTGATATTTATTATTCTTTTCTCGATCTGTTGGAATGTGTTATGATTTGCTTGTGCTGTGTGGATTCAGATTTGAAGGAGATCGCTGCGCTAATTGAGACAGGCGCGCAGGCCAAAGAGGTGCGGCGCGTCGTGCGAGCGGTACGGCTTACGATGATGCTCCGCCGGAAGCTGAAGGCGCCGGTGGTGTCTGCTTTTCTTGGTCATGCCCTTAACCCGGGGTCAGAAGCTTTTGCTAAGCTCTCATCGTTTCTCCCGAAGGTATGAATTGTAGCGTGGTGCTTTCCTTCGTTTCTGTGGTTAGGTTAGGATTTTGTAATGATTCTTATGCTATTGATTAGTAGAAAAAATGTGTCCGTCAGTTCAGGTGTAGTATGCATGTATTTCGTTTAGTTTAAATATCGCTGCTGTAAAGATGCATTGGGTGCGGAAATCTGTACTGTCCATTGATTTGCATTTGTTTTGTCGATCTATATATCTGGTTTTGTTTTATTTGGCTTTGTTTTTGCTAATTTCTAATTAGATGTAGAACTGACTTCTTTTCTTTTCTTCTTTTTTTACTCTCTATTTTTCTCTATTTAATTCCAAAGGTTTAAAATAGATACTAGATAGCTTGCGCATTTATATTATGATGAGTTGCCGCTTCTGTCTTTTTCAGAACCGCTGCATGACATCACAGGCAAGCATATCCCCCATGTTTATCAACAACACCTTTGGCATGCAGCATTTGGCGATTGAATAAAAAGAGTTCTTAAATTCTAGTTAACACGCTAAAGTTAAACAGCTTCCATTTCTACGTGCTAATTGTCACTGTCTTCACAATTATCTTGTTTCACATTCAGTAAACACTTTTCCAGCTGAAGAGTCTAATATTTATAGGCATTACATATTAAATAGGTTATGAAACAAACAAACTTTTCACATCCATTTTCTAATTATACCTTGGCCCTCAATCTCAATTTATGGTTGAGCTCACCATGGTGTTTGAATGTTAATGTAAAGACTGATGTAAAATGTTTCTATAATTAGTTGTCCATCGTTGTCATGCTATTCAAAGATTAAGTGATAATGACGCTTTATATGAAAAATGGCAACAACTGGCAATATATTCCAACTACTCGAGGGTTGTCTACATGGGTCTCATCCCCTTGGTGAGTTTATGAAAATCCATCTCTTAAGATTTATGCACAAGGAATCGTGTCAGTGTTTTGCTAGTTATTAGAGTCTAATGTAATCAGGATCTAATGCAATCAGGATGTTATATAGGAGGATAGCTATTCTATGATATGTGTCAAATCCCGCTCATGTCTAGCAGAAGTTGTTTAAATTTCTAATCGATATTAATAGTGACATGTGCCAAATTCAGCCCATGTAATATCGGTATGAATTTTTAGTTGCCAGTATTGAATATTGTTTAGTTACAGGAGTCATGGGCCTTGATTAGGAACTTGTATTTATAGACTAGAAATGAAACAGGGAGAAGAAAAGTTTAATATCTTCCAAAAATCATTGTTGTACAACAGTATGGCTAGTGTTTCTTGTATATTAATGATGCTAAAAACATCCTTGGGTCTGCTGCTTCACTAATGAACCAAAGTTATCACTTCTTTATTGAAGTGCAGATCTAAGTTTGACTATACTCGATAGAACTACCTAGCACATTAGGGAGATTGTCCGCTGCAACCCTTTGTCACTCATAATTTGGGTTTCTTGATTGTCTGTCAATGATTTTGTAGTAACAACAGATTGACAAGCGATGTGATTAACAACGGTGTTCTACGCGCAATCAATGTTGCATTTCGTACTTTCCACAATGTTGTGACCTTCACAATTGGTTTGCTTTTGTTCACTTGGATTACCTTGACACGATCCTAGGATCAAACACCTACCTTCGTCATTCTACAGAATTGTCACTCCACTTCCCCTAGAATGGTGTTGTTGTTCCCCTCTATGACAGGCTCGACCTCGCGTTGCATATCAGATGCTGCCTCCTCAACATGGATGCCGTCTCTGAGTTCCTGTGTTTTTATTTTATTGATGGTTACCTAAATAGGCTTAGGATTAACCACCTCCAAGTTGCAGTGAGCTACTTTAATTATTTCAACTTTGAAGAAATGAAGGTTTGCATTAGATGAATAGGTTTAGGATTAACCACCTCCAAGTTGCAGTGAACTACTTTAGTTATTTCGACTTTGAAGAAATGAAGGTTCATTAGATAAAGTTGTGTTTGCTTCCAACAGAGATATGACAAAACTGAGTTATGGGTCAGTGATCTCTATCTCTCGTTAGCTTGTAGAAGCTGCAGTTAAAGGTGCTTATGTTGTATGAAATCTGCCTCCAAGTACTGAAGTGCAGAAGTTGATTGCTAATGTATTTTTGAATATATTAGTTGACTAATTTAGGTATTTCTTTCTCACTTACAGGAAAATGAGAGTGACATGGAGGTGGATACAACAGCTTCCTCAATCCAAACTTCTGCCAAGCATTCTATACCAGAGATAGAAATTTACTGTTACTTGCTAGTTCTCATTTCTTATTGACCAAAAGAGATATGATGAGGCATGTTTATCATATATGTATTCTTGTTCATTTCCTTATTAAACCTGATCTTAAATTGTCTTATTTTTTAACATCCTTCGTGCACTAGGCTAAAGCATGTTCTTCTGCTAGCATTGCTCGACTAAGGAACATGAATCGAAGAACCGTGGATGTTTTAGCTTCGCATCTCTACCTCTATTACTCATTCACTTATGAGCTCACCAATAGCCTCGCTGAAATTCGTGGGTGTGTGAACCAACTTATATGATCTCACAGAGCAACAATGTCATTGTTGATTTCTTTCTTGTCAGAACTAATATCTCTTGCTGATGGTTAATACAACATTGTCAGTACTAATGCCACGTTGCTTCACAATATTGTTGGAACTTGTTGCTTATGGTTAATACAGCATCATTGTCTTCCATCAGGACCCTTCTTGCCTTGCATAGAATGGCAACCTTGCGACGAGATGAGCTGGGTCAGGTTTGTTGGTTCTCAAATAAAAAGGATTTTTCATTTACTCTTTATGAAAGTTAGGTAATTATCATGGTTGGGTGCAGGAAACCCTTTTGAATCTTCTGCTCCGCAATTATCTCCATTACAATTTGTACGATCAGGCAGAGAAGCTGAGGTCAAAAGCACCACGTTTTGAGGCACACTCAAATCAACAGGCAAAACTCTAAAATCTATTAAACTTATTCTGTAATTGGAAGTGGTGAAATTACATTTTTTGACTTTGTAGTTTTTTTTGGTTATCAAAAGGCATCCAGATGGCTAGTTTTGTTGTATCACAAGATAAATGGTCTAGGAGCAGAAGGGTAATTTGTCTAGTTTCTTTTCTCTATTCTGCAGTTCTGTCGTTATCTGTTCTACCTTGGAAAAATACGAACAATTCAGTTGGAGTATACAGATGCTAAAGAGAGCCTCCTGCAAGCTGCTCGGAAAGCACCAGTCTCTGCACGTGGTTTTCGAATTCAGTGCAGCAAGTGGGCTATTATTGTCCGATTACTGCTTGGGGAGATCCCTGATAGAACTGTTTTTATGCAGAAAGGCATGAAAAAGGCATTGTCTCCATATTTTGAGCTTACTAATGTGAGTATTTGCTCGCTGAAGAACAAAGCTGTATTCCAATCATATATACTAACAACTAGTTTGTGTTTCAGGCTGTCAGGATCGGAGATCTGGAGTTATTTAGGACAGTTGCTGAGAAATTTTCTGGGACTTTCAGTTCAGACAAGACTCACAATCTAATTGTCAGATTACGCCACAATGTTATACGGACTGGATTACGCAATATTAGCGCCCCCGGGGCTATGGTGTAGTTGTAGGGCGACTAGTCGCTAATCCAGGCATCCTCGGTTCGATCCCCAGCTACGGCGCATTTGCAGGAATTTTTCCTCCAAATGGGGCGCGAACCCTGGGACGCTGGACTTCTAGACCGCCCACCGCAAACGCTTCCCGATTTACCCTGGTGACCGGTGGGAAATTTCCGTAGGGCCGGGCCGGTCACCCCAGGTTCAATTGGTCTGCTACCTGGTTAACATTTTTTTTTTTGGATTACGCAATATTAGCATTTCATACTCTCGGATTTCCCTTGCTGATGTAGCTAGAAAGCTGAGATTGGACTCTGCTAACCCTGTGGCTGACGCCGAGAGCATTGTAGCCAAAGCTATTAGAGATGGGGCAATAGATGCAACCATAGATCATGCTGATGGATGGATGGTATCCAAGGAAACTGGAGATGTCTACTCTACCAATGAACCCCAGATTGCATTCAATTCCAGGATTGCCTTCTGCCTCAACATGCACAATGAAGCTGTGAGAGCCCTTAGGTTCCCGCCGAACTCCAACAAGGAGAAGGAAAGCAAAGAGAAGAGACGGGAGAGGCAGCAGCAAGAGCAGGAGCTTGCTAAGCACATAGCGGAGGAAGATGATGATGATTTCTAGTCAAGTCAAAAATAATTCTGATGCTATAGGAGACTTTTCTGTTCTTGAAATGGCAGTCATGGATAAGATGTGCTTTATTTATTCTTCTCAAATTCTCAAAATTGTCGATTCATATCTTATGCCATCCAGAGATGTTTCATTTAACTGAAATGGTTGTGTGATGGATTATGCTTTTAGTTTACCTGCTCATTGCATTTGACTTGAACATCTTTTGAATCAGGTGGTTGTTTGGTGGTGATGTTTATGGCATATAACTGTGATTTTGGCAGAAGAATTGCATTTATTATTATTATTTTAAAAAATTCTGTTAATAGAATGCATTACTCACGCACCTGGTATCACTTCACAAGTCACATGATAGAGATTAGTGTTCCAGGTAATGGTGTAGCGATGGAATATCTGTTTAATTTGTTTTTTTTTTAATTTTTTAAATATTTGAAAATTAAATTTTAATTTTGATAAATTAATGGATAAAGTGCTGGTTAAAAAATACATAATAGAGATTAACGCTATTAAGCTAGAGGATGTGTACATATAATTTTCCTTGTTTACTTGACAGGTCATTAAATCTGCACCTTAATTTTAGTTTCAATAATAAATACAAAGAGTAATTGTTTTTTTTTAATCTTTTGCACTCTGTGGAGATGAGAAAATAAACGGACGAGCTATTTATTAAACGGCCTAACTCCACCACTTCCGTTTGCCACGTGTTATTCCTTCATCGTGGGCCTTATAGATAAATCCATATCAATTTTCCTAAACATAAAATTTATCTTAAATTTAAAAAAATTATTAAAATAAAATTTTACATAAACTACCCTACTAATTCGTTAAATTTAAATTTTATAAATAAATTTCCTTAAATTTGGAAAATAAAATTTATTTTTTAATATTAAAATATTATTCAATTTGGAGAGAAAATAAATTGAATGAATCAGATAGTGAAAAATGAATATTATATAAGGAGAGAAAAAATAAAAATATAATAAATTATAGAAAAATTAATATATTATGGAGTGAAAAATAAATATTTAAGGAGACATTTGATTTATTTTATTTTTTATTTTTATTTTTCAAATCATATTTTTTAAAAATAATTTTATTTTATTTTTTAGATTTTCAGAATATATTATATTTTTTTCTAACAAAACTGAAAAATATAAACCAAATATACTTTTAAAAAATCATATTTCTTATCGAAAATGAAAATGAAAAATAAACATATCAAACGCACCTAAAATTTGTAAAATAATTTTTTTATCTTAGATTTTAAATTTTGAATTGAGAATTTGATACGGATACTATTAGAATTCTATTTTCGATCGGGCTCGCAACCCACACCGACCCCAAAATAAGGGCGCGCATAGACGAATTCGAAAATGGAAGGTCAAAAACTTCGACAATTTACCAAAGGGCGCACCTGAGAATTGGTATTTACCAAAATGTGTACCATGGTTTCAGTTTTACCAAAGGGCGTATTCATTTTAGTGAACTTCCGTTTATACCCCTTCCGCCAAAAAAAGTCTTTCCCTTTCTCTTTCTCTTTCTCAGTAACAAATCCGAGGTAACGGAATCTGCTTTTTTAGATTTATCATTTTAAAATAATATATTTAGGAATCGACTAAAAAACATAAGGTAAAGAAAGAAAAATTATTTTCATTAACGAAAATTATTTTCCAACTGATTTTAAAAATTTAAAGTGTTGAATTTTTATAATTGATTAATATAAATTAATATATTAAATAATATTTAATAAATATATTAATATATAATAAAGATTTAAAATTTAAAAAAGTCTAAAATTTTTTATTTCAGATCAAGCGTGGGCCTGAAATAAAAGATTTCAGACCCACGTTGGGCCTGAAATGAAATATTTCAGGCCCAGCGTGGGCTTGAAATAGAAATATTTCAGGCCCAGCGTGGGCCTGAAATAAAAGATTTCAGGCCCTGTGTCGGCTTGAAATCATGTGTTATCATAGGGGTTTTTACGTAGGCCTGAAACATAAAAAAAAATCTCTTTTTATATTTTTGAAATCACAATAAAAATCAGTGAGAAAGATTACTTTACGTGAAAAATTCGAATTAATATAAAATGTACATTATATTAAAAACTAACTTATATATATATAAAATAAAAATTACTTCAGGTACAGATTTCAGGCCCTGCTTGATTATATAATATTAATAAATATAAAAAAATAATTAATAGACATAATAATATATATTAATTGGTAAAATTAAAGATATAAGGATAATTTACTAAAACAAGTTATGATTCTACATTATTGATATATCGTTTTGTGCCAACTGATACATTGGTGATATCTAATATATGGCTAAACTACTGATATGGCTAAACTACTCTTATTACATTGGTGATATCTAATATATATATATTTGGATACCTAAAACATCATCTCCTACCTCTACCCTCTCTATTCATATGGAGATTTCAAAAATTCAGATATGGTAGGTCCATCAGTGTATTTTGATCAAAACCCACTGATATTTCTAAATTACTCATATTGCATTGGTGATATAGAGTGTATAGATGTTTGGACACCTAAACATCTTCTCCTAGGTCAACCCTGTCTATTGATATAGGGTTTTCAGAAATCCAGATATGGAAGGTCTATCAGTGGGTTTTGGTCAAAACCCACTGATGTTCTCATACTGTATCAGTTGGCACAAAACGATATAACAATAATGTAGAATCATAGCTTGTTTTAGTAAATCATCCTTATATCTTTAATTTTGCCAATTAATTTATATTATTATGTCTATTAATTATTTTTTTAAAATTTATTAATTTTATATAATCAAGCAGGGTCTGAAATCAAGATTTCAGGCCCTGAACCTCGAGTTGTTTTCCTATATATATATATATATATATATATATATATATATATATAATATTATATATATATTATAGGTAAACAGTATATATATAAATTAATATATTAAAAAATATTTAATAAATATATTAATATATAACAAAGATTTAAAAATTAAAAAAGTCTCAAATTTTTTATTTCAGATCAAGCGTGGGCATGAAATCAAAAGATTTCATGCCCACGTTGGGCCTGAAATAAAAGATTTCAGATCTAGCGTGGGCCTGAAATAGAAATACTTCAGGCCCAGCATGGGCCTGAAATAAAAGATTTCAAGCCCTGTGTCGACTTGAAATTATGTGTTATGATAGGGTTTTTTACGTCGGCCTGAAATATCTCTTTATATTTTTAAAATCATAATAAAAATCACTGAAAAATATTATTTTACGTGAAAAATTCTAATTAATATAAAATGTACATGAACTTTATATATATATATATATATATATATATATATATATAGGAAAAGCAATTTCAGGTTCAGGGTCTGAAATCAATTCTGAAATCAATTGATTTCAGGTCCTGCTTGATTATATAAAATTAATAAATATAAAAAAATAATTAATAGACATAATAATATATATTGATTGGCAAAATTAAAGATATAAGAATGATTTACAAAAATAAGCATTCTTATATATATTATTATGCCAATCAATATATATTATTATGTCTATTAATTATTTTTTTATATTTATTAATTTTATATAATCAAGCAGGGCCTGAAATCAATTGATTTCAGACCCTGAACCTGAAATTGCTTTTCCTTTATATATATATATATATATATATATATATAGTTCATTTTTAATATAATGTATGTTTTATATTAATTAGAATTTTTCACGTAAATTAATATTTTTCAGTGATTTTTATTGTGATTTTAAAAATATAAAGAGATGTTTCAGGCCTACGTAAAAAACCCTATCATAACACATGATTTCAAGCCGACACAGGGCCTAAAATCTTTTATTTCAGGCCCACGCTAGACCTGAAATCTTTTGATTTCATGCCCACTCTTGATCTGAAATAAAAAATTTCAGACTTTTTTAATTTTTAAATCTTTGTTAAATATTAATATATTTATTAAATATTTTTTAATATATTAATTTATATATATACTGTTTACCTATAATATATATATATATATATATATATATATATATATATAAAGGAAAACAACTTCAGGTTCAGGGCCTGAAATCTTGATTTCAGGCCCTGCTTGATTATATAAAATTAATAAATTAAAAAAAAATAATTAATAGACATAATAATATAAATTAATTGGCAAAATTAAAGATATAAGGATGATTTACTAAAATAAGCTATGGTTCTACATTATTGTTATATCGTTTTGTGCCAACTGATACAGTATGAGAACATCAGTGGGTTTTGACCAAAATCCACTGATGGACCTCACATATCTGGATTTCTGAAAACCCTATATCAATAGACAGGGTTAACCTAAGAGAAGATGTTTTAGATGTCCAAACATCTATACACTCTATATCACCAATGCAATATGAGTAATTTAGAAATATCAGTGGGTTTTGATCAAAATCCACTGATGGACCTACCGTATCTGAATTTTTGAAATCTCCATATGAATAGAGAGGGTAGAGGTAGGAGATGATGTTTTAGGTGTCCAAACATATATATATTAGATATCACCAATGTAATAAGAGTAGTTTAGCCATATCAGTTGGTTTTGGTCAAAACCCATTGATATTTCTAAACTACTTCTATTGCATTGGTGATATAGAGTGTATAGATATTTGGACACCTAAAACATCTTCTCATATCTCTAACCTCTCTATTCATATGGAGTTTTCAGAAATCCAGATATGGGAGATCCATCAGTGGGTTTTGGTCAAAACTCACTGATATTTCTAAACTACTCCTATTGCATTGGTGATATAGAGTGTATAGATGTTTGGACACCTAAAACATCTTCTCCTAGGTCAACCCTATCTATTGATATAGGATTTTCAGAAATCCAGATATGGAAGGTCCATCAGTGGGTTTAGGTCAAAACCCATTGATGTTCTCATACTGTATCACCTGGCACAAAACGATATAACAATAATGTAGAATCATAGCTTGTTTTAGTAAATTATCCTTATATCTTTAATTTTACCAATTAATATATATTATTATGTCTATTAATTATTTTTTTATATTTATTAATATTATATAATCAAGCAGGGCCTGAAATCAAGATTTTAGGCCCTGCACAGGGCCTGAAATCACCAGTACCTGAAGTTATTTTTATTTTATATATATATATATATATATAAGTTAGTTTTTAATATAATGTACATTTTATATTAATTCGAATTTCTCACGTACAGTAATCTTTCTCACTGATTTTTATTGTGATTTCAAAAATATAAAAAGAGATTTTTTTTATGTTTCAGACTTACGTAAAAAATCCTACCATAACACATGATTTCAAGCCGACACAGGGCCTAAAATCTTTTATTTCAGGCCCATGCTGGGCCTGAAATATTTCTATTTCAGGCCCACGCTGGGTCTGAAATCTTTTATTTCAGGCCCAACGTGAGCCTGAAATCTTTTATTTCAGGCCCAACATGGGCCTAAAATCTTTTGATTTCAGGCCCACGCTAGATCTGAAATCACTTTAAATTTTTAAAATCAGTTGAAAAATAATTTTCGTTAATGGAAATAATTTTTCTTTCTTTACCTTACGTTTTTTAGTCGATTCCTAAATATATTATTTTAAAATGACAAATCTGAAAAAGCAGATTCCGTTACCTCGGGATTTGTTACTGAGAATGAGAAAGAGAAAGAGAAAGGGAAAGATTTTTTTTGGCGGAAGGGGTATAAACGAAAGTTCATTAAAATGAATACGCCCTTTAATAAAAATGAAATCATAGTATACATTTTAATAAATACCAATTCTCAGATGCGCTCGTTGATAAATTACCGTAAAAACTTAGACACTATCTTTCTTTGCCTCCTTCGTGGCAGCTAATTGACACCTTCGGCTTGCTCCTGCTGTGGTGTGCGTTCGGATTTTTGGATCTTGGGATTTGATTTCTCGTACGAGTGAGCGGTATCTCGGCCATGTTTCTTCGCTTTATTCCATTTCCCCCCTTTCAATTTCATTGTTAATTAATAATTATGGCAACTTTAATAAGTAGTTTCAAGCTTTAATTTTATCCTTTGGTCACAGGTGAGGCAGGTTAAAGCTTGGTTAAAGCTTTAAGTGGATATCGTCGGGTCATTCCTCATGGCGATCGTCCAAAAAAAGTTTCTGTTGATGCAGTCTGGCCCTGATTGTTGTTTTGGTGTTGACATCGATTTTAATTTAGGTTGATGATTATGATTATGATGATGATGAAGTCCTAATCGAGGATTAGGCATGGGATGTTTGAAATCCTAACCTGGAGGGTTAGGTGTGAGAAATCCTGGTGAGTGAAGCCAGGTGGTGATTGAAATCCTAGCTTGGAGGGCTAGGTATTGAAAAGTCCTAATTCGGTCAAGTTGGGTGAAAAGTCCTAGCTTGGAGGGCTAGGTGAAAAGTCCTAGCTTGGAGGGCTAGGTGAAAAGTCCTGACCTGGGAGGTTAGGTGCAAATTCCCAACTTGGAGGATTAGGTGAAAAAGTCCTGGCTTGGAGGGTCAGGTCCTAGCTTGGAGGGCTAGGTTGGATTTCTAACTCGGTTGAGTTGGGTGAAAAGTCCTAGCTTGGAGGGCTAGGTGAAAAGTCCTAACCTGGGAGGTTAGGTGCAAATTCCCAACTTGGAGGGTTAGATGGAAAAATCCTAGCTTGGAAGCTAGGTGGAGTCTCCAGATCGGTCTGGAGGAGGGTTGGCACGCTGCTCATTAGTAGAGCCGTCAATTTGGGTTGGGCCCGTCGGGTTGGCCCGCCCCGCTAAATAATTCAAGTGGGTTGGGTTGGAATTTTATCAACCCAAACCCGCCGCGGGCCGACCCGCCTAAGCCCGCGCCCGCGCGGGTCGGCCCGCCATGGGTTGGGTTGGCCCGCGGGTTGAGAAACACATGAAAATCATATTTTATGTCAATTTATTATTATTTTTTTGTTATAATTTTGAAATAAAAATCATATTTTTCATCAAATATGAGTAGTTATTTGAGTTTATTTACATTTAAAATATATTTTTTTTGGATATATTTGATTGATAAAATCTTTCCGAAATAAAATATTGAAGATATATATATTATTTTAATTTTTAAAAAAAAATTTGATAGGCCCGCGGGTTGGCCCGCCTAACCCGCAACCCGCCTTTGATTGGGTTGGGTTGGGAATTTCCCAACCCGCCAATATGACGGGCCGGCCCGCCCCGCCCCGCCAAATGGCCGACCCGCCATGGGCTGGCCCGCCCCGCCACGGGTTGGCCCGTCTGACAGCTCTACTCATTAGTGGATCGGTCTGGTGACCGATCCAGCTACTCCTGATCGGTCTGGTGACCGATCAGGGAGCACACAGTGAGGTTGGGAACCTACTGTGTGGCTCCTGATCGGTCCGGTGACCGATCAGGGAGTCTTCTGATCGATCTGGTGATCGGTCAGGTAGTCTCCTGATCGATCTGGAGACCGATCAGGGAGGAGAGCGTGACCTCACTGTTTGGCTCCTGATCGGTCTGGTGATCGATCAGGGAGCGAACAGTGTCCTCACTGCTTGGCTCCTGATCGGTCTGGTGACCGATCAGGGAGCGAACAGTGAGTTGAGTTCTCCTGCTGATCAAGTCCTGATCGGTCTGGTGATCGATCAGTGACTTAGGTTTTGATTTTTGCTCAAAGGACTGGATCGGTCAGGCTTGTGCCTGATCGATCAGGGATATACCCGATCGGTCTGGTGACCGATCAGGTTCCATCCTGATCGGTCTGGTGATCGATCAAAGACCTAGGGTCTAATTTTCCTGGTTCAGAGGTGGACCGATCAGGCTTGGGCCTGATCGGTTAGGGGGATAGCTGATCGGTCTGGTGACCGATCAGGCTTCATCTGGATCGGTCTGGTGATCGGTCCACATGCCCTGGATCGGTATGGTGACCGATCACTTTAATTCAAACTGCGTTGTCAGCTTCTCTGATCGCGATTCTGTTGCTTACGATTTGCCTCTGAATTTTTGATACACTGCTTGATTCACTGCACTAATCTTCTGATTAAGTCACAGGTGACAGGGGAGGATTCAAAAACTCTGGGAGAGTCAAAGATTGCCTTTCCTTGGAGCAGGTTTGTCTTGTTTTCCATCTCAGGTTGCAACGGATGCTGGCACTGGCTGGAGCTGCTGTCTGGGACTGGTCTGAGGGGAACTCAGGGAGTTCAGAAGGGCTCAGGGGTGGCTAGTAGTTGCAGGAAGGCAGCTGGAGGCTGCAGTGAGATGGCAGGCAGAGACAGTGAGATGAGGACTTAAGGGCTGGTGTGGCTAACGAGTCTTCAACAACGAATCTGCTAAACAACATTGATTCTCTCCATCTTCCTGTGTTTTGTGGTGCTGTGCTTGTGCTGAGATTTCATCCTTGAGCAAGCTACTACAGATCTTGAGGCAACCTTTCCTTGCTTGAGTACTTGGTGGAAAGAACAAGAAGCTTAGAGAGTCCATCAGCGAGAAGACACGAAGAAGGGTTCTTGCGTGAGATCGTCGCTGGTTGGAGCTGAGAAGCTTGCTGTGTTCTTGTCCTTGATAAGTACTGAGTAAAGTTTCCTGTGTTTCATTGTGCTTAACTTCATACTTGTGATTGAAACGCTGTGGAGAGGTTTCTCCACCGAGAAGGAGGTTGCATTCTATCCGGTGATAACCGGGGCTTGATCTGCCGACGATCAAGGGATCGCCCACCTTAAGGGCACGCCAAGGAGTAGGGGTAAGTTATCCCCGAACCTTGTAAGTCCTCCCTGTTAGCGTTTTTGTTCTTGCATTAGCTTAGCATTTCAGTTACTGCATTCTCTGTTCAAGTTGCTTCCGCTGTGCTACTAACATTTGAGGTGCAGAAATCTGATAAGCCAAAAGCGATTTATGTGTCTGGATATATTCACCCCCCCTCTCTAGCCATCCAAGTTCCAACAAGTGGTATCAGAGCTTGGGGCTCTATTTTTGCAGATTAACAACCGAGAGCTAATATTCATGGCATTGAGAGAAGGGTTCTCCACTACACGTCCTCCATTCTTTGATGGTGCAGATTTTCAATATTGGAGATCAAAGATGGAGTATTACTTGAAGATGGACATCAACACTTGGTTTGTAGTGAAGGAAGGATTTACTCCCCCAAAGGATGATGAAGGGAAAGAGCTTGAATCATCAAGGTGGACTGCAGATCAAACTAGGAAGAGTGAAGCTGATGCAAAGGCAGTGGTCACTCTACAATGTGGTATGAACAAAGACCAACTCATCAAGATTGGTCCATTCACAAGTGCGAAGGACTTGTGGAACAAGCTCATAGAACTTCATGAGGGCACCCGAGATTCGAGAATTGCCATGAGGGATTTGTTCCTCAATCAACTTCAAAATCTCTCCATGAAGGAAAATGAAACGGTGAGTGAACTACATAGCCGGTTCAAGGAAGTTCTTAATGGACTTCATTCCATTGATGAAAAGGTCGAGAATCGCGACCTTGTGAGGTATATTCTAAAAGCTTTTCCAAGGAATGCTTTGTGGTCATCCATGGTGGATGCCTACAAAGTTTCCAAGGACTTGTCAATTGTCAAATTAGATGACTTGTTTTGTGAAATGGAGCTACATGAAATGGCTAACAAAGGCCCCAAGGAGAAGGGGATTGCCTTAGTTGCAGGGGATAGGTCATACAAGAAGAAGAAGGAAAAGAAGAAGGAGAAGGAGGCTTCTTCATCCTCATCCTCTTCCGAATCCGAATCCGATTCCGAGGAAGAAGAGAGTGGATCCTCTTCATCCGAAATGGCCAATTTTGTTAGAAGGATGATAAGAAAGGGTCGTCGCTTCAAGAGCAAAGGTAACCCTAATGAAGTCAAAGTTGATAAGAATAATGCTTCTTGCTTTGAATGTGGTAGGAAAGGGCATTTCAAGAATGAGTGCCCCAAACTCAAGAAGAAGGAGGAGAAGTCCAAGAAGAAGGAGGAAAGATTCAAGAAGAAGAAGAAGGCCTTGAAGGCCACTTGGGATGGATCATCATCTAGCTCTTCCGATGAAGAGAAGGAGGAGAAGAGCACAAGGCACATGGCGCTCATGGCATTGAATGATCAAGAGAGCCATGATGATTCCTCAAACTCCTCAAACGCGGTTTCATCATCTTCGGATGATGAAGAGGTAAACTCTTTCGAGCTTGAAAAGTGTTATAGAGCTATTGCATGTTTAACCAATATGTTGAAAAAGTCTAAACTTAAGGTTAAATCATTGCAATTAGAAATTGATCAATTAAAGTCTTCTAGAGATGATAACATAGATGATTTGCATGTTGAATTGTTAGAAGATGAGATCAAATCATTGAAACTAGAAGTTGAGAAATTGAAATCCTCTAGGGTTGAGGATATGGATACCTTGAGTAATGCTTGTCTAGTAGAAGAAAACCAATCATTGAAGAGTGAAGTTGAGAAACTTAAGAATATTCTTGAGAAGTTCTCAACTAGCTCAAAGACCCTAGACATGATCTTGAATGCTCAAAGGGCAGTCTACAATAGGGCCGGCATTGGATATCAACCCAAAGAGCCCTCATTTGTGTCATTGATGTCTAGGACTGATATGAGATAATCCAAGACACCCAAGGTTCAAAAGAAAGTTGTCAAGGCATGGGTGCCTAAGTCTTGTTTAGTTAATGCTTTAGGTCCCAAGGTGTGGGTACCTAAATCCTCTATTTTTCGAATTGTGTAGGTTGTGATTGAGGGGGAGCATCTATCAACTTGGTTCGTTGATAGTGGATGCTCCAAACACATGACCGGAGATAAGTCTTTATTTACCACTCTTCAAAGGAAAAGGAGAGGTAATGTTTCATTTGGTAACAATGGTAGTCTCAAGGTCATAGGGATAGGAGACATTCAAATATCCGAATGTCTTAGGATCAAGGATGTACTCCTAGTCAAGGGGATG
Organism: Boesenbergia rotunda; assembly: GCA_024364735.1. Classification (NCBI taxonomy): domain Eukaryota; kingdom Viridiplantae; phylum Streptophyta; class Magnoliopsida; order Zingiberales; family Zingiberaceae; genus Boesenbergia; species Boesenbergia rotunda. The sequence goes on from JAGFNQ010000195.1 coordinate 238,116, forward strand.
ACTTTCAATCTCCTAAGTGTCAGTCAATTGTGTGATACGGGTTACACAGTTGATTTTCAACCAAGTCAATGTCTAGTTAGACAACATGACAACCATGACACGGTACTAGTAGGTACAAGAATAGATAACGTTTATCAAGTATCGTTTAAAAGTGCTATTAATGCTTTTGCTAAGTGTCTTATGTCAAAAGAAGAAGAGTCCATTCTTTGGCACCGGAGGCTAGCACATGTGAACATGAAGAACATCCGGAAGTTGGCTAGCAAAGGATTAGTACGTGGCTTACCAAGCATCAAGTATGAAAAAGAGAAGATTTGTGATGCGTGTCAAATGGGTAAGCAAACAAAATCGGCACATAAAGGTAAAAGCGTTGTAAGTACCTCTAATGCATTAGATTTGCTTCACATGGATCTATTTGATTGTAGTACTATCATATCTTTGCATGAAAGTAGATATTGTTTTGTGATCATTGATGATTTCACTCGTTTTACTTGTACATATTTTCTAAAACATAAGGATCAAACTTTAGATGTTTTTGTTACCTTTTGTAGAAGAGTAGAGAATGAGAAATCTTCAACCATTAAGACAATTAGGAGTGATCACGGAGGTGAATTTCAAAATCAAAAGTTTTTAGAATTTTGTCAAGATAGAGGGTATAGGCATGAGTTCTCCACTCCTAGGACACAACAACAAAATGGTGCGGTAGAAAGGAAGAACCGTGCATTGCAAGAAGCTGCACGTAGCATGCTCAATGAGTACGCATTACCGAGTTTCTTGTGGGTCGAAGCTGTAAATACAGCTTGCTATGTGCAAAATCGAGTTCTCATACATAGATTTCTGAGTAAGACCCCTCATGAACTTTGGTTTGGGAAACCACCTACGGTTAAACATCTTAGGGTGTTTGGTTGTAAGGTGTTTATCCTAAACACCAAGGATCATCTTGGAAAGTTCACAGCGAAAGCTGATGAAGGGATACTAGTCGGGTATTCTCTTGTTAGCAAAGCTTATCGTGTCTACAACAAGAGAACTAGACTAGTTGAAGAGTCTTCTGATGTGGTCTTTGAAGAACTTCCAAAATCAAGTGACCAATCAGAAAGTGTAGAAGGAGCTCAACTCGAACTTAGGAGACTGAGTTTGAGTGAGACTCCTAAGGTGATGGATGGAAATGAATCTGATGACGGTGAGCCTAGACAAATCATAAATCAGCCGGATCCTGAGGCTGAAATTGTGGCTAGTGAAACCGGTCAAGAGGTACCTCCAACACCTAGGTATACTAGATTAGCCTCTAGTCATCCTTAAGACCAAATTGTTGGAGATATCCATCAAGGGGTTAGGACTAGATCATTCTTCCGGAATGAGACTAATGAAGTTGCCTTAATTTCCGAAATTGAACCTAGAAAAATTGATGAAGCATTGAATGATCCCGATTGGATCATAGCAATGCAAGATGAACTAGGTCAATTTGAGAGGAGTCAAGTTTGAGACTTGGTTCCTAGACCAAAGAAGACCTCCATTATTGGAACTAAATGGGTCTTCAAGAACAAACTGAACCACAAGGAAGAAATCATTAGAAACAAGGCACGCTTGGTCGCCAAAGGCTATAGTCAAGTTGAAGGTCTTGATTATGATGAGACCTATGCTCCCGTGGCACGATTAGAGTCCATCCGGTTGATGCTTGCATTTGCGGCACACCGTAGTTTCAAATTATATCAAATGGAAGTCAAATCGGCCTTTCTAAATGGTCTAATCAAAGAAGAGGTCTATGTTGAACAACCACCGGGATTTGAGAATACCGAATTTCCAAATCACGTGTTTAAACTCAAAAAGACACTCTATGGCCTTAAACAAGCACCTCGGGCTTGGTATGAGCGGTTGTCAACCTTTTTAGTTGAAAAGGACTTTGTAAGAGGCCAAATAGACCCTACACTATTTCTACGTAGAGATGGTGATAATATTTTTGTAGCCCAAGTTTATGTCGATGACATAATTTGTGGCTCAAACAATAAGGGTTATTTAAATGAGTTCATTGGTCACATGGAGAGTGAGTTTGAGATGAGTCTGGTGGGAGAATTGACTTTCTTTCTTGGACTTGAAATCAAGCAAACTCGTGATGGGATTCATGTGCACCAATCAAAGTACACTCAAGAGATGCTTCGCAAATTCAATATGAGTGAATCAAAGGAAGTCACCACTCCCATGGCCACGAATACAAGATTGGATAATGATGAGAGTGGTAAACCTGTTGATTTGACTCAATACCGAAGCATGATAGGTAGTTTGCTATACCTTACAGCTAGTCGACCTGATATTCTTTTTGCTGTGGGTATGTGTGCTAGGTATCAAGTGTGTGCCAAAGAATCTCACTTAATTGCAGTTAAGAGAATTTTGAGATATCTTAAAGACACTATAGGAGTTGGTCTTTGGTACCCCCATACCGAGTCATTTGACCTAATTGGCTATACTGATTCCGACTATGCCGGATGTAAGTTGGATCGGAAGAGCACAAGTGGGGGTTGTCAATTCCTAGGATCATCTCTAGTTAGTTGGTCGAGTCGGAAGCAACATTGTGTTGCTCTCTCCACGACCGAGGCAGAATATATCGCCATGGGAGAGAGCGTATCACAATTGTTGTGGATGATTCATACTCTAGAGGATTATGGATTGAACTACAAGAGTGTGCAAGTGTTGTGTGACAACATAAGCACAATTAACCTAACAAATAATCCAGTCCATCATTCTAGAAGCAAGCATATAGAAGTGCGTCACTGATAAGTACCATTTTGTTGACTATTTTACTTGCTAAAATCCATGTTTGACTCATATTTTTATTGATTAATTGTGAAATTGCCCTAGGTTTTAGAACTTACCTTTATTTTGGACTTAATTGCAAATTTGCATTAAATTGGATTAATTGGCCACTAAATTTTGGATCTATTTTTGTAGGCACCAAAGGTTCAAGGACTTAGGGCATATTGGGTCAAACCTGAGTCGGATGTGAACCGGATCGAATTAACAAGCCTACGATTAATCCGGGCCGTCCGATTCAAGAGCAGCTAGATCTGAGCCATCCGGGACGATCTGAAGCAATCCGAGCTAGGGTTAGGGTTGATCAAGCTCTATGATCAAGATCTGAAGGTTTCATCCCAATCAGAGCTAAATCAACCGTTGGATCAAGCAAGGAGGGCTCTAGAGCGTCCATTCACAGATAGAGTTGATCTGGACCATCCGTTGCACATCTGGAGGATCCGAGCTACCACGAGGCAGATCCTGACCCCAGATCATCATCATAAAAGTTTGGCTCCAATCAGAGCAAGATCAGCCGTTGGATCTCCTCCGATCAATCTGGGCCGTCCGTTGACACTTATTTAAGCAAAACGCAGCCGCTTCTTCCCGTGGTCGCGTTTCCTCCCCGCACTGTTCATCTTCTTCAGTTTTTCATCGTTTTTTTCAGCATTTCTTCTTCCAAGGGGCGCGACCCCTCAAATCCTTCATTAGAACAAGTGTTAGGTCAGTGGGGAGAGCTCACAGAGGAGTTTCCAGATCGGATTTTGCCCAAGATAGAGTTTCGTGAGGTTTCAGTGGCTCTGTCACTTGATTGCATCAATCTCAGTTGTTCATCATCTTCATTGCATCCGAGCTAGCTGGAGGGGTTCCCTGGAAGGCTCGGAGCATTCCCAAACCTTTATCGCAATCCACCACAGCTAGGTTGAAGCAATCGGTTGCTGTTTTCAGTTTGGGCAGAGTTTGAATGGAGTTGAATCGCAGAGCTGTATTCCCACTGATTTGCTGAGCTTACGGGTCCGAGGCTCACTCTTGCTTGACGACCAAGAAGCATTTGAGCTGAGGAAGGGTTGAGGATTAGTTTCAATTGGTTTATTTCAGTCAATTAGCTGTAATTTTCAGTTTCGGCAGTTTCCTACTGTTTCAGAATTTCAGATTAGTTGAGCATTAGTTTCATGATTCGATTCAGTGTTAATTAGGTTTAATTCCTGCAAGTAAACCAGTAGATAGCTTGTTAATGAACAATAGTTTTCAATCATAGTTTATTTCAAGTTCTACAGCTTGCGTATCAAAGTTTCCAACTGCGTATCAGTTTTGTTCTGCACTTTAGCTTAGTTTCTGAACCTCCTTAGTTTAATTCCCATTCAATTCATGTTTAGTTCAATTCCTACATTTAGAGATCACATTTAGAGTGTGAATTTAGTGATCCAAGTTCTTTTCGTATGCAGTTGTATTTCTGAGTTGTGTTCATGTATGAAATCTGTCAATTTCTGCAATTCCAGCTTGTGTATCAAGTGAGATCTGCTGAATTTTGGTTTTGTGTTCTGAGTTTGAGTCAGTTGCATGAGCTCTTCTGGGTTTGAGCATTCATTTCAATTGTGTAGTTTACATTGCATTCAGTTTTTGCTTATCTGCGCATCCACTCTGCATCAGGTTCTGAGTTTCTGCAATGAAACTGCAGTTTACTGTAGTTTCTGCAGTTTTGGTTGGAATCTTAATGTTTTCATCGATTCAATACTTGTGCCAAGTTCTTCAACATCTGTGTGATCAGTCTGATTGAATCTGAATGTCTTCATTGACCCCTGCATATTAATGCATGCACAGCTGTGTTTTTTCCAGCTTAAACAATTGTTCAATTCTGCACCTTTGGCACAAAAGAATTGGTTTTGGCACAATAGGTTTTCAGCTGCTGAACTGTATCAAGTGATGCCTGTTTCTTGTGAATTTTAGCCGAACCTTGGATGTTTTCTGAGTTTTCTGCAGAATTGGTGTATCAAATTCTTCAAAGGTTGTGCTGAATTAATCTGAATTTGGATGCTAACTGTTTTCTTTCGAATCTGAGATCCAAATTATTGATAGCTAGCCCTTTCTAAGCTACATTACTTAGTTCTTTATCTGAATTGCTAGTTCATTGAGTTGCAAGTTTCAATCCTCTTGGCACAGCACAATTTCACCTCTCGCAAGTTGTATCAAGTGAGCTCTACAATGACTTTGTATCAAATTGTCTATAGATTGTCTAGTATTTGTTTGTTTTGAATGGCAAAACCTTAAGCTTGGTTTCCTTTATTTTCATTGCATTTCCATTTCTATTTGAACCCAAGACCCAAATCACATTCGAAACCCGAAAACACAAACGACATAAATACAAGCGCGAATCAAACAACGTCAACTAGCCCCGAGAAAAATACGACCTGTGGCCCCTATATTACATTTTCAGATTTTGATTGTAAAAAGGGTTTCCAGTCATTTCATTTATAAATTCTAAATTCTGACGGATCCACACATTTCGTGACAACTTTAACATAGTAATTCGGGTCCGCCCAAATTTTTGGCGCCGTTGCCGGGGAAGCAACTAGTTGATTTGTTTGATTTTTGCTTGTATACTTTTTGATATATCATTGGGTTCTATTTTTTGTTGCTTATTCTTTTGTATGCGGGTACTGCCATTTTTCTTGTTTGTTTTGTGACAGGGGTGCAGGTTCAAAATGTTTTCATCCACTTATCAGCAGCCGTGTCCACACTTTCAGCAGACCCAGCAAGAATTCCAACAACCCTATTCTAATTTCCAGCAACCAAATCAGTTTTTGCAGCCACCACAACAATTTCAACCGGATTTTCAGCCAATTGAACCAATTTTCCAGAATTTTCAGAATGGGCAGCCCCAATTTCAAAATTTTCAGCCCCACTTTCAGCAATTTCAGCCTAATTTTCAGCCCCTTTATCAACAAGATCAGTCACAATTTCAACAATATCAGCAAGGGCAACCTTTCCAGAATTTTCAGCCATGGCAACAAGAATTTCAGCCCACTCAACTTCAGTGTTCACCACCACAATATCAATCCCAGATCCAAGAATTCCAGGGCTACAATTTTCAGCAATTTCCACCAAGTGGTGAACCAACTTTTCAGCAGTTTAATCAGCCTGTTCAACCCCCACAGTCTCAATTTCTACAAATGTGTCAACAAGAGCTTCAAAACATCGAAAGGCAAATGGAACAAGTGGCTAATGATTTGAATCAAATAAAAGCCCAAAGAGCAGAACAATTATCTTCTCAAGCTGTTCTTAATTCTGAGAGCCCCGGAGTTGGTTTTATATCAGTTCAAGGTGACCCTAGTGTATGGCAGAGTCCTTCTTCAATTAATCCTGCAAATTTAGTAGAAGAAGAAGAAGAAGAATACATTAAAATCTGGGCACCTACAGCATGCATACCTCCGGAGATTCCCATTCAAAATTCATTTTCAAATTTTTCAGCTCCAGAAGAAGAAATTGAAGCTCCACAGGACCATTCTAGACTTTTATTTTCTGATGATAGCATTATTGATGGTCCTAATTTTTCTGACACTGTTGTTGCAGATATTACAGGAGAAGCATGCAGAGGAGATGATTCCATAGGTGTAGGGGATTGCACTAAGCCCCAGGGACCACCACAGTCAGAAGATGAACCAGAAAGTGTAGGGACTTGCACGGTGGAAGCAAGCACCCAAGGATCACCAGTTGATTGTCCACCAGAGCCTGAGGCTGAAGAGGAGCTTGAACATAACCAGGAGGAGACCACAGATACAGCTCTATATACCTCAGGTATTATCCAGCACGCTCAGGTAAGTATTTCTCCTCTTTGTTCAGAAAAATACAGTGAGGTACCTAGGGATGATTCTATTGACTCTGATGATTTTATTGATATACCTTGTGTAGAGATTGTTTGTGAAAATCCAATAGAGGTCAAATCATTGATTTCCTTGATCATCTGCATCACTTGATACATCTCTTGTAGATAGGGTGGTGAAATAATTTTAGAGGCACCCATAATTGATGTTTTTTCTATGATGAATCTTTTGATACATCTTTTGTGGATATGGATAGTGAAAATTTTTTAGAAGTGCCTGAAATTGATGTTATTTATTTTGATGAATCTCTTGCTATTTCATATGCTGAAAATGAATGTGAAAGACTTATGGAGATACTTGATATTGATTTGATTGGCTGTGACATATTGCATGATACACCCTGGATGGAAAATAATTGTGAACTTTCTATTGATAAGCCAGAAATTGATTTCTTTATTTGTGATGAGCTCCTGGATGCAAATTTTGTAGAAAATGATTTTGAAAATTTTATTGAGGCACCACAAATTGATTTAATTGGACATGATGCAGATTTGGATTTATTTCATGCAGGAACTGAACTTATATCATTTCTTTCTGACCCTGAACGCTTGAGAGAGGTATTACATTGTTTTGCAGGGTCCAGAAGACTCCAGGAGTGGGTGCTCCAACTGAACAGACTCCAGCCTCCTGGAAGGACTTCTGAAGGGCATCAAGAAGGAGGAGATGATCTTACTTTAATTAAAAGCACACTCCACCCTTGAATGGCTCTTAAACCTGAATCGCCTGCGGCCACCTGAACATATTTCTGCAAAATTCAAGTGTGGGAGTTTCAACATTTCCAGCCACTCATACCCTCCACTACCGCGGTGGAGGCTACTTTTGGATCGACTCCGTCCACCAGAATAAAGGGAGTTTGATTTTTCTTGTATTTCTTTTATTTCATTTTCATTTTCATGCTTCCTAGAATCAGAATTTTCCTTTTAACTGAGTCGTTGTAAATACCATGTCGTTTCTTTTAGCACTTTGGCATGAGTAAAATAAAAGTATCCCTTTAGGTATTTCCATAGCATTTTAGAGTCTTCTGAAAACAAATTAA
>JAGFNQ010000195.1:245838-323889 GCA_024364735.1 Boesenbergia rotunda
CCCATAAAGAACGCATTTAAAGTTATGTAACAACAATTGTTACTAAAAGTTAAATGATAACCCTTTTCATTCAAACATGAAATAGATACAATGTTCTTTATTAACGAAGGAACGAAATAACAATTATCCAATTCTAAGATACGTCCAGTAGGGAGCTTTAGCAAATATGTTCCGATGGCAACGGCAGCAATCTTTGCTCCATTTCCAACTCGCAAATTCGCTTCTCCCTTGACGAGTCTTCTTCTATTCCTTAGCCCCTGTATGTCATTACATATATGTGAGCTACACCCAGTATCAAGTACCTAGGTATTTGAGGAAATAGAGTGACATTCAATAACGAAGATACTTGAAGAGAATGGGGCATCGGATGCCTTCTCTTTCAAGGACTCAAGATAAACCTTGCAGTTTCTTCGCCAGTGACCCTCCTTGCCATAGTGATGGCAAGTGCCTTTTAGGGTATTTTCAGTCTTTTTGGCCTTTTTCTTCTTTCCCTTATTCTGTTCTTTGGCCTTCCTCTTAGAACCTTTCTTCGAGGAACCAACTAACAGTACCGTCTTTTGATCCTGCTTCACAGAAGGCTCTACAGTCTTCAGCAGGTTGAACAACTCAGGAAACTGGTCTGGAGTTGCATTTTCAGGAGGACGGTTGGGAAGTTGATCTTCAAGGACATAAGCAAGCTTCTCTGCCTTGAGGACTATCCTCAGGTTTCAAAGCCAGTCCATGAAGTTTGGCCCAGATAGTTTATTGGTGTCCAAAATGGAACGCAAATTCAGAGAAGACATGATCGAGTGATTATCCTAGAAATAAAAATTGAGCTTATGTGAGAAGAATGATTAAAGAATGTATCAACATACATTAATAAAATCCTATTTAATTTTTGAATTGAATAACCCTTTTTATCAATTGGGGAGATCGTAAGAACATCTCCAAATATGTTGATATCCAACCATAGATAAGAACCACCATGGCTGTGGCCATCAAGTTGTTCTTAGCTATGAAGGTAGGTAATTATACCGATTACATATCACATATATGTAACTATCACTTTATGCTATCAACTAATTGAATGTTTGTATAAATCATTGGGTTGTTAACTCATTAACAAGTATGCAACATTATACATACCACCCAACTGCACCTCTCTTTACAACGACCTTGGCTGTGGCACAACAAATCGATGCTCCAAGCTTAAGGCTGACCCATTAATCAAGAAATAGTTTTAATATGGTTGGAGTTCATTCAACCGTTTAGTCAGGCTTGGATGTGACCAACAACCAAAAGTAAGGATTGACCTCTGACTCCAACTATATTATTCATAAACTAATTCCATGGTTTGAACATGTTGAGGTTCAAGCCGGGCATGGATGTGTCCATCAACCCAAATGAGAAACAAAACTCCGATTCTAACCATATTAATGGAAGGTGTTGGCCTTAATATTCTGTAAGGGGTTTTGGGTCTCATCCTTTCTTTTCTAAGCACATTCATGACATATAATCATGTCATGACTAACGATTTCCTTAATAAAGTATGTATGTGACTTAATTTATCAAGTCTCATTAATTGAATTAGGAACCGGATTTCCTAATTCTAATTTCATACTTTATTAAAGGAATTGTTTTGGGAAGCAATTTCCTAAATTGTCATAATCAATTTCGGAAATAATATGTTTAAGACTTTGATTTCTCTAAATCAAATCTTATTAAACTAAGAGACATGAGTCCTTAATTCAACCACATATTATTTTCTTGAAAATCTCATTTAAGAAAACTCTATAGGAAACCATTTTCCTTATTAATTTTGGAGACAACAATATGTAAGAGCATCACCTCTTAAATCATATTTTATTCATGAATTTAATTAATTACAACAAATCATTTTCTAAGGGTGGCTCCCCGAGGCTCAGATACCCAAAGAAAAGTAATTTGTCGTAAATCCAATTTGGTCCACTTCGGAAGCGTAACCAAATTAAACATGACAATCTCATTTAAAATTGGGAAATTAAATTACAACAACTAACTTTAAATTGGACGGCTCCCCGAGGCTCAATCCAAAATAAAGAATTTTGTTTTCAATTTAAAAAACCAATTCAAATTTAATTGCCCATAAATTTGTCTAGACTTTCTTGAAAGAAAGTGCCCAAAATTGCGAGATTTCATAATAGGTTTTCAGAATAATTGTAAGTTTCTGGTACAAAGAAAACTTACATATTCCCAAAATTGGAAAATTTCTAAAATAGAAAAATTTCCAAAATTAGAAAGTTTCCAAATTTGGGAAGTTTTCACAATTATTATAAAATTTCAGAAATTAGAAAATTTCAAAAGTTTGCGAAATTTCATGAGGATTTCCAAACTTAGAAATTCCTAAATCTAAAATTTATTATAATATGAAAGTTTCCATAATTGAAATTTTTTTTTCAAAATTGAGATCATGACAAAGTTTTCCGCAAAACAATTATATGATTATGTTGAACACTAACCGGCTATGATACCACTGTTGGCACCGGGTGCATGTTGACAAGGATATGGGTTCGTAACTTTTAAAATATATACACGCAGCGGAAGAATTAGCTTAAATAATTTCTCAAATTATTTTTAATCACGTATCTAGCATGCGACCTTATGATGTGTGGACATGATCATAAATTAAAATTTTGCGAAAAAGTAAACTAATTTACTTAGTACCTCGCGTAACTCGAAGTAAGGGACGAGATCCAACCGTAGCGTCCCTTGGAAGCTCCGCCTCTATTAGCGTCCACGCCGAGTTCTCTTCGGGATGACTTCGGAAAGCCACGAGTTTTGTGCCGACGAGAACAACTAGATTCTCCAAAGGCACAACTAGAAAAACAAGAGAGAAAGATGGAAACTAATCACCAAGTAACGGAATCAAAATTCATGGAAAGGAAAGAAGGAGTCGCGATCCGTTTCTTCTTCTTCGGCACCTTCTTGGCGGATGAAGCTCTCGGCCACCCTTGGGATGTGTGCCGTCCCTAGGGGAGGAGAGAGAGGGGGGGTCGGCCCTAGAGAGAGAGAAAGAGTTAGAGAGAGAGAGGGAGCTACTAATCTCTTGATAACTCAATTGAGGAATTCAAGCCTAGCCTTGGTACCTTTATATAGTAGCCTTTCCCTTGCCATGTCTCCCCTTCAACGGAATTAACGGAATAAATTTTCATAAAAAATTTATCTTATAAATTTTCTTATTAATTATTCCGTTATGCCAAGTTTTATTATAACTAATTTTATAATAAAATAAATACATCTCTCTTTTTAATTATGGAATAAATTTTCATAAAATTTATTATATAAATTTTCTCATCATGGAAAAATCAATTCTTAATTGATTTTATAAAATAAAAATAAACTATTTAAAGTTTATTTTAATCTCCATAAAAAGAATAAATTTATTATACAAATTTTTCTTTATCCTGGAAAAATCAATTCATAATTGATTTTATAAAATAAAATAAACCAATCCATGGTTCATTTTAATTTTCATAAAAAGAATAAATTTATTATATAAATTTTTCTTATCATGGAAAAATCAATTCATAATTGATTTTATAAAATAAAAATAAACCATTTAAAGTTTATTTTAATTTCCATGAAAACAAATTTATTTATCCATAATTTTTATAAAACAAATCGCGCTTGATTTATTTTATAATTTAAACCAAATAAATTGGTTTCTCCCCATTGTTTTGGCCGACCAAACCGCACCCTCTTTGGCCGGCCAAACCGGGCCGAACCCTTCGCGAATTAAACTCATTTAATTCGCCCGATAAGCCTTCAAAAGACTTAACCATTTTAAGCTTCCATTGCGCCTCTGATTAACTCAGATTCGACTTATTTCCCTTGATCGGAAAATCCAATTTTCAACTCATTTTAAATCCCTCGGATTACTCGTAGTGCGTGTGACTAAATAGGCTTTCAATTTATGTTGGCCGTCTATAATCAACTAATTATAGAACGATCATGTGTGGCACCTAGTAGTACATCATGACCCCCAATTAATCGAAAGATCAACGGTTGACTTCAGAAGTTATTCTGAAACCCTTCAGCAGCTCTAATGAATCGTGCCTCATTCCCTTCACCATCTTATACCTACTTGGTTCAGGACACGGTCTGTGTGTGTCAGTCCCCACTAGGCTGACTATGTCACACCTAGCCCAAGTAGTGTCTTTCTCGTCCTTTGAATTTCTAATTACTCTCATGTATTTAAGAGACTCATACTCTAAACATGACATGCTCTGGCCAGAGGCTTTGAGTAACAATCCGACGATAGGCCAGGGTATACATCTCCTCGCAAGGAGTGGTGAATCCTTTGTAGGCTGTTCAAACATCATCGGGCACTTCGGCTTATACCCAACCATCCTGGGTCCACACCTCCTTGGAGATGCTTGCTTAAGATGTTAAAGTATAAGTCTCCATGACCAAGATGACTTGAACACCGCAAGTCAAAGGAACATCGCACTTATGCTACGGTAAGAACTTCACTGACCTGTCTATGTATAGACTACCATATGAAGTTTTACAGTCAGTCACTCCAATGAATTAGTTCCCTTAACTAGCATCCATGTTTATCTCCGGACATCCCAATGTCTCCAGCCAGTGAGAATCAGCTGATTAGAGAATAACCCATGCTAGTCTCAACAGAATTGATAGTGTCCGTTTTTATCAATTCATCGACTAGGGATATTTTCAATACTTCACAATTGCACATGTAGAGATAATCACTAGTTATGATCCCATCACAAATTCTCTTATGCTGTGAATTGTATTGCGAACATTCAGTAGATGAGTTTAAGATCCCAATCATCTACACAAATATGTATACTCAAATAGTGAATTTTCATTTATTAAAATAAATGTTTACAATCATAAGGCGATTGCCTTAGGACACTTCTCTCATATCACTAACACTCCCCTAGATGAGCGTCCTCTTGCCATTATCTAAAATACAAGAGGGTCATACAGTTCATATTTTAATTCTAAAACATGCCATCAGATATAAACTAAGGTATTAAACATGCTTCCGGTAAATGTAAACAAGAACTGACTAGAAAATAGATAGCATGAATAACATGTAAATACTATAATTCTGAAAGCAAGAAAATATAGTAATGTGAGAGATACTCTTACATAGAAGCTGCAGGTCTGATGCTGATGTGTGTGAGGAGGAAAGATGGAACTTGCTCTGATACCACTCTGTAACGACCCGCCTTCTGGTACTAAGCTTTAAGGCGGATCGCTACTACTAACTAGCTTGATCTAACTGATTTCTGATCCTTGTTTTCATATAAGCTAAACCAACTGGGAGAATTTCGAAAATTCTTATTTCGCTATTTACTGTATTTAAAATTCATAATCATGTTTAAAGTACTAACCAGCCAAAATAAAACAAAACTTTTAATTATATTAGCTTGGCCAGGATTCGATCCCCCAACCCTTGCATTTCATGACTAAAGCACTAACCAGCTTCTCTACACAACTTTTGTTTTACACAGCACCAGTTGACTACTATATGCCAGTCGACTGGTCGAGCCACAGAATGTTTCTGTGCCCGATACCAGTCGACTGGTGTTTTCCCAGTCGACTGGTAGTTCTGAAAACCCAGATTTTAGAGTTTCAGAATGTGCCAATGTCGACCTACTCCGTACCAAATGCTCCATAAATTCATATCTAAGCTTCCTAACAGGTCTACAATGATTCTAGGGCATTTGATACATGGTTTTGGAGGGTTTCTAGCATGCATAGCAACTTAGAAATCACAAAAGCGGCATGTAGAAGCATAACATAAATGAGTCATGTTCGTATCAACTTTTTATTGAAACTATTCAGTATTCCTATCTAAAGGCATCCTTAGTTACTACATGTCATTCTATATGGTGCATTAATCTTAGAACAAGCATATCTTAAGTATTTAGCATGTAAATCAAAAGTATCAAGTTCTTACTCCTAAAGCATAAACATGGGTCTAAATTACCCTATCACAAGTAGTAACTCATGACATTCAAGCCTTCACTAAACCAATATTAAGTCAGGTAAATAAACTACTTCAAGTATACTAGGCACCACGAATACAAGTCGAATTAAGTTCATACATGGTTCACATAATATATTGCAGAATAACTAAAGAAGCATAAAAAAGGATTATTTCTATGCTTTGCAAGTTCCGAAGACTTTTATTCCAACTCAACCATCACACACACTTTGCATCAAGCCCGCCGCCTCCGCTACTAGTGCTTTCCTTTACCTGTATCTGCAGTATAAGGAAATGCAAACTAATAAGTATAAAGCTTAGTAAGTACCATCTAGCCTCACAAACTATAAAATCTCGGATTATGCTTTTCAAAACATGCTATGCAAATACACTCTCATGTTCATAAACAATCATGTTATGCTCATGCTAAAATACATGTCATAAATGTCATGGCAAATAACTGAGACATGACATATACTGAACTAAAACTGAAAGGTAAGCTATAGCATGGCATACATATCTGAACTGGAACTGAAACTAACTAACATAAAACTAATTATTAAATTCACCCCATGCTAAAATGAATTTCTGAAAACTAAATACATATAGTAGGTGAAAGTAATAATCAACTGCTGTGGGCCCGACAATGTACCAACTGTGCGCGCATCCCTAATAAATCCGAGGTAGCAAATCCCGAATCCATTAGGGTTCTACTAGGTTATCTAAACCTAGGGGCAACTAGGAGCCCATCCCATACTAGGTTATCTAAACCTAGAGGCAACTTGGAGCCCATCCCTGGACCGGGGGTCCGGTACAATGCCAACTGAAAATAAAATAGTCCTTTTATACTTTTCTTTCCTTTCTTGATTCTTGCTTTTACTAGGTTATCTAAACCTAGGGCAACTAGGATCCCATCCTGTTGGACCTTGGTCCCCATCATAAACTGAAGCAAGAATTTCTATTCTTTAACGCTTTCTATAGCATTAACTGAACTGAACATTTTAATGAACACCTAACGTGCTCCTTGACCCAAAACTGAAGGGTAATACAACGTGCTTGTTCATAATTTATGATTTCTAATCGTAAAACACACATACAAGGAAATAAAGCATACGAAAAATCAACCGAAACTACTTATACTCCATGTGAGGGATACATACATGCTGCGCTAGGTTTTCCTTACGAATAAAATCTGAAATTCCTGAGGGAACGTCGAACTACAACGTTCTTCTTGCTTCTTGGCGTTCTCCTCGCGTCTACGACGGTCCCCGTAGGGAATAGGACCTCTTGAGACCTTCCCTTTACTTCCCCTTTGTCTTGGGCGGCAAGAGAAGAGGAGAGGAGGAGGAGACGCAAGAGAGGAAGAGGAGAAGAGGAGGGAGCGTCGGAGCACCTAGGGCTCACGCAACCTCAAAAACACCTCCTCTAATTCTTTAATTTCTTATTTATATCAAGCTATGAAATAAGCCCTAAGTTGAATATATACACGTATATCTTGAATATTCTATTACTTCATTCAAGAAAACTCTTATGGAACTAACGGTTAATAGAACCATGATAAAGGTTTAAACCCAGTAGAGGTTGCGGGTTCAAAACTCGCCTAAGGCCACCAACTCATCTTCTTTATTTTTGGCACTTCTTTTTATGAAAAAATTCCATAAAATATCTAAAAATTCCAGAAAAATCCTAGAATATTTCTAAAATTATTTTATGAAAGTTTCGGGCATTACACTCTTGGCATTCAAGGGATAAATATAAAAGGGGTCAAGTCAATTTGAATGTAGAACTAAGTGGTTCCTTCTTCCCTTCTTCTCTTCTTCCTCTCCTCCCATTTGTTGGGACCGGGTGCATGTTGACAAGGATACGGGTTCGTAAATTTTAAAATATTTACATGCAGCTGAAGAATTAGCATAAATAATTTCTCAAATTATTTTTAACCACGTATCTAGCATGCGACCTTATGATGTGTGGACATGATCATAAATTAAAATTTTGCGAAAAGTAAACTAATTTACTTAGTACCTCGCGTAACTCGAAGTAAGGGACGAGATCTAACCGTAGCGTCCCTTGGAAGCTCCGCCTCTATTCGCGTCCACGCCGAGTTCTCTTCGAGATGACTTCGCAAAGCCACGAGTTATGTGGCGACGAGAACTACTAGATTCTCCAAAGACACACCTAGAATATCAAGAGAGAGATATGGAAACTAACAACGAAGTAACGGAATCAAGATTCCATGAAGGGAGGAAGGAGACGCGACCCGCTTCATCTTGGTGGTGGCTCACGGCTAGGGAAGGTGGCGTTGGCCCTAGAGGGAGAAAGTGGCGCCGGCCCTAGAGAGAGAAGGGGCGCCGACCCTAGAGAGAGAGAGAGAATAAGGGAGAGAGAGAGAGCTTCTTAATCACTTGATTAATTGTTGGAATTCAAGGCTTGCCTTTGGTTCCTTTATATTGTAGCTTCTTCATTGCCAAGTCTCCCTTTTAACAGAATTAACGGAATAAATTTTCATAAGAAATTTATCTTATAAATTTTCTTATGAATTATTCCATTATGCCAAGTTTTATTATAACTAACTTCATAATAAAACAAATCTCTTCTTTTATTATGGAATAAATTTTCACAAAAATTTATTATATAAATTTTTCATATCATTAAAAAATCAATTCATAATTGATTTTATAAAATAAAATAAACTAATCCATGGTTCATTTTAATTTCCATAAAAAGAATAAATTTATTATATAAATTTTTCTCATCATGAAAAAATCAATTCATAATTGATTTTATAAAATAAAATAAACCAATCCATGGTTCATTTTAATTTCCATAAAAAGAATAAATTTATTATATAAATTTTTCTCATCATGGAAAAATCAATTCATAATTGATTTTATAAAAAAAATTAAACCAATCCATGGTTCATTTTAATTTCCAAAAAAAGAATAAATTTATAATATAAATTTTTCTTATCATGGAAAAATCAATTCATAATTGATTTTATAAAATAAAATAAACCAATCCATGGTTCATTTTAATTTCCATAAAAAGAATAAATTTATTATATAAATTTTTCTTATCATGGAAAAATCAATTCATAATTGATTTTATAAAACAAAATAAACCAATCCAAAGTTTATTTTAATTTCCATGAAAATAAATCTCTTTATATAAATTTCTTTATAAAAATTTCTTTATAAAAATTTATTTATCCATAATTTTATAAAACAAATCGCGCTTGATTTATTTTATAATTTAAAACAAATAAATTGGTTTCTCTCCTTGTGGTGGCCGGCAAAAACAAAGAGGGTGGGGACCCTCTTTGGCCGGCCAAACCAAGCCGCCTCCTCGCGAATTAATCTCATTTAATTCGCCCAATAAGCCTTCAAAAGACTTAGCCATTTTAAGCTTCCGATGCGGCTCTGATAAATTCAGATTCGACTTATTTCTCTTGATCGGAAAATCTAATTTTCAACTTGTTTTAAATCCCTCGGATTACTCGTAGTGCGTGTGACTAAATAGGCTTCCGATTTATGTTGGCCGTCTATAATTCATCAATTATAGAATGATCATGAGTGGCACCTAGTAGTACATCATGATCCCCAATTAATCAAAAGATCAACGGTTGACCTCAGAAATTATTCTGAAACCCTTCAGCAGCTCTAATGAATCGTGCCTCATTCCCTTCACCATCTTATACCCACTTGGTTCAGGGCACGGTCTATGTGTGTCAGTCCCCACTAGGCTGACTACGTCACACCTAGCCCAAGTAATGTCTTTCTCATCCAATGGATTCTAGTTACTCTCATGTTTCTGAGAGATTCATACTTGGAACATGTGATGCTCTTGCCAGAGGCTTCGAGTAACAATCCAACGATAGACCTTGGGTATACGTCTCCTCGCAAGAAGTGGTGAATCCTTTGTAGGCTATTCAAACATCTTCGGGCATTTCGGCTTATACCCAATCATCCTGGGTTCACACCTCATTGGAGATGCTTGCTTAAGATGTCAAAGTATAAGTCTTCATGACCAAGATGACTTGAACACTGCAAGTCAAAGGAACATCGCACTTAAGCTGCAGTAAGAACTTCATTGACATATCTATATGTAGATTACCATATGAAGTTTTACAGCTAGTCACTCCAATGAACTAGTTCCCTTAACTAGCATTCATGTTTATCTCCGGACATCCCAATCTCACCAGCCAGTGAGAATCAGCTGATTAGAGAATAACCCATGCTAGTCTCAACAGAATTGATAGTGTCCGTATTTATCAATTCATCGACTAGGGACAATTTCAATACTTCACAATTACACATGTAGAGATAATCACTAGTTGTGAATTCATCACAAATTCTCTCATGCTGTGAATTGTATTGTGGACATTCAGTAAATGAGTTTAAGATCACAATCAAATATATAGACATGTATACTCAAATAGTGAATATTCATTTATTAAAATAAATGTTTACAATCATAAGGCGATTGCCTTAGGACACTTCTCTCATTTTACTAACACCTTCTTGGTCGAAACCTTATTTTATGGTTATTGGTGTTTTCGAGCTACGTCATGTTGCTAGCACAACTAAGGTAGTTCTCCCGAAGTTGATAGATTGTGTCCGTGTAGATACGAATAGTGGCACGGACGTTTGAACGTGCAAGAGATCCGGCGCATCTTGGACGAGCGGGATATACGAAGGGCACGCTTTAAAGGTATAAATAGTAGATAAATCTATTATATAGATAGCTTTGTACGAGTTTTCGTTTACATGGATCGCTCGTGGGTTCTTGTTTCTGCTGCATTTTTATTGTTTAGTGCTGGGAGAACCCAACACTCTAATGGATGACGGAGGCAATCTTCCACTAAAATCAGACAAGTAGAACACTAAAATGAAGAAAAAAGACCAAATTGAGTTCAAGGCCCAAAACACCATTCAGTGCGGGCTAACCAAGGAGGGGCTAAATCAGATCGACCCAACCAAAAGCGTAAAGGAGCTCTGGGACAAACTAATCAAATTGCATGAAGGGGCAAATGATGCCAAGATAACCAAACAAGACTTGCTATTAAATAGATTATTTAAGATAAAAATGTAGGATGGAGAAACGACATGCTAACTTTATGCTCGGATCAAGGAGATAATGACGGGCTCCACCTGATTGGACATCAACTAGGTATACACACAATACATTCCCTAAAAAATTTCAAGGAATCTTTCCTAACTAAAATTAGATGAATTATTTTGTAAATTAGAATTGCATGAGAGGAGTGAATTGCCCCTAAAAAATGAAACTCGATCTTTTATGTTTATTCACAAAGACAAGATTAGATAATGACAGCAAAATGAATAGACATAAACAATTTAACTGAACCAAAAGAAAAGAGGCACAAATAAGAGTTTACTTAGTTGCAACCAGGAAAATTACTAATCCAAGACAAATGAAAACACAGTCTCCATATAATCTCCTTGTAGGCGGAGAAGCCTCTTATACAAATGGAACTCAATGAAAACTTAAAAAAAAACTACAGAATTCGTGTATAATTGAATTGATGAAATGAACGGAGTTCAGGGGTCTATTTGTAGCCCCTGTGAAACTTTATTGAAATGTTGACGTGGCACTTCATAGGCGCCCAAGTGCACATGGGCTCCTAAGACGTGGTCAATGCTTATCCACGTGCAATCACTGTAAAACAACTACTTTTTAGATTATGTATGGACACTCGGGCGCTTGAGTTGATTCAGGCAGTTGAGAATGTGGGCGCCTAAGTCCACCGAGCACGCCCATGCTCGAGCGCCCAAGTTGATTCTGACACCTGGGTTGACCTAATCAACAACTTGTTGACCAATCTTCCGGCAGGTCTTCTGGGTGATTTTGGGATATTCGAAGTTGGACTCACTCGAACCCGTTTTCGACCTTTTTCCTCGAATGGACTTCCTCCCGACATAACGTACCTTGGACATTGCGCGCGTCCTTCTCGCTCTACCGATGTACTCTTCCGCAGACCTCCGCGTCTCTCGGATGCAACGAGCCCGTCGGCTCTCTTCCTGTGCCATTCTTCTCACCCACTCCATCTTCTGCTCGACTTTCTGTGATCCTAAGATCCTACACACTTAGACATAAAGATCGGATATCACCAGGACCTAACTTGACTCAGTTGAACACATCAAAACACACCCGGACTACTTAGAATTAACCTGAGTTAATTTAGGGTTAAACATAAGTATAGGAAAAAAATTATAGAAAAATATGGTAGTTTAATACAAATTAATTTGTAATTAAATGTCCCTCTTATCTTAATCCTATCTTCTCCCCTTTTGATCACATAAAAAAAATTTGTTAAGGGTAAAATCAACTTAGAAAAAATTTTAAACAAACAAGATTCATTCTAAAAGTTTGTTTAACTTGTCTATGTGTTAAAAGAAAATTGAAAGTTAACTATAACAGGGGAAAAAATAAGTAAAGTTAGAGGCAAATAAAACACATTTTGGGAAAAAAAATCATAGAAAATATCTAGTCAATGATAAAAAATTTATATAAATTTATTTTTGGTTGAAAAATACTCAAATTTTTATCCAAGTGAGAAAATTAGAAGATTCATTTATGTAAAAATTTCCAAAGTAAAATAAATTTCCTAAGTATAACAAGATAATTTTTATTTTAGAGATGACAATTTTTGAAAGGATAATTTATAAAATTGGATTTCAACTGAAAATAAATTTAAAAAATTTTCCAATAATCAAACAATAGTATGCATATCAAACAAAATAGATTTGGTGAAAATAATTGTTTATGGATTTAAACAAATTGATTCTAAATTTTGGAACAGATTTTGTGGATAGATAAAAATGAAGTTTATCATAGAAAAATTTAAAACTGAATTTTCTGCAATAAAAAAATTTCAAAAGAATAATAAATAAAGTATCAATTTACAAATAAGCAAAAACAATCTAATAATTTAGTATAGATTTTGGGATGAAAATAAATTTCTACCTACCAAATTTATCAAATATTTCGGAGGAATATAGTTTCTGGGTAGTTTTGCAATTTGGCTCTGTGATTTCTAAAGTACCCGTTATGTCTTCCATGAAAGTTTGACTTTTGAAAACATATATCATATTTCTTTTCTAGGGTTTATATTTGTTCTCTTAATGTTGAATTTTCAAGTTTTAGCTTATCATATATCTCTAATGGGCTTGCAGAAGCTAATTTTCTTTATAAATATTCTTAAATTTTAATTTACAAAGGGATTTTGTCATTTTCCTAATACTGAAATAAAGCTGATCAAGTGGGAGTAAATATACCTCACTTACCAGGTCATTTTCAATTTCGGAAGCTCCCCCTCGATCGTTGTTTTCTTTTGACGTGGCTCCGCATTCATCGATGCTCTCTTCTTGGTGAGTGGCCATTAGCGCCAGTTCGACATGTTCCTCGAGTTTGGCTTCTTCTAATGAAGACTCATCCCATGTTGCCTTCAAATTGTGGGTCTTTGACTTTGTTACCCCTTTTCCCTTGCTCTTCAACTTAGGTCAGTTCTCTTTCACGTGTCCCTCTCCATCGTAGTGGTCGTATTTATTTTTAAAAAATTTTCTCAATGATAGCATAAGGAAAAACATTAGTCGCAAGAAATGTACCTTCCCATCTAGACCTCCACTTACCTTTAATCAATTTGAGTCTTGATTTGTACAAAAGAACTTTGCCTCCAATTTGAAACTCTTTCTTCACTATATGTTTATCATGAAAGTTCTTAGTCTTCTCTTTGTAAATTCTTGACTTTTCATATGCTTCTAGTTTTATCTCCTCAAGTTCTTGAAGTTGAAGCTTCCTTTCTTCTCCCACTTTATTAGAATCAAAATTGCAAGCTTTCATCGCCCAATAAGCTCTATGCTCTATCTCCACGGGTAAGTGACAAGTTTTTTCATAAACTAGCTGGTAGGGAGACATTTCAATAGGTGTCTTATATGCCATCTGATAGGCCTACAATGCATCATCAAGTATTTTGCTCCAATCTTTTCTACTAGGTCCCACGGTCTTTTCCAAAATTGCCTTGATCTCTCTATTTGGTATTTCGGCTTGTCCATTAGTTTGAGGGTGTTAGGTGTTGGATCGAGAGAAACGATAGAGGGGGGGTGAATATCGTTAAATGCTTTTCTGATAAATAATAGAGCAAGTACGCAGCGGAATAAAAACAATCGCGAACACAGGTAGTTTTACTTGGTTCGGAGCCTAGGTCGACTCCTACTCCAAGGCCCACGGTCGTTGACCATTTTCTGCAAGCAATTCTATAAGTGCGCAAAAATAGTTTACAAGAGTTGTACAATTGTAGTATAGTAAACTGACAGAAAATAGCTCTTTGTTACCGACGTCCAGTGTAGTTTGTACTTGGGTGCAGATAGACGTCGTAGGCGCTTGAGTCGTGAGTGGAAGGTTCCCGGAGCAGAGCGCTTTGAGTTGAAGAGCAGGTTGGCGTTGGAAGAAGTGTTGTTGCAAGCCTTGGGGTCGAGGGCCTATTTATAGTCCCTGGCGGCGCCCGGAACATCGGGGGCGCCCCCCCCACTTGTCAGCCGATCTGCTTCCGTCTCGGTCATCTCTGATCCCTTAAAAATCGGGATCAGGCTTTGACGGGGGCGCTCGGAACGCTGGGGGTGCCCGAGTCTCCTCTTATCCATTGGCTTCGCTGGGTTCTGCTTCATTAGCTTCAACTGGGGGCGCCCGGGAGCATGGGGGGCGCCCGGGAGCATGGGCGCGCCCCGCCCATGAGCTGTCGAAGCCTGCCTTTGCTTCTTGTGTATTGTGTTCACCTTGGGGGCGCCCGGGACACTCCGGGCGCCCTGGTCAGCTGCTGCCTCACTCCTTTGAGGCTCTCTGAGCTGCAGACACACGTTCCTTCGGTCGTGCATCCAGGGTTAGTCCAAAACAACATAAAGCAATAAAATGTTAGTTTATACAGCCTTAGCTATCTTGGTTCTGACTTTGGGCCTCCAAAATGGAACCCTAGGTTGAACTGACGCACACTGTTCCCTCAACGGGGAACGCGTCCTCACCTACTCCTCTCTGGAGAATGTACCTGATACCAACCGGCTCCTCCAGTTGGACTTTTGCCTAGCAGTCCTTCGCTAGGTGCCTAACTGTCCTTCGCCAGGTCTTCAGTACCAAGCTTCCCTTCGCCAGGTGCCTAGCTGTAACGCCCGCTTTTTTTTTTCTTTTTTTTTCTAAAGCGGCGTTACGCTAACATACATAGGTGCATGTCAACATCGTAATGCAGCGGAATAAGATAAACTTACACATACATGCACCTAGATATCCTTCCTAACATAGTGACATGGGAACTTAGCATTATCAACATCGTACTTATCATCATGTCATGAAGTCACATAAGCCATCCATCAGGCACATATGTAGCAAACGTAAAGTTTTAGCATAAGACTTGTAAATATATCTTTTTTCTTGGCAAAGTCACAACCACACACACGTTCCTGCCCCTCCTGCTGCTTACTCATCGTCCTCCTGCTTGATCTGCGGTATAAGGAAAATAAGGCTATAACCACATAGGCTTAGTAAGACCCTTTCCTACTCACTAAAATCATTCATCAAATTAATCATAAGCACACGAAACATGAACATAACTTGGTGCTTTACATAGGACATAAGCATCTAAAATCACTTAGCATGACATAGTTCTTGCATAGTACATGAACATAAAATACACTTAACATAGCATGAGAAATGGCATAAACATTAATATAAATATACTTAACATGGCATGATACATGACATAAACATAAACATAAATATACTTAACATGGCATGATACATGGCATAATCATAAACATAAATATACTTATCATGGCATGATACATGGCATAAACATAAACATAGATGTACTTAACATGGCATGATTTCTAACATAGCATATGGGCATCTTCATAACATAAACATAAGACGTTTACTATCATGCATAATTTTCAACATGAAACATAAGCATAAAACATTACTATCCTGGCATAATGCATAACATGAATGAATGCATGAGTCAAATGCATATACATAAAAATGCTTAACTTTAAAAATCATATTTTTAAATACTTAAATATAATCATCATATTATTGGGGTCCCCGGCTTGTACCACATACATACATCATGAGCGCACATCCCTAAGTAAATACGAGGTAGCTAGTCTCGACCTACTAGGGTAAGGACAGCTACGGTAGTCCCAGAACCGTGGACAGCATAGTCGGTAGTCCAGAATCGGGGCGTTCTTAAGGTGCCCATCCCTGTTGGACAGCTTCGGTAGTCCCAGAACCGTGGACAACATAGTCGGTAGTCCAGAACCGGGGCGTTCTTAAGGTGCCCATCCCTTGGACCCATACTTCGGTCCGGTACAAGCCCATTCATAAAGTCAAATAATTTTACATGCTTCATCATTCATAAGACATTCATAGCATACTTAGACATAACATAGCTTTGTTACATGAAACATGACATAAAGCATACTTGACCTTTCATTGTTCATACTTAATGCTTAGCATCATTATGCCTTAAAGGCATAAGCATTATCTTCATTCATAAAACATGGCATGCTTACATAAAACATCATTCTTGTTCATAGTGCTTGCATTAACTTCATTCATAAAACATGACATGCTTACATAAAACATCATTCTTGTTACTAGCGCTTGCATGATCATGGCATATAAGGTAAGCATTTCATTATATTTATAGAACATGACATGTGTACTTAGACCATCATCCCATTCCATGGAGCTTGCATGATCATGATGCGTAAGGTAAGCATTGCATTTCGTACATAAGCATAGTATCTATCACAAGCATGCATAGGTTGGACTTCTATAAATATGCTACAGACTATCTAAGTGCATGACATAGAACATAAGACATTCATGAATAAACCCTATTAAGCATGACATCTAACATAAACATACCAACATGAAACATAGTACTTAAGGATAGGGCATGCTTGAACCTTTATATACACATCATAATAAGCCATAAACCATCATTCTTAAAACCCTAACTCAACCTAAACCCCATTTACATGGCTTGGCCGAAACTTGTAAGGGAGGAGTTCCATCATTCAAATGACATGTAAGGTAGCATAAGGAAAAGGAACAACCATACATTACCTATAAGGCCATAGGAAGTCATTAGAGCTCATGATTAGGGTTAACCCTAACTTTTAGCCCTACTTCTTAGGGTTGGCCGAAACTTGCAAGGCCATTGGTACGTGGAAAAATTTCATAAAATTCCCAATTAAACATTAAATACCAACCATACCATACCATAGGGGCCTTTGGAACCCGCACTTGAAGTAAACCCAAACATTTAGCCCTACTTCTCATCTTGGCCGAAACTTGTAAGGTTGCAAGGCCTTGTGAAAATTCACATAAATCACCTTCAACCTCCCCTTGTATCATGAGGATACACAAGGTACATATTTGAAGGGTTAGGTCCAATCCTAACCATGGAATCATGGTGAAGCTCCCAAACCCTAAAGGGTCTTAGGGTACCCTAAAATTTCCCAAAATTATATTTTATTCTATATTCTGTTGGGACTGGGTGCATGTCGACAAGGATACGAGTTCGTAAAATTTTAAATTTTTACGTGCAGCGGAAGAATTTGTATAAAATAATTTCCAAAATTATTTTAACTTCGTATCTAGCATGCAACCTTATGGTGTGTTGACATAATCATAAAATAAAACTTTACGGAAAAGTAAACTAATTTACATTATACCTCTCGTAACTCAAAGTAAGGGATGAGATCCAACCGTAGCGTCCCTTGGAAGCTTCGCCTCTATTCGCGTCCACGCCGAGTTCTCTTCGGGATGACTTCGCAAAGTCACGATTTTTGTGCCGACGAGAACTACTAGATTCTCTATAGGCACAACAAAGAAGTACAAGAGAAGAAATAGGAAAGAGTGGAAACTAACCAACAAAGAAATTAAACGGAATCGAATTCCGAGAAGAGAGGAGTCGCTATCTGCTTCTTCTTCTTCTTGTTTGGTTTCTCCTTCTTGTTGAAGCTCACGGCAACTCACCCTAGGGAGGGAGGTGCTTCGGCCCTAGGTCCTCAAGAGGGCGCCGGCCCTAATTGGCTAAGAGGGTGCCGGCCCTAGGTGGGGGAAGGGAAAGAGAGAGAATTAAGAGAGAGAGAGGGAGCTCTATATCGATTATCCAAATCTTAGGAATCCAAGGCTTGCCTATGGTTCCTTATATAGTTACTTCTCACTTGCCAAGTCTCCTCTTAACCGAATTAACGGAATTAACGGAATTAGTTATCATAAGAAATTTATCCTATAAATTCTCTTATGAATTATTCCGTTTAAACCAAGTTTTATTATAACTAACTTTATAATAAAACTAATTAGTTATCATAAGAAATTTATCCTATAAATTCTCTTATGAATTTTATTATAACTAACTTTATAATAAAACTAATTAATTATCATAAGAAATTTATCCTATAAATTCTCTTATGAATTATTCCGTTTAAACCAAGTTTTATTATAACTAATTTTATAATAAAACTAATTAGTTATCATAAGAAATTTATCCTATAAATTCTCTTATGAATTTTATAAAACTAATTAATTATCATAAGAAATTTATCCTATAAATTCTCTTATGAATTATTCCATTTAAACCAAGTTTTATTATAACTAACTTTATAATAAAACTAATTAATCTCTCCTTTTATTATGGAATAAATTTTATAAGAAATTTATAATCTTTCTTATTATGGAAAAATCAATTCATAATTGATTTTATAAAATTAAAATAAACCAATTCATGGATTATTTTAACTTCCATAAAAAAGAATAAATTTCTATAAATTTATTTATATAAATTTTTTTATACAAATTTATTTATCCATAATTTATAAAATAAATCGCGCTAGATTTACTTTATTAATTAAACCAAAATTAATTGGTTTTCTCCCCAATAAGTGGCCGGCCAACCAAGGAGGGTTGGCACCCTCTTTGGCCGGCCCAAATCGAGCCGAACCAACGCGAATTAAACTCATTTAATTCGCCCAAAAAACCTTCAAAAGACTTAGCCATTTTTAGCTTCCATTGTGCCTCTGATTAACTCAGATTCGACTTATTTCTCTTGATCGGAAAATCTAATTTTCAACTCGTTTTAAATCCCTCAGATTACTCGTAGTGCGTGTGACTAAATAGGCTTTCGATTTATGTTGGCCGTCTATAATCAACAAATTATAGAACGATCATGAGTGGCACCTAGAAGTACATCATGATCCCCAATTAATCGAAAGATCAACGGTTTGACCTCAGAAGAAATTATTCTGAAACCCTTCAGCAGCTCTAATGAATCATGCCCCATTCCCCTCACCATCTTATACCCACTTGGTTCAGGACACGGTCTATTTGTGTCAGTCCCCACTAGGCTGACTACGTCACACCTAGCCCAAGTAGTGTCTTTCTCGTCCTTTGGATTTCTAGTTACTCTCATATATTTAAGAGACTTGCACTCTTAACATGATGTACTCTGGCCAGAGATTTTGAGTAACAATCCGACGATAGGCCTGGGTATACATCTACTCGCAAGGAGTGGTGAATCCTTTGTAGGCTGTTCAAACATCTTCGGGCACTTCGGCTTATACCCAATCATTCTGGGTCCACACCTCCTTGGAGATGCTTGCTTAAGATGTTAAAGTATAAGTCACCATGACCAAGATGACTTGAACACCGCAAGTCAAAGGAACATCGCACTTAAGCCGCAGTAAGAACTTTATTGACATATCTATAGATAGATTCCATATGAAGTCTTACAGCTAGTCACTCCAATGAACTACTTCCCATAACTAGCACCCATGTTTATCTCCGGACATCCCAATGTCACCAGCCAGTGAGAATCAGCTGATTAGAGAATAACCCATGCTAGTCTCAACAGAATTGATAGTGTCCGTATTTATCAATTCATCGACTAGGGATATTTTCAATACTTCACATTTCCACATTTAGAGATAATCACTAGTTGTGATCCCATCACAAATTCTCTTATGCTGTGAGTTGTATTGCGGACATTCAGTAGATGAGTTTAAGATCCCAATCAAATACACAAGCATGTATACTCAAATAGTGAATTATCATTTATAAAATTAAATGTTTTACAATCATAAGGCGATTGCCTTAGGACACTTCTCTCATATCACTAACAAACTCCCACTTGGCCTAATGCCAATCGCTCGGTATCCAATACCACATGCTCTAACATGACCCTCAAACTTGTTGAGGCAAGGCCTTGTTAAAGGATCCGGTAAATTCCTTTCAGTGGGAATTTTCTCAATTTGTATGTCATTCCTACTTATAATCTCTCTGATCAGATGATAGCGGCGAAGCACGTGTTTGGATCGCTGATGAGACCTTGGTTCCTTTGCTTGTGCAATAGCTCCATTGTTGTCACAGTAAACCGGCACTGCATCATCAATGGTTGGAACCACGCCATGTTCGGAGATGAACTTCTTGATCCAGACTGCTTCCTTTGCTGCTTCCGAAGCTGCGATATATTCCGCTTCCGTTGTGGAATCCGCTACGGTATCTTGTTTGGAACTTTTCCAACTTACTGCGCCTCCTTTCAAAGTAAATACGTATCCAGACTGCGATTTGGAGTCATCCTTATCTGCCTGGAAGCTGGCATCTGTATACCCACGTATCACCATATCTCCTTCTCCATATATTAGGAACACATCCTTAGTTCTTCTTAAGTACTTAAGGATTGTCTTAACAGCCGCCCAATGATCCATTCCTGGATCCGACTGGTATCTGCTTGTGACACTCAAAGCATACGATACATCGGGCCTAGTACATAACATAGCATACATGATAGATCCTATCGCGGATGCACAGGGAATCTTATTCATGCAAATCCTCTCGTCTTCTGTGCGCGGACACATAGACTTTGAAAGGTTGATCCCATGCCTGATGGGAAGGTAACCTTTCTTGGATTCCGACATGCTAAACCTTTTTAGCACTCGGTCTATATATGTAGACTGCGAAAGACCAAGCAACCGTTTTGATCTATCTCTATAGATTCTAATCCCAAGGATATAGGTTGCTTCTCCCAGGTCTTTCATGGAGAAAGTTTTGGATAACCAAATTTTAACTATCTGTAAGACTGATATATCGTTTCCTATAAGTAAGATGTCATCGACATATAATACTAGGAATACGACCGCACTCCCACTAACCTTCTTGTACACACAAGGTTCGTCAGGATTTTGTGAGAAATCAAACTCTTTGATTGTCTCATCAAAACGGATGTTCCAGCTCCTAGATGCTTGCTTCAGTCCATATATGGATCGTCGAAGCTTGCATACTTTGGTTTTATCAACCGATGTGAAATCTTCAGGTTGTATCATGTATACATCCTCAAGCAGGTTTCCGTTAAGGAAAGCTGTTTTCACATCCATTTGCCATATCTCATAATCATAATGAGCTGCTATGGCTAGGAGCATCCGAATGGATTTAAGCATAGCTACTGGCGAATAGGTTTCGTCATAATCAATTCCTTGCTTCTGACGATATCCTTTTGCCACTAATCTAGCCTTAAAGGTAACAACATTACCTTCCATGTCGGTTTTCTTCTTGAAAACCCACTTGCACCCTATGGGCTTAATCCCTTCAGGTGGTTTAACCAAGTCCCATACTTGGTTTTCGTACATGGAATCCATTTCCGACTTCATGACCTCAAGCCATTTATCCCTTTCTGAACTTTTTAGAACATCTTCATAATTGATAGGTTCGTCATCGCTTATGAGTAACAAGTCGTTCGATTCACTTACGAGAAATCCGTATCTCTCTGGAATATTGCGTGTCCTATCAGATCTACAAAGAGGTGGTGTAGTTTTAGGTTCAACTGATAGCTCATCATTATGAGGTATTGGTTGTGGGTCTAGACTAGGTGTCTCCGTAATGTCTATTGGAGTTTCTTGAACTTCATCAAGTTCAAACCCACTCCCACTGTTTTCTTGTAAAAGAAATTCTTTTTCTAGAAATACAGCATGCCTTGAAACAAACACCTTTTGTTCCAAGGGATGATAGAATTGGTAACCCTTCGTTTCCTTAGGGTATCCAATAAATAGACATTTATCAGACTTAGCATCCAATTTGTCTGATACAGTCCGCTTCACATAAGCAGGACAACCCCATATTTTAAGGTGAGTTAAGTGGGGTTTCTTACTATTCCATATCTCATACGGAGTAGTAGAGACTAACTTGGTCGGGACTCTATTTAGCAAGTAAACAGCTATCATAAGTGCATAGCCCCAAAAGGATTTTGGAAGAGTTGCATGATTCATCATCGACCTAACCATGTCCATCAAGGTTCGGTTGCGCCTCTCAGATACACCATTATGCTGTGGTGTATACGGCGGAGTCCATTGGGATAATATCCCATTGTCCCTAAGATAATCTTGAAACTCTTGACTTAAGTATTCACCACCCCGATCGGATCGAAGTATTTTAATACTTTTGTCAAGCTGTTTCTCTACTTCATTTCTAAACTCTTTGAATTTCTCAAAGGCTTCAAATTTGTGTTTCATCAAGAACACGTACCCGAATCGTGAGTGATCATCGATAAAGGTGATGAAGTAGCTATAGCCTCCTTGTGCAAGAGTTGACATTGGTCCACATACATCAGTATGTATTAGACCAAGCAATTCTCCCACTGGATTACCTTTTCCGGAAAAGGGTAATTTGGTCATCTTGCCTTTTAAGCATGATTCGCATGTATCAAATGAATCGGGTTCAAATGATTCCAAAATTCCACATCGGTGTAATTCGGTCATGCTTTCTTACTTATATGGCCAAGACGACAATGCCAAGCGTAGGAGTCTATTCGATTATCTATTCGAGCACGTTTGTTGCTAACTTCGATATTGAAAACGTCACTGGATAAATCTAACGTGTAGATCCATTGCACAAAGTTCCATTCCCATAAAGAACGCCATTTAAAGTTATGTAACAACAATTGTTACTAAAAGTTAAATGATAACCCTTTTCATTCAAACATGAAATAGATACAATGTTCTTTATTAACGAAGGAACAAAATAACAATTATCCAATTCTAAGACACGTCCAGTGGGAGCTTTAGCAAATATGTTCCGATGGCAACAGCAGCAATCTTTGCTCCATTTCCAACTCGCAAATTGCTTCTCCTTTGACGAGTCTTCTTCTATTCCTTAGCCCTTGTATGTCATTACATATATGTGAGCTACACCCAGTATCAAGTACCCATGTGTTTGAGGAAATAGAGTGACATTCAATAACGAAGATACTTGAAGAGGATGAGGCATCGGATGCCTTATTCTTCAAGGACTCAAGATAAATCTTGCAGTTTCTTCGCAGTGACCTCCTTGCCACAATGATGGCAAGTGCCTTTTAGGGTATTTTCAGTCTTTTTGGCCTTTTTCTTCTTTCCCTTATTCTGTTCTTTGGCCTTCCTCTTAGAACCTTTCTTCGAGGAACCAACTAACAGCACTGTCTTCTGTTCCTGCTTCACAGAAGGCTCTACAGTCTTCAGCAGGTTGAGCAACTCAGGAAACTGGTCTGGAGTTGCATTTCAGGAGGACGGTTGGGAAGTGATCTTCAAGGACATAAGCAAGCTTCTCTGCCTTGAGGACTATCCTCAGGTTTCGAAGCCAGTCCATGAAGTTTGGCCAGTCAGTTTATTGGTGTCCAAAATGGAACGCAAGTTTAGGGAAGACATGATCGAGTGATTATCCTAGAAATACAAATTGAGCTTATGTGAGAAGAATGATTAAAGAATGTATCATATACATAAATTAAATCCTATTTATTTTACGAATTGAGTCACCCTTATTATCAATTCGGGAGATCGTAGGAACATCTCCAAATAGGTTGATATCCAACCATAGATAAGAACCACCATGGCTGTGGCCATCAAGTTTTTCTTAGCTATGAAGGTAGGTAATTATACCGATTACACATCACATATATGTAACTATCACTTTATGCTATCAACTAATTGAATGTTTGCATAAATCATTGGGTTGTTAACTCATTAACAAGTATGCATCATTATACATAGCACCCAACTGCACCTCTCTTTACATCGACCTTGGCTGTGGCACAACAAATCGATGCTCCAAGCTTAAGGCTGACCCATTAATCAAGAAATAGTTTTAATATGGTTGGAGCTCATTCAACCGCTTAGTCAGGCTTGGATGTGTCCAACAACCAAAACTAATGATTGACCTCTGACTCCAACTATATTATTCATAAACTAATTCCATGGTTTGAACATGTTGAGGTTCAAGTCGGGCATGGATGTGTCCATCAACCCAAACGAGAAACAAAACTCCGATTCTAACCATATTAATGGAAGGTGTTGGCCTTAATATTTTGTAAGGGGTTTTGGGTCTCATCCTTTCTTTTCTAAGCACATTCATGACATAGAATTATGTCATGACTAACGATTTCCTTAATTAAGTATGTATGTGACTTAAGTTATCAAGTCTCATTAATTGAATTAGGAACCGGATTTCCTAATTCCAATTTCATACTTAATTAAAGGAATTGTTTTGGGAAACAATTTCCTAAATTGTCATAATTAATTTCGGAAATAATATGTTCAAGACTTTGATTTCTCTAAATCAAATCTTATTAAATTAAGAGACAAATCCCTTAATTCAACTACATATTATTTTCATGAAAATCTCATTTAAGAAACTCTATAGGAAACCATTTTCCTAATTAATTTTGGAGACAACAATATGTAAGAGCATCACCTCTTAAACATATTTTATTCATGGATTTAATTAATTACAACAAATTGTTTTCTAAGGGTGGCTCCCCGAGGCTCAGATACCCAAAGAAAAGTAATGTGTTGTAAATCCAATTGGACGGCTCCCCGAGGCTCAATCCAAATCAAACATGACAATTTCAATTAAAATTGGGAAATTAAATTACAACAACTAACTTTAAATTGGACGGCTCCCCGAGGCTCAATCCAAAATAAAGAATTTTGTTGTCAATTTAAAAACCAATTCAAATTTAATTGTCAATTAACTGTCCATGAATTTGTCTAGACTTTCTTAAAAGAAAGTGCCCAAAATTGCGAGATTTCAAAAATAGGTTTTCAGAATAATTGTAAGTTTCCGGTACAAAGAAAACTTACATATTTCCAAAATTGGAAAATTTCTAAAATAGAAAAATTTCCAAAATTGGAAAGTTTCCAAAGATGGGAAGTTTTCGAAATTATTATAAAATTTCAGAAAATAGAAAATTTCAAACGTTTGCGAAATTTCATGAGGATTTCCAAACTTTGAAATTCCTAAATCTAAAATTTATTATAATTTGAAAGTTTCCATAATTGAAAATTTTTTCCGAAATTGAGATCATGACAAAGTTTTCCACAAAACAATTATATGATTAAGTCGAACACTAACCGGCTCTGATACCACTGTTGGGACCGGGTGCATGTCGACAAGGATACGAGTTCGTAAAATTTTAAATTTTTACGTGCAGCGGAAGAATTTGCATAAAATAATTTCCTAAATTATTTTAACTTCGTATCTAGCATGCAACCTTATGGTGTGTTGACATAATCATAAAATAAAACTTTGCGGAAAAGTAAACTAATTTACATTATACCTCTCGTAACTCGAAGTAAGGGACGAGATCCAACCGTAGCGTCCCTTGGAAGCTTCGCCTCTATTCGCGTCCACGCCGAGTTCTCTTCGGGATGACTTCGCAAAGTCACGAGTTTTGTGCCGACGAGAACTACTAGATTCTCTATAGGCACAACAAAGAAGTACAAGAGAAGAAATAGGAAAGAATGGAAACTAACCAACAAAGAAATTAAACGGAATCGAATTCCGAGAAGAGAGGAGTCGCTATCCGCTTCTTCTTCTTCTTGTTTGGTTTTCCCTTCTTGTTGAAGCTCATGACAACTCACCCTTGGGAGGGAGGTGCTTCGGCCCTAGGTCCTCAAGAGGGCGCCGGCCCTAATTGGCCAAGAGGGCGCCGGCCCTAGGTGGGGAAAGGGAAAGAGAAGAGAATTAAGAGAGAGAGAGGGAGCTCTATATCGATTATCCAAATCTTAGGAATTCAAGGCTTGCCTATGGTTCCTTATATAGTTGCTTCTCCCTTGCCAAGTCTCCTCTTAACCGAATTAACGGAATTAACGGAATTAGTTATCATAAGAAATTTATCCTATAAATTCTCTTATGAATTATTCCGTTTAAACCAAGTTTTATTATAACTAACTTTATAATAAAACTAATTAGTTATCATAAGAAATTTATCCTATAAATTCTCTTATGAATTTTATTATAACTAACTTTATAATAAAACTAATTAATTATCATAAGAAATTTATCCTATAAATTCTCTTATGAATTATTCCGTTTAAACCAAGTTTTATTATAACTAACTTTATAATAAAACTAATTAGTTATCATAAGAAATTTATCCTATAAATTCTCTTATGAATTTTATTATAACTTTATAATAAAACTAATTAATTATCATAAGAAATTTATCCTATAAATTCTCTTATGAATTATTCGTTTAAACCAAGTTTTATTATAACTAACTTTATAATAAAACTAATTAATCTCTCCTTTTATTATGGAATAAATTTTATAAGAAATTTATAATCTTTCTTATTATGGAAAAATCAATTCATAATTGATTTTATAAAATTAAAATAAACCAATTCATGGATTATTTTAACTTCCATAAAAAGAATAAATTTCTATAAATTTATTTATATAAATTTCTTTATACAAATTTATTTATCCATAATTTATAAAATAAATCGCGCTAGATTTACTTTATTAATTAAACCAAAATTAATTGGTTTTCTCCCCAATAAGTGGCCGGCCAACCAAGGAGGGTTGGCACCCTCTTTGGCCGGCCCAAACCGAGCCGAACCAACGCGAATTAAACTCATTTAATTCGCCCAAAAAGCCTTCAAAAGACTTAGCCATTTTTAGCTTCCATTGCGCCTCTGATTAACTCAGATTCGACTTATTTCTCTTGATCGGAAAATCCAATTTTCAACTCGTTTTAAATCCCTCGGATTACTCGTAGTGCGTGTGACTAAATAGGCTTTCGATTTATGTTGGCCGTCTATAATCAACAAATTATAGAACGATCATGAGTGGCACCTAGTAGTACATCATGATCCCCAATTAATCGAAAGATCAACGGTTTGACCTCAGAAGAAATTATTCTGAAACCCTTCAGCAGCTCTAATGAATCGTGCCCCATTCCCTTCACCATCTTATACCCACTTGGTTCAGGACACGGTCTATTTGTGTCAGTCCCCACTAGGCTGACTACGTCACACCTAGCCCAAGTAGTGTCTTTCTCGTCCTTTGGATTTCTAGTTACTCTCATGTATTTAAGAGACTTGCACTCTTAACATGATGTACTCTGGCCAGAGATTTTGAGTAACAATCCGACGATAGGCCTGGGTATACATCTCCTCGCAAGGAGTGGTGAATCCTTTGTAGGCTGTTCAAACATCTTCGGGCACTTCGGCTTATACCCAATCATCCTGGGTCCACACCTCCTTGGAGATGCTTGCTTAAGATGTTAAAGTATAAGTCTCCATGACCAAGATGACTTGAACACCGCAAGTCAAAGGAACATCGCACTTAAGCCGCAGTAAGAACTTCATTGACATATCTATAGATAGATTCCATATGAAGTCTTACAGCTAGTCACTCCAATGAACTAGTTCCCTTAACTAGCATCCATGTTTATCTCCGGACATCCCAATGTCACCAGCCAGTGAGAATCAGCTGATTAGAGAATAACCCATGCTAGTCTCAACAGAATTGATAGTGTCTGTATTTATCAATTCATCGACTAGGGATATTTTCAATACTTCACATTTGCACATTTAGAGATAATCACTAGTTGTGATCCCATCACAAATTCTCTTATGCTGTGAGTTGTATTACGGACATTCAGTAGATGAGTTTAAGATCCCAATCAAATACACAAGCATGTATACTCAAATACTGAATTATCATTTATAAAATTAAATGTTTTACAATCATAAGGCGATTGCCTTAGGACACTTCTCTCATATCACTAACATATTCATCATGAGAACACATTAGAAAGCATGAGTGAGGTTGTTAACATCACCTTGGACCCAAAACCTATGGTGGCCGAAAGTTTAGGATTAGGGTTCATGGTTTCTTTTCAACATAAAATCCCAAACAAAACTTTCATATCATGATAACTTCAAGGAGAACTATTATACCAAAGGTGAGGGAGTCTTACCTTAGACTATCTTGGTTATAGACCTTAGATTTTGGGAGAAGGATGAAGACCTTGTTGCCTTTTGACCACCTCTAGCCTTTGTAACCTTGAACAAAAATCTTGGATCTTGAAGAAGAGGCCTTCTTGGGAACTTTACCCAAGGGAAAACCCTCCTATGGGGTTCGGTTAGAAGGATGAAGAAGGAGAAGGTGAGAGGCTTGGTGGATGAAGAGAAGAGAAATAACTCTTAAGTGTTAAGTTATCTCTCATTTATACACAATGAAGAGGGGCAAGTGAAGAGACATGGTACCTCCTCTCATGGTGACTCTTCACTTCCTTTATCCTTAACAAAAATTCACTTCATTCCCTCATAGCACTCCCTTTCCTAGGTGAATTGGTTAGTGCATGCATGGTGGTACAAGAGGTCCAAGGTTCAATCCTTGGTGCATGCACTTTATTTTAATTTTTTTAATATTATTTCAAAAATTCCCTTAAAACTCACCCATAATCATGCTAATATTCCTCATTAAAACCCATTTATATTTATATTAAATTTTACCTAAAATCTACCAATAACCATGGTACTAAAAAGCCCATATAAGGCCCATTAGTACTTAGTTTCTCAATTTAAATGAGAAAAATCATGGATTTCTAGGCTAAGGTTCGTACTAATATCTCTAGGTCCCTCGGAAAATTATCTAGACATGATCAATATTTTAAAGAAAATATTAAGAAAATTTTCCGGGTCGTTACAATCCCCCATACCTCGTGAAAGTTCGTCCTCGAACTTAGAATAACTTTGGGTACTTGCGCCTCATCTCGTCCTCGTGTTCCTAGGAAGCTTCCTCGAACTGTTGACTTTGCCATAAGACCTTGACTAAGGGTACCTCTTTACTCCTCAGCTTCTTGACTTCCCGATCCATGATCTGGATCGGTCTGCTTTCATAACTTAGGTCCTCTTGAACTTGTACTGTCTGTGGCTCGATCACTTGATTCATAGGTGGGATACACTTTTTAAGCATTGACACGTGGAACATGTTATGGATAGCCAGCATCTCTGGAGGCAGCTCTAACTCATATGCCACCTTACCGACTCTTTTCAGAATCAGGTACGACCCCATATAACGCGGACTTAGTTTTCCTTTCCTCCCAAATCTTGTCACCCCTTTCATAGGAGCCACTTTGAGGAACACCAAATCTCCAACATTAAATTCCAGTGGTCTACGCCGGACATCTGCATAACACTTCTGCCGGCTCTGAGCAACTTCTATCCGTTGTCGAATATTTTGTATAGCTCGGGTGGTGCTATCGATGACATCCGTTGTGAGCCCCATTTCCTTCTTTTCACCACTTTTGTACCAACAGATCAGAGACCTACATCTCCTCCCGTACAAAGCTTCATAAGGTGCCATTCCGATAGTAGCTTGGTAGCTATTATTGTAAGCGAATTCCGCTAAACATAGATATCGACACCAGCTCCCTTTGAAATCCAAGGCACAAGCCCGCAACATGTCCTCTAGTACTTGATTCACTCGTTCGGTTTGCCCGTCGGTCTGAGGGTGAAAGGCGGTGCTAAATAGTAATTTAGTGCCGAGAGGCTTCTGAACACACTCCCAAAAATGCTAAGTAAAGCGACCATCCCTATCTGAGATGATGGTCTTGGGAACTCCATGAAGTCTGATTATCTCCTTAATATATAATTGAACCAGTTGCTCAATTGAATAAGTCATCTTGATTGCTAGGAAGTGAGCAGACTTCATCAACCTGTCCACAATTATCTAAATCTTATCATATCCATTCGTAGTCCTGGAAAGTCCTGAAATAAAGTCCATAGAGATGTCTTCCCACTTCCACTCCGGAATCGCGAGTGGCTGCAGAACTCCTCCGGGTCGCTGGTGTTCTGCTTTTACTTTCTGGCAAGTCATGCAAGTACTAACATGCTGAGCCACATCCCTCATCATACCGGACCACCAAATCTTCTCCTTCAGATCCTGATACATTTTGGTGGATCCTGGATGCATCGAATAAGGGGTTCCGTGAGCTTCTGCCAGTATTTCCCTTCGAAGCTCCGGATCATTAGGAATACATAGACGATCCCCAAGATAAAGTACTCCCCCGTCGGCGATTCGAAAACCATTGCCCTTTCCTTCTAGAATCTCCTGTTTGATTCTCCGAAGACTCAGATCACCATTTTATTTTTCCAATATGTCCTCAAACAGCGTGGGTGATACCGTCATGGTAGAAAGCCGTCCGGCGATGACCTCCACTCCAAAATTCATAATTTCTCTTTCGAGTGGTCGGGGTAATATAGATATGGACATCAAGGTGGCACTTTGTTAGTGATATGAGAGAAGTGTCCTAAGGTAATCGCCTTATGATTGTAAATATTTATTTTAATAAATGAAAATTCACTATTTGAGTATACATATTTGTGTATTTGATTGGGATCTTAAACTCATCTACTGAATGTCCGCAATACAATTCACAGCATAAGAGAATTTGTGATGGGATCACAACTAGTGATTCTCTCTACATGTGCAATTGTGAAGTATTGAAAATATCCCTAGTCGATGAATTGATAAAAACGGACACTATCAATTCTGTTGAGGGTAGCATGGGTTATTCTCGAATCAGCTGATTCTCACTGGCTGGTGACATTGGGATGTCCGGAGATAAACATAGATGCTAGTTAAGGGAACTAGTTCATTGGAGTGACTGACTGTAAAACTTCACATGGTAGTCTATACATAGACTACCATGTGAAGTTCTTACCGCAGCTTAAGTGCGATGTTCCTTTGACTTGCGGTGTTCAAGTCATCTTGGTCATGGAGACTTATACTTTAACATCTTAAGCAAGCATCTCCAAGGAGGTGTGGACCCAGGATGGTTGGGTATAAGCCGAAGTGCCCGAAGATGTTTGAACAGCCTACAAAGGATTCACCACTCCTTGCGAGGAGATGTATACCCAGGCCTATCGTCGGATTGTTACTCAATGCCTCTGGCCAGAGCATATCATGTTTGGAGTATGAGTCTGTTAAATACATGAGAGTAATTAGAAATCCAAAGGATGAGAAAGACACTACTTGGGCTAGGTGTGACGTAGTCAGCCTAGTGGGGACTGACACACACAGACCATGTCCTGAACTAAGTGGGTATAAGATGGTGAAGGGAATGAGGCACGATACATTAGAGCTGCTGAAGGGTTTCAGAATAATTTCTGAGGTCAACCGTTGATCTTTCGATTAATTGGGGATCATGATATACTACTGGGTGCCACTCATGATCGTTCTATAATTGATGAATTATAGACGACCAACATAAATCGAAAGCCTATTTAGTCACACGCACTACGAGTAATCCGAGGGATTTAAAACGAGTTGAAAATTGGATTTTCCGATCAAGAGAAATAAGTCGAATCTGAATTTATCCAAGGCGCATCGGAAGCTTAAATGGCTAAGTCTTTTGAAGGCTTATTGGGCGAATTAAATGAGTTTAATTCGCGAGGGCTTTGGTTTGGTGTGGCCGGCCAAAGAGGGTGC
Source organism: Boesenbergia rotunda (assembly GCA_024364735.1). Classification (NCBI taxonomy): domain Eukaryota; kingdom Viridiplantae; phylum Streptophyta; class Magnoliopsida; order Zingiberales; family Zingiberaceae; genus Boesenbergia; species Boesenbergia rotunda. The sequence continues at coordinate 277,634 of JAGFNQ010000195.1, forward strand.
CCACCCTCTTTGGTTTGGCCGGCCACCACAAGGAGAGAAAACCAATTAATTTGGTTTAAATTATAAAATAAATCAAGCGCGATTTGTTGTATAAAAATTATGGATAAATAAATTTGTTTTAATGGAAATTAAAATAAACTTTAAATGGTTTATTTTTTATTTTATAAAATCAATTATGAATTGATTTTTCCATGATAAGAAAAATTTATATAATAAATTTATTCTTTTTATGGAAATTAAAATGAACCATGGATTGGTTTATTTTATTTTATAAAATCAATTATGAATTGATTTTTCCATGGTAAAGAAAAATTTATATAATAAATTTATTCTTTTTACGGAGATTAAAATAAACTTTAAATGGTTTATTTTTATTTTATAAAATCAATTATGAATTGATTTTTCCATGATGAGAAAATTTATATAATAAATTTTATGAAAATTTATTCCATAATTAAAAGAGAGATGTATTTTGTTTTATTATAAAATTAGTTATAATAAAACTTGACATAACGGAATAATTAATAAGAAAATTTATAAGATAAATTTCTCATAAAAATTGTTAATTCCGTTAAAGGGGAGACATGACAAGGGAGAGGCTACTATATAAAGGAACCAAGGCTAGGCTTGAATTCCTCAATTGAGTAATCAAGAGATTAATTGCTCTCTCTCTCTCTCTACACGCCTCTCTCTCTCTAGGGCCGGCTCTCTCTCCTCCCCTAGGGCCGGAGCAACTCCCAAGGCGGGCGTGAGCTTCATCCACCAAGACGACCTCGGAGAGGAAGAAGCTGATCACATCTCCTTCCTTCTCGGAATTTAGATTCCGTCTCTTGGTGGTTAGTTTCCTATCTTTTCTCTTGTTGATCTAGTTGTGCCTTTAGAGAATCTAGTAGTTCTCGTTGGCACAAAACTCGTGACTTTGCAAAGTCATCCCGAAGAGAACTCGGCGTGGACGCGAATAGAGGCGAAGCTTCCAAGGGACGCTACGGTTGGATCTCGTCCCTTACTTCGAGTTACGTCAGGTACTTAGTAAATTAGTTTACTTTTCCGCAAAGTTTTATTTTATGATCATGTCCACACACCATAAGGTTGCATGCTAGATACGTGGTTAGAATAATTTGAGAAATTATTTTATGCTAATTCTTCCGCTGCACGTAAAAATTTAGAATTTTACGAACCCGTATCCTTGTCAACATGCACCCGGTCCCAACACACTTGACTTCCGGCTGAGTACATCGGCCACTTTGTTTGCCTTCCCTGGATGGTAGAAGATCTCGCAGTCATAGTCCTTCACCAACTCAAGCCATCGGCATTGTCTCATATTCAAGTCTTTTTGAGTGAAGAAATATCGCAGACTCTGGTGGTCTGTATAAATCCTACACTGCGCTCCATACAGATAATGCCTCCATATCTTAAGAGCGAAGACCACTGCGACCAGTTCCAGATCATGAGTGGGGTAATTCTGTTCATGTTCCTTGAGTTGTCTAGAGGCGTAGGCAATAACCTTTCCATTCTGCATAAGTACAGCTCCAAGTCCCAGTTTGGAGGCATCGCTATACATGTCGAAGCTTTGATTACATTCTGGAAGGGTAAGGATTGGAGCTCTTGTAAGTCTCCTTTTTAGTTCTATGAAACTCCTTTCACAGTTTTCCGTCCATTCATAATTCTTATCCTTCCGGGTGAGAGCCGTTAAAGGGGCTGCAATCCTTGAGAAGTCCTCCATAAATTTTCGATAATAGCCTACCAGCCCAAGGAAACTTCTGATTTCGCTGGCATTCTTTGGCTGGTTCCAGTTATTCACAGCTTTAATCTTTGTTGGATCTACCATAACCCCATCTTTGGAAATGATATGTCCCAAAAAGCCTACTTGGTCGAGCCAGAACTCACATTTGGAGAATTTTGCGTACAGTTGCTTTTCCCGAAGAATCTGTAAGACTATCCTCAGGTGCTCGGCGTGCTCTTCTTGGGTCCTTGAATAAATAAGGATATCATCGATGAAAACAATCACTAATTTATCAAGGAAAGACAAGAATACCCGATTCATAAGGTCCATAAACATAGCAGGAGCATTTGTCACGCCGAAGGGCATAACAACGAACTCAAAGTGCCCGTACCTTGTTCGGAAAGCCGACTTCCGAATATCCTCCTGTTTTACTCTAACATGATGATAACTAGACCTCAGATCAATTTTCGAGAAAACAGTGGCTCCCTTTAATTGGTCAAACAAGTCATCTATCCTCGGAAGGGGATACCTGTTCTTGATCGTTACGTTGTTCAGCGCTCGATAATCTATATACATTCGCATAGATCCGTCCTTCTTCTTCACAAACAGTACCGGAGCTCCCCACGGGGAATGACTAGGGCAAATAAATCCCTTATCCAGCAACTCCTGTAGCTGTTCTTGAAGCTCCTTTAATTCAACCGGCGCCATACGGTAAGGTGCCTTGGAGATCGGGTTAGTACCAGGAACCAATTCGATCTCGAATTCAACTTCTCTATCAGGAGCTAACCCTGGTAATTCATCTGGAAATACCTCTGGGTAATCACATACAACCCTGACATCTTCCAGCTTCTGGTTCTTCATTTTACTGGCATCAACCACATATGCTAAAAATCCAGTACATCCTTTGTCCAACATCTTCTGAGCTTGGAGAGTTGATAAGCATTTCCTGGTTCTTTTCCTTGGCTCTCCAACGAATTCAAACATAGAACCTGCCTCAGGTCGAAAGACCACCTTTCGCTTACGACACTCAATAGAAGCATCGTATTTACCCAGAAAATCCATTCCCATTATAACATCGTAATCTTGCATGTAGAGTACTATCAGATCGCAGTAGAGTTCCCTTCCTGCGATCCCGACCGGCACCGCATGCAGCACGTGAGTGGATGTCATTATTTCTCCCGAAGATAAGGTTGTTAAGAACTTGCAATCTAACACTTGCGGAAGCATATCTATCTTCTTGGTATACAGCACAGAAATGAACGAGTGCGTTGCCCCAGTATCAAATAATGCAGTAGCGTACTGACCGAAAATAAGTATCTGACCTGTGACAACCGTAGAAGCTTCCGCAGCGTTCTCCTTGGTAACCGAGAAAACCCTGGCATTCATCATAGTCGGTTGGGCCTCCAGCATCGGGGTACCTTCCAGCTCAGCTTGCATATAGTGTAGTTTCGCTGGGGCACCTTGGTACTGGACAAGTTATTAGGAAGGTGCCTGACTCTTGGTAGGACAGTAAGCCGCCATATGCCCTTCCACTCCACAGGTGAAGCATCGATTCGTACTTCTTCGGCATTCCCAAGGGTGCCTTTTTCCGCATGTCGCGCACAGGATAGGCTTGGCCTGTTTATTTGCTGGGCCTCCTTGAGGGTTGTTCCATGGCTTCCATTTACCACTCTAGTCTCCCTTCCAGTTGTTATTGGCGCCCTGGGGTTTTTGCCCTCTTTCATTTAGCACCTTCTTTTGTTTATTGATATTGTTTAGATAGTGCTTAGTGAGTACGGCGCTACTAAACAGCTCCTCGGCAGTCTGCGGTCTGTTAACTCCGCCGGCCACGTTCAGGGCTATTTCGGGCCGCAACATTTTCAGTATAAGTCAGACCCTTTCTTTCTTGGTGCGGACCAGCTCGGGGCATAGATGAGCCAGTCGATTAAATTTCTTCACGGCATCATTGACCGAAAGGTCACCCTGTCGAAATTCCGTGAACTCGTCGTAATGTTTGTTTGTGACACGCATGTTGAAGAATTCCTCGAAGAACTCTGACTCAAAGTCCGACCACGTCATCTGGTTCACCTGTCTTTTGGCCTTGACCCTTTCCCACCACATTCTAGCATCTCCAGAAAGGCATAATGATGCACACTTGATCATCTCATCCTCCGGCCAGTCCAACAGCTCTATTGTACTTTCCACTATCTTGAACCACGCTTGGGCATCCCATGGATCGCCAGCACTCGAAAAATTTTCTGGTTTCAGCCTCAACCACTGGATCAGATAAGCCTCTTGACGTACTACAGTGGTCGGTCCTGCCGGAGGGTTTTGCGTAACTGTGGGCGCAACGGGTATAACGGTTTGGTTCACTGGTGGAGTAGTGGAATTTTCTTGCTGATTCATCAAGGTATTAATGGTTTGTTGCTGCTCAGTAACTTGACGCTGGAGCTGGGTTACCAATTGCATCAGGTCAGGCGATGGAGTTGTCTCGTTAAGTCGGTTACTCTGTCTTCTAGCCATGCTTTTCTTCAGCAAAGACAAGTATGGCCAATATTAGTTTTTTTTTCTACCCCTATATCACTCCAAGGTATTTTTGATTCATAAAAGGAGATAGAAAAAGTATCGTTCATAGTTACATATCCTAAAGTACTTTTCATCATAAAACATCGTTCATACTTGCATATTCTAAATTCATAAAGTATCCTAGAAGTGCTTACTATCATAAGATATGCAGAGAGGTACTTACTTGGAAGCGGCAGGGAGAAGGCTTGATGTGTGTGTAGTGAGATGGCAAACTGCTCTGATACCAACCTGTAACGCCCGTTTTTTTTTTCTTTTTTTTTCTAAAGCGGCCTTACGCTAACATACGTAGGGGCATATGAACATCGTAATGCAGCAGAATAAGTTAATCTTACACATACATGCACCTAGCTATCCTCCCTAACATAGTGACATGGGAACTTAGCATTATCAACATCGTACTTATCGTCATGTCATGAAGTCACATAAGCCATCCATCAGGCACATAAGTAGCAAACGTAAAGTTTTAGCATAAGACTTGTAAATATATCATTTTTCTTGGCCAAGTCACTACCATACACACGTTCCTGCCCCTCCTGCTGCTTCCTCATCGTCCTCCTGCTTGATCTGCAGTATAAGGAAAATAAGACTATAAGCACATAGGCTTAGTAAGACCCTTTCCTACTCACTAAAACCATTCATCAAATTAATCATAAGCACACGAAACATGAACATAACTTGGTGCTTTACATAGGACATAAGCATCTAAAATCACTTAGCATGACATAGTTCTTGCATAGTACATGAACATAAAATACACTTAACATAGCATGAGACATGACATAAACATAAATATAAATATACTTAACATGACATGATACATGACATAAACATAAACATAAATATACTTAACATGGCATGATACATGGCATAATCATAAACATAAATATACTTAACATGGCATGATACATGGCATAAACATAAACATAGATGTACTTAACATGGCATGATTTCTAACATAGCATATGGGCATATTCTTAACATAAACATAAGACGTTTATTATCATGCATAATTCTCAACATGAAACATAAGCATAAAACATTACTATCCTGGCATAATGCATAACATGAATGAATGCATGAGTCAAATGCATATACATAAAGATGGTTAACTTTAAAAATCATATTTTTAAATACTTAAACATAATCATCATATTATTGGGGTCCCCGGCTTGTACCACATACATACATCATGTGCGCGCATCCCTAAGTAAATACGAGGTAGCTAGTCTCGACCTACTAGGGTAAGGACAGCTACGGTAGTCCCAGAACCATGGACAGCATAGTCGGTAGTTCAGAACTAGGGCGTTCTTAAGGTGTCCATCCCTGTTGGACAGCTTCGGTAGTCCCAGAACCGTGGATAGCATAGTCAGTAGTCCAGAACCGGGGTGTTCTTAAGGTGCCCATCCCTTGGACCCATACTTCGGTCCGGTACAAGCCCATTCATAAAGTAAAATAACTTTACATGCTTCATCATTCATAAGACATTCATAGCATACTTAGACATAACATAGCTTTGTTACATGAAGCATGACATAAAGCATACTTGATCTTTCATTGTTCATACATAATGCTTAGCATCATTATGCCTTAAAGGCATAAGCATTATCTTCATTCATAAAACATGGCATGCTTACATAAAACATCATTCTTGTTCATAGTGCTTGCATTAACTTCATTCATAAAACATGGCATGCTTACATAAAACATCATTCTTGTTCCTACCGCTTGCATCATCATGGCATATAAGGTAAGCATTTCATTATATTCATAGAACATGACATGTGTACTTAGACCATCATCCCATTCCATGGAGCATGCATGATCATGATACGTAAGGTAAGCATTGCACTTCGTACATAAGCATAGTATCTATCACAAGCATGCATGGGTAGGACTTCTATAAATATGCTACAGACTATCTAAGTGCATGGTATAGAACATAAGACATTCATGAATAAACCCTATTAAGCATGGCATCTAACATAAACATACCAACATGAAACATAGTACTTAAGGATAGGGCATGTTTGAACCTTTATATACACATCATAATAAGCCATAAACCATTATTCTTAAAACCCTAACTCCACCTAAACCCCATTTACATGGCTTGGCCGAAACATGTAAGGGAGGAGTTCCATCATTCAAATGACATGTAAGGTAGCATAAGGAAAAAGAACAACCATACATTACCTATAAGGTCATAGGAAGTCATTAGGGCTCATGATTAGGGTTAACCCAAACTTTTAGCCCTACTTCTTAGGGTTGGCCGAAACATGCAAGGCCATGGGTACATGGAAAATTTTTATAAAATTCCCAATTAAACATTAAACACCAACCATACCATACCATAGGGGCCTTTGGAACCCGCACTTGAAGTAAACCCTAACTTTTATCCCTACTTCTCATCTTGGCCGAAACTTGTAAGGTTGCAAGGCCTTGTGAAAATTCACATAAATCACCTTCAACCTCCCCTTGTATCATGATGATACACAAGGTACATACTTGAAGCGGCAATTTACCAAAGGGCGTACCTAAGTATTGGTATTTACCAAAAGACATACCATGGTTTCAATGTTACCAAAGGGCGCACATATTTAAGTAAACTTCCTCATATACCCCTACCGTCAAGTACTACATGCATTTCACTTTCTCATTCTCATTCTCTTTCTCTTTGTCAGTAACGAATTTCGAGACGGACCATAAAGAGATGTTACTTTATATTTTGATTTTTATATTATGGAACCTTTCCCAAAATAAAAAAATATTAAAATTAATTAAAATATTTTAATTAAATTAAAACTAAAAGAACATTTTAGCCACCCACATTGGGCCTGAAATGGTTCCATTTCAGGCCCAACGTGGGGCTGAAATGTTTCCATTTCAGGCCTAACGTGCCCAATATTAAGGGTCTTTTCTCGATTCTTTGTTATTATATTTTAACACCTCGGAGAAGTCCAAATAAACAATGGATAGCAAATTTGAACTTCGTGTAACCTCAAAAATCCACAGGAACTGAAATTTTTACAATCGGAGCTCTCTAGGTCAATCAGTGGCCTTTTAGGGTCATTGGGCCTGAAATGGAAACATTTCAGGCCCAACGTGGGCCTAAAATGGTTCCATTTCAGGCCTAATGATCCTAAAAGGGCTAATGTGTCAAAATTTACTGATTGACCTAGAGAGCTCCGATTGTAAAAATTTCAGTTCCTGTGGATTTCTGAGGTTACAAGGAGTTTAAATTTGCTATCCATTGTTTATTTGGACTTCTCCGAGTTGTTAAAATGTAATAATGAAGAACCAAGAAAACACCTTTAATATTGGGCATGTTGGGACTGAAATAGGCACGTTGGGCCTGAAATGTTTCCATTTCAGGCCCAACGTGGGCCTGAAATGGTTCATGAAGCACTGACCTTAAAAGGGCTAATGTGTCAAAATCCACTGATGGACCTAGAGAGCTCCGATTGTAAAATTTTCAGTTCCTGTGGATTTCTGAGGTTACAAGGAGTTCAAATTTGCTATCTATTTTTTATTTGGACTTCTCCGAGGTGTTAAAAAGTACTAATGAAGAACCGAGAAAACACGTTTAATATTGAGCATGTTGGGGCTGAAATGGGCACGTTGGGCCTGAAATGGAAACATTTCAGGCCCACGTTGGGCCTGAAATGGTTCATGAACCAATGACCTTAAAAGGCCTAATGTGTCAAAACCCACTAATTGACCTAGAGACCTCCGATTGTAAAAATTTCAGTTCCTGTGGATTTCTGAGGTTACAAGGAGTTCAAATTTGCTATCCATTATTTATTTGGACTTCTCCGAGGTGTTAAAATGAAGAACCGAGAAGAAATCACACATTAGGCCTTTAGGGTCATTGGGCCTGAAATGGTTGGACACCTATTGCATTGGTGATATCTAATATATAGATGTTTGGACACCTAAAACATCATCTCCTACCTCTAACCTCTCTATTCATATGGAATTTTCAGAAATCCAGATATGGGAGGTCTATTAGTGGGTTTTGGACAAAACTCACTGACATTTCTAAACTACTCCTATTTGATTGGTGATATCTAATATATAGATGTTTGGACACCTAAAACATCATCTCTTACCTCTACCCTCTCTATTCATATGGAATTTTTAGAAATCCTGATATTGGAGGTCCATCAGTGAGTTTTGACCAAAACTCACTGGTATTTCTAAACTACTCCTATTTGATTGGTGATATCTAATATATAGATGGTTGGACACCTAAAACATCATCTCCTACCTCTAACCTCTCTATTCATATGGAGTTTTCAGAAATCCAGATATGGTAGGTCCATTAGTGGGTTTTGGTCAAAACCCACTTATATTTCTAAACTACTCCTATTTGATTAGTGATAACTAATATATAGATGTTTGGACACCTAAATCATCATCTCCTACCTCTAACCTCTCTATTCATATGGAGTTTTCAGAAATCCAGATATGGTAGGTCCATCAGTGGGTTTTGGTCAAAACCCACTGATATTTCTAAACTACTCCTATTTAATTGGTGATATCTAATATATAGATGTTTGGACAACTAAAACATCATCTCGTACCTCTACCCTCTCTATTCATATGGAGTTTTCAGAAATCCAGATATGGGAGGTCCATCAGTGAGTTTTGACCAAAACTCACTGATATTTCTAAACTACTCATATTTGATTGGTGATATCTAATATATAGATGTTTGGACACCTAAAACATCATCACCTACCTCTACCCTCTCTATTCACAAGGAGTTTTCAGAAATCTAGATATGGGAGGTCCATCAGTGAGTTTTGAGCAAAACCCACTGATGGACCTATCATATCTGGATTTCTGAAAACTCCATATGAATAGAGAGGTTAGAGGTAGGAGATTATGTTTTAGGTGTCCAAACATCTATATATTAGATATCACTAATCAAATATGGAGTAGTTTGGAAATATCAGTGAGTTTTGACCAAAACCCACTGATGGACCTACCATATCTGGATTTCTGAAAACTCCATATAAATAGAGAGGATAGTGGAAGGAGATGATGTTTTAGGTCTCCAACCATCTATATAATAGATATCACCAATCAAATAGGAGTAGTTTAGAAATATCAGTGAGTTTTCGTCAAAACTCACTGATGGGCCTCCCATATCTGGATTTCTGAAAACTCCATATGAATAGAGAGGGTAGAGATAGGAGATGATGTTTTAGGTGTCCAAACATCTATATATTAGATATCACCAATCAAATAGGAGTAGTTTAGAAATATTAGTGGGTTTTGACCAAAACCCACTGATGGACCTACCATATCTGGATTTCTGAAAACTCCATATGAATAGAGAGGTTCGAGGTAGGAGATGATGTTTTAGGTGTCCAAACATCTATATATTAGTTATCACTAATCAAATACGAGTAGTTTAGAAATATCAGTAGGTTTTGACCAAAACCCACTGATGGACCTACCATATCTGGATTTCTGAAAACTCCATATGAATAGAGAGGTTAGAGGTAGGAGATGATGTTTTAGGTGTCCAACCATCTATATATTAGATATCACCAATCAAATAGGAGTAGTTTAGAAATATCAGTGAGTTTTGGTCAAAACTCACTGATGGACCTCTAATATCTGAATTTCTGAAAACTCCATATGAATAGAGAGGGTAGAGATAGGAGATGATGTTTTAGGTGTCCAAACATCTATATATTAGATATCACCAATCAAATAGGAGTAGTTTAGAAATATCAGTGAGTTTTGACCAAAACCCACTGATAGACCTCCCATATCTGGATTTCTGAAAATTCCATATGAATATAGAGGTTAGAGGTAGGAGATGATGTTTTAAGTGTCCAAACATTTATATATTAGATATCACCAATGCAATAGGTGCCCAACCATTTCAGGCCCAATGACCCTAAAAGGCCTAATGTGTGATTTCTTTTTGGTTCTTCATTTTAACACCTCGGAGAAGTCTAAATAAATAATGGATAGCAAATTTGATCTCCTTGTAACCTCAAAAATCCATAGGAACTGAAATTTTTACGATCGGAGCTCTCTAGGTCAATTAGTGAGTTTTGACACATTAGGCCTTTTAAGGTCATTGGTTCATGAACCATTTCTGGCCCACGTTGGTTCCATTTCAGGCCCAACATGGGCCTGAAATATTTCCATTTCAGGCCCAACGTGCCCATTTCAGCCCCAACATGTCCAATATTAAAGGTGTTTTCTCGGGTCTTCATTATTGTATTTTAACACCTCGGAGAAGTCCAAATAAATAATGGATAGAAAATTTGAACTCCTTGTAACCTCAGAAATCCACAGGAACTGAAATTTTTACAATCGGAGCTCTCTAGGTTAATCAGTAGATTTTGACACATTAGCCCTTTTAAGGTCATTGGTTCATGAACCATTTCAGGCCCAACGTGCCCATTTCAGCCCTAACATGCCCAATATTAAAGGTGTTTTCTCGGTTCTTCATTATTACATTTTAACAACTCGGAGAAGTCCAAATAAACAATGGATAGCAAATTTGAACTCCTTGTATCCTTAGAAATCCACAGGAACTGAAATTTTTACAATCGGAGCTCTCTAGGTCAATCAGTGAATTTTGACACATTAGCCCTTTTAGGATCATTAGGCCTGTAATGGAATCATTTCAGGCCCATGTTGGGCCTGAAATATTTCCATTTCGGGCCCAATGACCCTAAAAGGCCACTGATTGACCTAGAGAGCTCCGATTGTAAAAATTTCAGTTCCTGTGGATTTCTGAGGTTACAAGGAGTTCAAATTTGCTATCCATTGTCTATTTGGACTTCTCTGAGGTGTTAAAATGTAATAACAAAGAATCGAGAAAAGACCCTTAATATTGGGCACGTTAGGCCTGAAATGGAACCATTTTAGGCCCAACGTGGGTGGCTGAAATGTTCTTTTAGTTTTAATTTAATAAAAATATTTTAATTAATTTCAATATTTTTTGTTTTGAGAAAGGTTCCATAATATAAAAATCAAAATATAAAGTAACATATCTTTATGGTTCGTCTCGAAATTCGTTACTAACAAAGAGAAAGAGAAAGAGAATGAGAATGAGAAAGAGAAATGCATGCAGTACTTGACGGTAGGGGTATAAGAGGAAGTTTACTTAAATATGTGCACCCTTTGGTAACATTGAAACCATGGTACGCCTTTTGGTAAATACCAATACTTAGGTACGCCCTTTGGTAAATTGGGTTAGGTCCAATCCTAACCATGGAATCATGGTGAAGGTCCCAAACCCTAAAGGGTCTTAGGGTACCCTAAAATTTCCCAAAATTTTATTTTATACTATATTCATCATGAGAACACATTAGAAAGCATGAGTGAGGTTGTTAACATCACCTTGGACCGAAAACCTATGGTGGCCAAAAGTTTAGGATTAGGGTTCATGGTTTTTTTCAACATAAAATCCCAAACAAAACTTTCATATCATGATAACTTTAAGGAGAACTATTATACCACAGGTGAGGGTGTCTTACCTTAGACTATCTTGGTTATAGACCATAGATTTTGGGAGAAGGATGAAGATCTTGTTGCCTTTTGACCACCTCTAGCCTTTGTAACCTTGAAAAAAAACCTTGGATCTTGAAGAAGAGGCCTTCTTGGGAACATTTCCCAAGGGAAAACCCTCCTATGGGGTTCGGCTAGATGGATGAAGAAGGAGAAGGGGAGAGGCTTGGTGGATGATGAGAAGAGAAATAACTCGTAAGTGTTAAGTTATCTCTCATTTATACACAATGAAGAGGGGCAAGTGAAGAGACATGGTGCCTCCTCTCATGGTGACTCTTCACTTCCTTTATCCTTAACAAAAATCCACTTCATTCCCTCGTAGCACTCCCTTGCTAGTTGAATTGGTTAGTGCATGCATTGTGGTACAAGAGGTCCAAGGTTCAATCCTTGGCGCATGCACTTTATTTTATTTTTTTTTTATATTATTTCGAAAATTCCCTTAAAACTCACCCATAATCATGCTAATATTCCTCACTAAAACCCATTTATATTTATATTAAATTTTGACTAAAATCTACCAATAACTATGGTACTAAAAAGCCCATATAAGGCCCATTAGTACTTAGTTTCTCAATTTAAATGAGAAAAATCATGGATTTCTTAGCTAAGGTTCATACTAATATCTCTAGGTCCCTCGAAAAATTATCTAGACATGATCAATATTTTAAAAAAAATATTAAGAAAATTTTCTGGGTCATTACACTAGCAGTCCTTCGCTAGGGCTTTGTATCCTGGCATTCCCTCGCCAGGTGCCTAGCTGTCCTTCGCCAGGTCTTTGTATCCTGGCATTCCCTCGCCAGGTGCCTAGCTGTCCTTCGCTAGGTCTTTATATTCCGGCATTCCTTCGCCAGGTGCCTTGCTGTCCTTCGCTAGGGCTTTGCCTGCACACTTGGGTAACATGTTAGACAAACAATATACCTTAACTTTTGAACCCTGTTGCCATTATCAAAATACAGGTTTGACTTGGGTGCTTTCTGCACCAACAATCTCCCCCTTTTTGATTTATGGCAACCCTGGTTCAAAAAGATAAGTTAATCAAAAAAATGAATTTTTGTTCCCTCCCCCTAGAAGGAATCTCCCCCTAGATATTTCAGAAATTCATGGGGTTTTTGAAAATTAAGTTCAAAGTCTAAGGATGGATTTAATTTTTTACTTAGAACAATTTTTTCAATAGAACTCTAAAGATATATTTTCCAAAACAAGTTTCGTTGTGCACTTTGGAATATTTATGTTTTAAATACTTAGATAAATTTGAAAAGAAAAATTAAGTTGAGCATAACAAATTTGAGTGCTTAGAAAAATTTTGCAAACTTAAGTTTTGAAATACTTAGAAAAATTTTGCAATCTTAAGTTTTGAAATACTTAGAAAAATTTTGCAAAGAAATTTTGCAAACATAAGTTTTGAAATACTTAGAAAAATTTTGCAAACTTAAGTTTTGAAATACTTAGAAAAATTTTGCAAAGAAATTTTGCAAACTTAAGTTTTGAAATACTTAGAAAAATTTTGCAAAGAAATTTTACAAACTTAAGTTTTTGAAATACTTTGAGAAATTTTGCAAATTTAAGTTTTGAAATACTTAGAAAAATTTTACAAACTTAAGTTTTGAAATACGTAGAAAAATTTTGCAAACTTAAGTTTTGAAATACTTAGAAAAATTTTGCAAAGAAATTTTACAAACTTAAGTTTTTGAAATACTTTGAATAAAGGATAGAGTTTGAAATTTTGGAAGAAAATTTTATAAAAAAAATTTAGAAAATTTTAAACTCTCCTTTCCTATCTCTCCCCCTTTGCCATGTATCAAGAACAAATAAATATAGCAGAAACAGGATAATTAAGTTGCATAAAAGTGAAATAATAAATTGCATTATTTTGCTGTACTGACCCAATTCAGGATGTGAACTAAACCAAATCAGTTTCTTTTAGGGTCCTGTCTAACCCAATTAGCTACTTACTAACTGCTATTAAACAGTAGTTTTTGCTGGGGTTAGTCAAGTTAAGTGCTCTGTTCAAGTTAGATTTTCTAAACTTGACACTTAACTTGATTACTGTGTGGTTTGTATTTAGTGCCCCAATTACAGCAGATGCACTGACTTAAAGCATCTTGAATTAAGGCAAAGACCTAAGCATCTCAACCCATTCTAGGTTATCAATCAAAAAAACCCTAAGGTGCTTATGAGATGCTGGCTTCTAAATCTATAGGTGCATGCAATTCTAGGGTTAGGGCCTATGCTAAGTCCATTTGCGAAAAAGCCCTAGTTTTGAAGGGGGTATTTTTAAAATAAAACTAAGTCGAAAAATATTTAAAATTTTTCAAAACTAAGTAAAATTTGATTTTGAAAACATTTAAAAAATTTTAAAAATTGATTTTAAAAACATTTGACAAATTTAAAAGGCTAAAGTAGTAGAAAAACCAAAAAGTAAAGTAAACCTATTCTACCAGGCATAATCCTAACTGCCTTCTTAGTGAACTGAACTCAGACTCAGGTAGGAGTTTGGTGAATATGTCAGGTAAGTTAGATTTGGAGTCTATATGCTTAAGGACTATCTCACCCCTGGCTACATGATCTCTTACAAAATGGTGCTTAACTTCTATGTGTTTAGTTCTGGAGTGTGGGATTGGGTTTTTAGTTAGAATAATTGAGCTTATATTGTCAATAAAAACTTGGGTTTGGGTGTAATTGAGCTGAAAGTCCTAAAGAGTGTGCATCATCCATAAAAGTTGGGCTACACACTCTCCTAAGGCAACATACTTAACTTTAGTTGTGGATAGAGCTACACAGTGTTGGTTTCTGCTGCACCAACTTACTAGACTATTTCCTAATAGTTGGCAGCTTCCACTTGTACTCTTTCTATCTAATTTACAACCTGCGTAGTTAGAGTCCGAGTATCCTGACAAGTCGAAGGTAGAGGTCCTAGGATACCAAATCCCTACATTTAGGGTGCCCTTGACATATCTTAGTATTCTTTTTAGGGCTGCTAAGTGCATTTTCTTAGCACAGGTTTGGTATCTTGCGCACATCCCTACAGAAAAAAGAATATCAGGTCTGCTGGCTGTAAGGTACAGTAGACTTTCTATCACACTTCTATAGAGTTTAAGGTCTACTGGTTTACCATCAGGGTCACTGTCTATCTTTATATTAGTGGCCATGGGGGTACTTATGCTTTTAGAGTTATCCATTTTAAATTTCTTTATTAACTCTTTAGCATATTTGGATTGATGGACATAATTTCCATCCCTAGTTTGTTTAATTTGTAATCCTAGGAAAAAGTTAAGCTCACCAACTAAGCTAATTTCAAATTCATTTTCCATTATTTTGACAAATTCTTTTAGAAAGTTTGAGTTGGTGGACCCAAAGATT
Source organism: Boesenbergia rotunda (assembly GCA_024364735.1). Taxonomy (NCBI): domain Eukaryota; kingdom Viridiplantae; phylum Streptophyta; class Magnoliopsida; order Zingiberales; family Zingiberaceae; genus Boesenbergia; species Boesenbergia rotunda. Next base: position 292,824 of record JAGFNQ010000195.1, read on the forward strand.
ATGTCATCTACGTAGATTTGGGCAATGAATATATCTTTTCCTAGGGTCTTAATAAATAAGGTTGAGTCAATTTGACCTTGTTTAAACTCTTTTGACGTTAGGTAGGTTGACAGGCGTTCATACCAGGCCCTAGGTGCTTGTTTTAGTCCATAGAGTGCTTTACTAAGTTTGTAAACATGGTTAGGTCTTTCTAAGTCTTCAGACCCAGGGGGTTGTTGTAACGCCCGACCTTATATCTACCCTAAAGGCAGGGTTACGGGTCCATACATTCATATCATCCAATCATGTTAAACATGTATATCCAAACAAAACAGTTACAATACATGAACTAGTAATAAGCATGCTTCTTGAAAACTAATTTACCAAGCAAGGTTTTTCATTTCTTTTATATCTACATACATTTACAACCTAATATGAAAATCATTTAACACACTATAGCATGAAATCTCAAGTAAGAATATAGCAAGAGTTATCTAGTCTTAGATATATACAAAAGAAGCATATACAAAAGAAGCATTCATAAGCAACCGAAAATAGTAAACATCTAGCATTTTACTGAGCATGCATACTATAGGAATTAGACATTGATAATAGTATTATCTAACATGACTTAGGTTCCATATCTCTAACAGTAGAGTAGTCACAAACATCATATATTCAGAGTATAGTAATACAATTTCAATCTTTTATCGGAAGTGGTTAGATTCTAGACAAACTAAGGTAGATAGAATCTTTCATCCTTTCCCGAGCCATCACCACACACATCCTCTAGCCTTCCCTCTGCCTCTTCCTTTAATTCAAGTATTTCTTACCGCTATCTGCAGCATAAGAAAACAACATGAACTAGTAAGCAAAACATGCTTAGTAAGAATCCGGGCCTACTCGCAAAATCCATATCGATACATCATATCATGTACTCAGTAATCAAGATAGAACAAGATTAAGCATCATAAGCATCTCATCAAGCATCATAAACATCACATCAATTTATCTCTAAGTACTTTACGGAACAATATTATCACATGATGGGAAAAGTATGCTTTTCAAAATGGTTCCATAATGGTAAGTACTTCAAAATATCATATCATCATCCAGGGCCCAGTTGTAGTACCACATCATGCGCGTTCCCTAATAAATTGGGGTAGCGAGCCACCAATCTAATTAGAGCAGGACCCTTCCGTCCTACCAATGCCATGACCTTAACATGCACATTGGATTTGTTTAACGACCCCCTTCCGAGTCGGGTACACAACTTTCAAAGTAAAGTAATTTATCATGCAATTACTCATATATGTATATGCCTAAAGGTACTCTTAATCTCTTCTCAAAGGGACACACCACACATTCGGGTGCTCTTGATCCCCTAGGGACACACCACACATTCGGGTGCTCTTGATCCCAGTTTTAATAGAGTAACCCTTTTTAGGCATATTATCAAACACATCATGTTCATATCATCAAGGTGCCCCATGGGCTATAAGGCATGCTTTTATACCTAACAAGATAGATCATATAATTTATACACACATCACATATGTAGTAGCATGCTTCATGGTCTCATTAGGTACTTCCCAACCCTAGAACTAGGGTTGGCCGAAACATACAAGTAAGGGGACTTGGTTTTCCAAGCAAGCATTCATTCAAGCGTTTCTACAACCACCTCAAGTGCCTTTCATGTCAACAATTGAAACATGGTTTATATCTCATATTGGGATTAGCATCCACTAACCCTAATTTACAAGGGGTGGCCGAATGATAAGGTGGGGTTTCTAGGGTTTTTGGACAAGTCATCATTCACAAAACAACACACATATATATACAACATTTCATCTACCATTCTAATCATGGGAACATAATAGGATAGCAAGCCACACAAAACCCTAACTTTCCTTCTTTGGCCGAAAGTTGTAGGGCACTAAAACCCTAATTCTTGTCATCACACATGATGGAAAAATAACATAAATTCATACCCTAAGTTCCTAGAGATATCCTCATGCATCAAGAAGCAACCAAAGCCCATAAGGGGGTGGTGGCCGAAACTTTGTAGGGTACCAAACCCTAACTTTTGGCCTTCCAAAAATATTTGGAAACAACACATATGTATATAAAATCCCTAGGGTTACTAGCATGCATCAAAGTTTGATCAAAACCCTTCTCTTGGACTTCTTACATAGGGTGGCCGAAAGTTTCATAAGCATGGTCCTTGTGATTTTTCAAAAGAACAAAACAAGCAAACGTTCAATAGCAATTATGCCACAGGCGAGAGGATACTTACATCCTAGCGCTGGAAATTTCGCCTTCTCTTAAACCGTAGGGTACCCTACACTTGGAGGGTATGCGAAGATCCTTTTCTTCCAAATCTTCTCTCTAGTATTCCTTGGTCTTGGTAGAGAGAAATAACACTTGGCTTCCCTCCTTGCAATTGCCCTAGGGTTAGAACCCTTGGATGAGGGTTTTCAAAAATGGAAGAAGAGAAGAAGGGAATGGTGGTTTCGGTGGGGGAAGGAAGAAGAAGAAGAGAAGAAAAAGAAAGTTACTCCAACTTCCCATATTTATACTTTTCTCATGAAAAGACATGTCTCTTCACTCTTACCCACTTAACAAGCATGTTCCTTATTCTCTCAACAAGAAACAATGCTTGGTGTAGTGGTTAAGACATGGAGAGTGCAACTAGGAGGTCCAAGGTTCAATCCTTGCTCCCTCCTTTTTATCACCTTTTGCACTAATCCATATCAAAGCCCATTAAGCCAAGTCCATCATGAAATTTCATAATATTTCATGTTTATGAATTCATAATATTTTCTAATATTTTTCCTGAATTCATAACATTATTTACATAATATTTTATAAATATTATTCACATAACATTTCATGATAATTATATTTCATGCATTTATGACATTTCATAGCATGTGATTGCATGAAATTTATATCATTTCCTTATAATCATTTTCATACATTGTCATGATTTTACATTGACAAATTTGGGGTGTTACAATCCTCCCTCTCTTATAGAAAGTTCGTCCCGAACTTTAAACAATTCCCCAGGTATTCAAATTGTAAAAATTGGGGTGTTACAATCCTACACACCTTATAAAAAGTTCGTCCCGAACTTTAAAATAGTTCCGGATACTTTGATCGCATCGTATCTTCCTGTTCCCAGGTGGCTTCTTCGAACTTCTTGTTCCGCCACAGTACCTTTACTAAGGATATTTCCTTGTTCCTTAGTCTTTTAACTTCCCGATCGAGGATCTGTATAGGTCGGCGTTCGGAGCTAAGGCCCTCTGGTTCTTGCACTGGTGGGGGTTCCATCATTTGATTCGCATCAGGGGTACACGTCTTGAGCATCGATACGTGGAATACGTTGTGGATAGCCGCCATTTCTGGCGGTAGCTCCAGCTCATAGGCCACCTTGCCTACTCGTCTCAAAATCCGATAGGGTCCCACATATCGCGGACTCAGCTTCCCCTCCTTTCCGAATCTCATCACCCCTTTCATAGGGGCTACCTTCAGGAATACCGAATCCCCAACCTCGAACTCGAGTGGTCGGCGCCGTTTATCAGCGTAGCTCTTCTGCCGACTCTGAGCAGTCTCTATCCTCTGGCGAATATTCTTTATAGCCTCAGTGGTCTCATCAATTATATCAGTTTGGAGTCCCATCTCCCTCTTTTCACCACTCTCATGCCAGCATAAAGGAGATCTGCATTTTCGGCCGTATAGTGCCTCGTACGGTGCCATCCCAATAGTAGCCTGATAACTGTTGTTATAAGCAAACTCTGCCAGGCTCAGGTATCGACACCAGCTTCCCTTGAAGTCCAAGGCGCAAGCTCGTAACATATCTTCTAGTATCTGGTTTACTCGTTCAGTCTGTCCGTCAGTCTGGGGGTGAAAGGCTGTACTGAACTTCAGCTTCGTGCCAAGGGCCTTCTGCACGTGTCCCCAAAATCCGAAGTAATCGACCATCCCTATCAGAGATAATGGTCTTGGGAACTCCGTGTAGTCGGATAATTTCCTTGACGTACAGTTGCGCCAGCTGCTCAACTGAATAAGTCATCCTGATAGCCAGAAAATGCGCGGACTTGGTCAGTCGGTCCACTATAACCCATATGCCATCATGTCCATTCGTCGTTCTAGGTAGCCTAGAGATGAAATCCATGGAGATGTCTTCCCATTTCCACTCGGGGATAGACAGGGGTTGCAAAACTCCTCCAGGCCTCTGGTGTTCTGCCTTGACCCTCTGGCAGGTCAAACACATGCTAATATAGTGGGCTACATCTTTTTTCATGCCGGACCACCAAAATTTGCCCCTCAGATCTTGATACATCTTGGTAGACCCAGGATGCATCGCATAAGGTGTTCCGTGAGCTTCTTCGAGTATCCTTGTCCGTAAGTCGGAGTCGTCGGGAACGCATAATCGATCCCGGAAATATAAGACTCTGCTCTCAGATATCCGGAATCCCTCGTCCTTGCCCTCGAGAATCTCTTGCTTGATTCTCTGAAGACTCGGATCAAGATTCTGCTTCTCCAGAACACCATCAAATAATGTCGGTGCAATCTGTAGGGTAGAAAGCTATCCCGATATAATCTCGATTCCGAAATCCATAATCTCCTCCCCTAAGGGTCGTGACAAAGCTGATAAAGACAACAATGCAGCACAAGATTTTCTACTGAGAGCATCTGCTACCTTGTTGGCATTTCCCGGATGGTACAAGATCTCACAGTCGTAGTCCTTGACCAACTCGAGCCATCGGCGTTGTCGCATATTCAGGTCTTTCTGGGTGAAGAAATACCGCAGACTCTGGTGGTCAGTAAAGACCTTGCACTGAGTGCCATATAAATAATGCCTCCATGTTTTCAGCGCAAAGACCACCTGCTTAATTCCAAATCATGGGTAGGATAATTCTTCTCATGTTCCTTCAGTGCCTAGAGGCATAGGCAATTACCTTCCCATTTTGCATAAGTACAGCTCCGAGTCCAAGTTTGGATGCGTCGCTGTACATATCGAAACCCGTATCACTTTCAGGAAGAGTCAATATAGAAGCGCTAGTCAGCCTTCTTTTCAGTTCAGAGAAACTCTTCTCACATTCCTCAGTCCAGGTATATTTCTTATCTTTCTTTGTCAGAGCTGTCATAGGAGCTGCAATCCGAGAGAAGTTCTCTACGAATTTTCTGTAATAGCCCGCTAACCCCAAAAAACTTCTGACCTCACTGGCATTCTTGGGTCTGGACCAGTTACTTACGGCCTCAATTTTAATTGGGTCGACCATCACTCCGTCCTTGGAGATAACATGTCCCAAGAATGACACTTGGTTCAGCCAGAACTCACATTTCGAAAATTTAGCATACAGTTGTTCTTTCTGCAGAATCTGTAATACTATACTCAGGTGCTCTGCATGCTCTTCGGAAGTCCTCGAATANCGGCATCACTACGAACTCATAATGTCCGTATCTCGTCCGGAAGGCAGTTTTGGGTATATCCTCATTTTTCACCCGGACTTGGTGATAACCCGACCTCAGATCGATCTTAGAGAAAACCGTAGCTCCCTTTAACTGATCGAACAGGTCATCTATCCTGGGTAGAGGGTACTTGTTCTTTATGGTCACATTGTTTAATGCCCGATAGTCGATACACATACGCATCGACCCGTCCTTCTTCTTGACGAACAGTACGGGAGCTCCCCAGGGGGGAATGACTAGGGCGGATAAGTCCCTTGTCGAGTAGCTCTTGTAGCTGTCCTTGTAATTCTTTCAATTCAGTCGGCGCCATTCGGTACGGTGCCTTCGAGATGGGGTTAGTACCAGGAATCAAATCAATAGCAAATTCAACATCTCTTTCAGGCGCTAACCCAGGTAAATCATCAGGAAATACCTCTGGATAGTTGCATACGACTCTGACGTCTTCTAGCTTCGGGTCCTCTGTAGGACGAGTATCAACCACGTGAGCTAGAAATCCAGAACATCCATTCTCTAACATTTTCCTTGCTTTCAGAGCCGATAAGAATTTGCCAGTCTTCTTCTTCGGCTCGCCGATAAATTCAAAGTGGATTCCCGCCTCGGGTCGGAAGACAACCCTTCGTTTACGGCACTCAATAGAAGCGCCGTATTTGTTCAAGAAATCCATGCCCAATATTATGTCGTAATCTGACATAGCGAGCCCTATCAGATCGCAGTAGAGTTCCCTATCTGCGACTCTGATTGGTGCGGCCCGTAGCATTTGGGTAGAGGGCATCACCTCTCCCGAGGGCAATGTAGTCAGAAACTTGCAATCTAGTTCTTGCAGTGGCATATCATATCTCGTGGCATATAGCATAGAAATAAAGGAATGCGTTGCCCCAGTGTCAAATAATGCAGTAGCAGGATGACTGTAAATAATTATCTGACCTGTGACAACGGTAGAGGCAGTCGCCACGTCTTCCTTTGTATGCGAGAAAACCCGGGCGTCCGTTGTAGCAGGCGGGGCCTCTAACCGCCCCTGATAAATAGGAGTACCATCAAGCGCAGCCTGCATATGGTGAAGCTGGGGAGGAGCACCTTGTGCTGAATATACTGCTGCTGAGGTGCCTTAGCGGCAGTAGGACACTCTCTGGCAAAGTGTCCTTCCTTCCTGCAAGTATAACATCTCTTGGCATCCCAGTAGCATGTCCCGAGGTGCATCTTCCCACAGGTGGCACAAGGAGGGTGCTTAGGCTTCTTGCCTTTCGGATCACCATTAGACTTGTTCCATGGCCTTCTTTTCCCGTTGTGGTTCTTCTTCCAGTGGGGGTTGGTGTTCTGAGTCTTTTGATTTCTTGACTGACTCTGATTCTGTGTACTGACTGGGGCCTGCTTCTGCTGGCTGATATTCTTCAGATAGTGCTCAGCATTCAAGGCACCACTGACTAGCTCTTCCGCAGTCTGTGGCCTATGAACGCCACCAGCTACACTCAGAGCAATGTCAGGCCTAAGCATTCTTAGCATTAATCTGACCCTTTCCCTTTCCGTACTAACCAGCTCAGGACACAATCGTGCCAATCGGTTAAATTTCTGGACGGCCTCGTTGACAGAGAGATTCCCCTGTCGAAATTCGGTGAACTCATCAAAATGTCTGTTGGTCACTCTCATATGGAAGAACTCCTCTAGAAATTCCACCTCGAAATCCTTCCATTTCATCTGGTCCACTAGTCTTCTAGCCTTCACCCGTTCCCACCACATCCGAGCATCGCCGGAGAGGCAAAACGAGACACACTTGACCTTCTCGTGTTCCGGCCAGTCAAGAAGTTCTACATTGCTTTCCACTGTTTTGAGCCAGGACTGGGCGTCCCACGGCTCGCAGGCACCGGAGAACTTATCCGGCTTCAGTCGCTGCCACTGTATCAAATAGGCTTCCTGTCGGACTGCTCTGGCCGTAGTGTCCGAGGGCGCCTGTGCAGCCGGAGGCTCAGTGGTTACGGCGTTCTGACTTCCCGCAGGAGTGGCAGTGTTAATCTGCTGGGTCATCAGAGTGGTTATCATCTGCTGCTGCTCAGTGACCTGACGCTGCAGCTCAGTGATCACCTGCATCAGATCAGGTGGGGGTGATGTCTCGTTACCCCTAGTACTACGCCCTCTAGTCATATCTATTAACAGTAAATAGATAGATATAAGCCTTAACACCACTTTGTTAGGCAAGCATCAATCATCTCATATTGTAGTACTGTACATGAAATAAATAGAGCGAGTTTAGGATTTCTTACTTGGAAGCGGCAGGAGGAAGCTTGATGTGTGTGTGATGGAGGGGAAATCTGCTCTGATACCAACTTGTAACGCCCGACCTCATATCTACCCTAAAGGCGGGGTTACGGGTCCATACATTCATATCATCCAATCATGTTAAACATGTATATCCAAACAAAACAGTTACAATACATGAACTAGTAATAAGCATGCTTATTGAAAACTAATTTACCAAGCAAGGTTTTTCATTTCTTTTATATCTACATGCATTTACAACCTAATATGAAAATCATTTAACACACTATAGCATGAAATCTCAAGTAAGAATATAGCAAGAGTTATCTAGTCTTAGATACATGCAAAAGAAGCATTCATAAGCAACCGAAAATAGTAAACATCTAGCATTTTACTGAGCATGCATACTATAGGAATTAGACATTGATAATAGTATTATCTAACATGACTTAGGTTCCATATCTCTAACAGTAGAGTAGTCACAATCATCATATATTCAGAGTATAGTAATACAATTTCAATCTTTTATCGGAAGCAGTTAGATTCTAGACAAACTATGGTAGATAGAATCTTTCATCCTTTCCCGAGCCATCACCACACACATCCTCTAGCCTTCCCTCTGCCTCTTCCTTTAATTCAAGTATTTCTTACCGCTATCTGCAGCATAAGAAAACAACATGAACTAGTAAGCAAAACATGCTTAGTAAGAATCCGGGCCTACTCGTAAAATCCATATCGATACATCATATCATGTACTCAGTAATCAAGATAGAACAAGATTAAGCATCATAAGCATCTCATCAAGCATCATAAACATCACATCAATTTATCTCTAAGTACTTTATGGAACAATATTATCACATGATGGGAAAAGTATGCTTTTCAAAAAGGTTTCATAATGGTAAGTACTTCAAAATATCATATCATCATCCAGGGCCCAGTTGTAGTACCACATCATGCGCGTTCCCTAATAAATTGGGGTAGCGAGCCACCAATCTAATTAGAGCAGGACCCTTCCATCCTACCAATGCCATGACCTTAACATGCTCATTGGGTTTGTTTAACGACCCCCTTCCGAGTCGGGTACACAACTTTCCAAAGTAAAGTAATTTATCATGCAATTACTCATATATGTATATGCCTAAAGGTACTCCTTATCACTTCTCAAAGGGACACACCACGCATTCGGGTGCTCTTGATCCCCTAGGGACACACCACGCATTCGGGTGCTCTTGATCCCAGTTTCAATAGAGTATCCTTTTTATGCATATTATCAACCACATCATGTTCATGTCATAAGAGTGCCCCATGGGCTATAAGGCATGCTTTTATACCTAACAAGATAGGTCACATAAATTATACACACATCACATATGTAGTAGCATGCTTCATGATCTCATTAGGTACTTCCCAACCCTAGAATTAAGGTTGGCCGAAACATACAAGTAAGGGGATTTGGTTTTCCAAGCAAGCATTCATTCAAGCATTTCTACAAACACCTCAAGTACATTTCATGTAACAATTTAAACATGGTTTAATCCTCCAAGTGGGGTTAGCATCCACTAACCCTAATTTACAAGGGTCTGGCCGAAACCTTGTAGGGTACCAAACCCTAATTTTGTCCTTCCAAAAATTTGGAAACATCACATATGAGTATACCCTAGGTCTTAAGGGTTATTTTCATGTAATGAAAATTTGCCAAGCACATCCTTTAGGGTGTGGCCGAAACCCATTAAAGGACAAAACCCTAGGTTTTGTTCTTGACACCATGAAGAAAATCCATCTACATGTATACCCTAAGTCTTAAGGTCTTCCCATGCATCAAAGTTGGATCAAAAACCTTCTCTTGGACCCCTTACAAGAGTTGGCCGAAACTTCCACTAGGGAAGTTCTTGTGAATTTTCAAAAGGATGAAACAAACATACTTTCAATAACAATTATGCCACAGGCGAGAGGATACTTACATCCTAGCGCTGGAAATTTCGCCTTCTTTAAATCGTAGGGTACCCTACACTTGGAGGGTATGCGAAGATCCTTTTCTTCCAAAACTTCTCTCTAGTATTCCTTGGTCTTGGTAGGGAGTAATGGCTCTTAAACTTTCCTTCTTGAAATTGCCTTAGGTTTAGAATCCTAAGGTTGGAAATTTCGAAAATGCAAGGAAGAGGGCAATGGGGTTTCGGTTTTGGGAGAGTGAGGAAGAAGATAAAAAAAGAGGAAGTTATCCCAACTCCCTTATTTATACTTCTCTCATGAAAAGACATGTCTCTTCACTCTTACACACTTAACAAGCATGTTTCTTATTCTCTCAACAAGAAACAATGCTTGGTGTAGTGGTTAAGACATGGAGAGTGCAACTAGGAGGTTCAAGGTTCAATCCTTGCTCTCTCCTTTTTATCACCTTTTGCACTAATCCATATCAAAGCCCTTTAAGCCATGCCCATCATGAAATTTCATAATATTTCATGTTTATGAATTCATAATATTTTCTAATATTTTTCCTGAATTCATAACATTATTTACATAATATTTTATAAATATTATTCACATAACATTTCATGATAATTATATTTCATGAATATAATATTTCATGCATTTATGACATTTCATAGCATGTGATTGCATGAAATTTATATCATTTCATTATAACCATTTTCATACATTGTCATGATTTTACATTGACAAATTTTTGGGGTGTTACATCAGCCCTGTTCTGCAAATTTCAGTTTAGTTTCTAAATTCGTCAGTTTATTTCCAATTCGATTCGTGTCTAGTTTAATTCCTGCAATTGAAGACAACATTTAGTTTGTTAATGCAATTGATCTGAGTTTGTTTAGCAATTTAGTTTTATTTTTGCGTTTTCAGTTCAGCTTGTTTTGCATCGATCTCTATTTCTGCAACTTGGATCCCATATCTGCTAGTTCATCTCATTCTGCACATTGTCAGCTATCATTTCTGAAGTTGTATCAGTGAAGTTCTGCATTTAGATTCCAACACTTGAACTCATTTGCTTTGTTCGATTTTGCATCCACTTGGTTGATGACATTCTGCATATGGTTTCTACACTATTGAACATTTACTTCTGTTTTGAGATTGTTTTTGGCTGATCAGATTTTGATCCGAATTTCTTCCTTCATTCCAGCATTTTTCTTCACTGATAGTTTGCTTTCCAAACTACATCGATTAGTTGCATTTCTGAACTGTTAGCATTAGCCTTGGCACTTAGTATCAGTTTCAGTTTCAGTTTCGGCACACAAGCTTTCCTCTTTGTATCAAGTTTGTATCAACTTCTTCACATTGTATCAAGAGAGGTTTTGGTATTAATTGGTACCAAGTTAAATGCAGTTTTTGGTGAGCTATTGTGTTTGAAATTAGTTAGGTTTGCATTCGAATATTTCTGAGTTTCTTTGCATTGGTTGGCTTCCCAAAAAAATTGTAGCTAGTTTGAGTTGAGTTTGTTTAAAGTTTAATTTCTGAATTTTGTAGCTAGCAATTGTGTTGAGTGTGTTTGTTTCCGAGAATTGGCATCACTGCGTTTATTCATTTGCTCAGTATTTGTTTTGTATTCGAAATCAGATTTGTCTTCTGAAATTGGTTAAGTGCCTTGGTTGATTAAGCTTCTCATTGGTTAAGTTCATAAAGTGCATTTCCCTTGTTTGGTTCATTGAGTTAAGTTTTCTTTCCTTTCATTGAGTTTTCCTTTTTGAATTGAAAACCAAACCTAGATTTTACTTGACACCCCAAAAATATTAACGACACATAAACTCGAGCTTGAATCAAACACTCTCAACTAGTCCTAGGAAAAATACGACCTGTGGCCCCTTTACTACGTTTTCATTATTTGATAGCAAAAAGGGTTTCCAACTTTACACACATCTAAATTTTGAGACCCACATTCGTGACACCTAGTTAGGATTCCATCAAAATTTTTGGTGCCGTTGCTGGGGAACTACTAGTTGAGTTGTTTGATTTTTGCTTGTATGCTTATGGACATATCATTTGATTCTATTTTCTTGTGCTTTATCTTTTGTACACGGTTGCTGCCATTTTTCTTGTTTGTTTTGTGATAGAGCTGTAAGATCAAAATGTTTTCACTAGAGGACTGTAAAGAGCTCAAAAGTGCACTGTCAGAGTTAAAGTTTTGGGTGAATCATGTGATCCAACAAAGATCCAACAGTCATGCATCTACTTACCAGCAGCCATGTCAACAGTTTCAGCAGCAAAACTAATATTTTCAGCAATCTGATTCAAATTTTCAGCAACCACACTATCAATTTTAGTAAGGGCGACCACAATGTCAATCTTACCAACAATTTCAGTAGCCCGATTCAAACTTTCAGCAGAACCAACCTTTCAATCAGCCACCACAGCAATTTCAACCACAATTCCAGAATTTTTAGCAAACAAATCAGTTCTTTCAGCCACAATTTCAGCAACCCTATCCACAAAATCGTTCACCTTTTCACGGAATTCAACAAGGGTACCAAGATAATTTGAATTACCAGCAACCATATCAATTTCCACAGCAATTTCAGCCTTGCAACCAAAACTTCCAATGCTATAATTCTCAGGAAGTTCAACCATCCTTTCAGCCTAATTGTCAGCCATTTCAGCAACAATTTCAGCCCTCCTATCAGCCCCAACTTCATAATTTTTAGAATAATAATTTCCAGCAACATCATCCTTGCTATCAACCCAATTTTTAGCAGTTTAATCAGCCTATTCAACCATTTGAGCAGCCCCAACAGCTCTAATTTCAGAATTCACAGCCTAATCAAGGAGATTTTGAACAAAGAGTTGAGGAGGTCATGCAACAAATTCTACAAAGGCAACAAAGGCTTCAAGACATCGAAAGAGGCATTGGACAAATTGCTAGTCAAATGAATCAAATGCAAGTTCAAGGATCAAGCCAACCACCTCCTCAAGCTACTCAAGATTTTAAGGGGTATGATTATGCATCAACTTTGGGGAATGAAGAGGTTGTGTCAAGTTTAAACACTCCAAATGCCGAATGTAACACCCGCCTTTTTCCCACACCTTACGGTGTGGCGAGAAGCGGCGTTACGATAACATACATATACGCTTATGAATATCTTAATGCAACGGAATAATTTTTTTCTTTATACACATGCGTTTAACCATGCAACTAATACTTGAATCATGTACATATGCCTTAGCTATCATTCATGAACATGATGGCATTGTAACTTGGCATATTAATATCATACATAGCATCATGATATAAACATTCCATAACTCATCCATAAGCATCATAAGTAGTAAGTTATTCTTTAGGCATGACTATCATAGGTATAGCATAGAACCTTAGAAAGTGTTTCAAAACACAAGGCATGCAACAAGTATAAATATGAGAATCCTTTTTCTCTTTCCTTTGCCATGTCACTACCATACACACACTCTTGCCCCTCCTGCTGCATCACATAATAACCTCTTGCTTGATCTGCGGTATAAGAAAATAAAACTATAAGCACATAGGCTTAGTAAGACCCTTTCCTACTCACTAAAAACCATGTGTCTCATAAAACATAAACATATGAAACATTTGACAAGCATAATTCTGAACATAAAACATAAGCATATTTTTAACATAAAACATAAGCATATTCTTAACATAAATCATAAGCATATGAACATTTAACATAGTATGATTCTTAACAGAAAACATAAACATAAAACATACTTATCATGGCATAATTCTTAACATGAATGAATGCATGAGTCAAATGCATATATCATACGGATGCTTATTTGAAAATCATAATTATAAATACTTAAACATAATCTTAACATCATGGGGGTCCCCGGCTTGTACCACATACATACATCATATGCGCGAATCCCTAAGTAAATACGAGGTAGCTAGTCTCGACCTACTAGGGTAGGAACAGCTACGGTAGTTCCAAAAACTGAGGCGTTCTTAAGGTGTCCATCCCTGTTGGACAGCTACGGTAGTCCCAGAACCATGGACAGCTACGGTAGTCCAGAACCGAGGCGTTCTTAAGGTGCCCATCCCTTGGACCCTTACTTCGGTCCGGTACAAGCCCATTCATATTAAAGTAAAATATCTTTACATGCTTCATCATTCATAGAACATACATAGCATAAACATAATCGTGTTTCATGAAGCATAGCATAAGAGTAGGAACAGCTACGGTAGTTCCAGAACCGAGGCGTTCTTAAGGTGCCCATCCCTTATCATGATATAAAGCATACTTGGCATTTCATCATTCATACTTAATGCATAACATCATGATGCCTTAAAGGCATAATTATTATCTTCATTCATCATCTTCATTCATAAACATGACATACATACATAATTATGTTGGGACCGGGTGCATGTTGACGAGGATACGGGTTCGTAAATTTTAAAATTTTTACGTGCAGCGGAAGAATTAGCATAAAATAATTTCTCAAATTATTTTAACCACGTATCTAGCATGCAACCTTATGATGTGTGGACATGATCATAAATTAAAACTTTGCGGAAAAGTAAACTAATTTACTAAGTACCTCGCGTAACTCGAAATAAGGGACGAGATCCAACCGTAGCGTCCCTTGGAAGCTCCGCCTCTATTCGCGTCCACGCCGAGTTCTCTTCGGGATGACTTCGCAAAGTCACGAGTTTTGTGCCGACGAGAACTACTAGATTCTCTAAAGGCACAACTAGAAGATCAAGAGAGAAGAAAGAAAACTAACCACCAAGTAACGGAATCAAAATTCCGGGAAGAGAGAAGTTGTGACCCGCTTCTTCTTCTTCATCTTTGGCTCCTCCTTGGTTGATGTTGCTTACGCCAACCCTCCCTTGCCAAGTCTCCCTCTTAACAGATTCAATGCTAGCCTTTGGTTCCTTTATATAGTAGCCTCTCCCTTGCCAAGTCTCCCTCTTAACGGCATTTTCATAAGAAATTTATCCTATAAATTCTCTTATGAATTATTCTATTTAAGCCAAGTTTTATTATAACTAACTTTATAATAAAACAAATACTTCTCTCTTTTAATTATGGAATAAAATTTGTATAAAATTTTCTTATCATGGATAAATCAATTCATAATTGATTTTACAAATTAAAATTAAACCAATTCATGGTTCATTTTAATTTCCATAAAAAGAATAAATTTCTATAAATTTCTTTATAAATCTCATTATATAAATTTCTTTATATATCAATTTATTTATCCATAATTTTATAAAACAAATCACGCTAGATTTATTTTATTAATTAAACCAAATAAATTGGTTTCTCCCCTTTGTATTGGCCGGCCAAACCAAGAGGGTTGACACCCTCTTTGGCCGGCCAAACCGAGCCGAACCCATCGCGAATTAAACTCATTTAATTCGCCCAATAAGCCTTCAAAAGACTTAGCCATTTTTAGCTTCTATTGCGCCTCTGATAAATTCAGATTCGACTTATTTCTCTTGATCGGAAAATCCAATTTTCAACTCGTTTTAAATCCCTCGGATTACTCGTAGTGCGTGTGACTAAATAGGCTTTCGATTTATGTTGGTCGTCTATAATCAACCAATTATAGAACGATCATGAGTGGCACCTAGTAGTACATCATGACCCCCAATTAACCGAAAGATCAACGGTTGACCTCAGAAATATTTCTGAAACCCTTCAGCAGCTCTAATGAATCATGCCTCATTCCCTTCACCATCTTATACCCACTTGGTTCAGGACACGGTCTATGTGTGTCACACTAGGCTGACTACGTCACACCTAGCCCAAGTAGTGTCTTTCTCATCCTTTGGAGTTCTAATTACTCTCATGTATTTATGAGACTCATACTCTAAATATGATATGCTCTGGCCAGAGGCTTTGAGTAACAATCCGACGATAGGCCTGGGTATACATCTCCTCGCAAGGAGTGGTGAATCCTTTGTAAGCTGTTCAAACATCTTCGGGCACTTCGGCTTATACCCAACCATCCTGGGTCCACACCTCCTTTGGAGATGCTTGCTAAAGATATTCAAGTATAAGTCTCCATGACCAAGATGACTTGAACACCGCAAGTCAAAGGAACATCGCACTTAAGCTGCGGTAAGAACTTCACTGACCTGTCTATGTATAGACTACCATGTGAAGTTTTACAGTTAGTCACTCCAATGAACTAGTTCCCTTAAATAGCATCCATGTTTATCTCCGGACATCCCAATGTCACCAGCCAGTGAGAATCAGCTGATTAGAGAATAACCCATGCTAGTCTCAACAGAATTGATAGTGTCCGTTTTTATCAATTCATCGACTAGGGATATTTTCAATACTTCACAATTGCACATGTAGAGATAATCACTAGTTGTGATCCCATCACAAATTCTCTTATGCTGTGAATTGTATTGAGGACATTCAGTAGATGAGTTTAAGATCCCAATCAAATACACAAATATGTATACTCAAATAGTGAATTTTCATTTATTAAATAAATGTTTACAATCATAAGGCAATTACCTTAGAACACTTCTCTCATATCACTAACAAACTCCCACTTGGCCTAATGCCAATCGCTACGGTATCCAATACCACAGGCTCTAACATGACCCTCAGGCCTTAGTTAAAGGATCCGCTAAATTCCTTTCAGTGGGAATTTTCTCAATTTGTATATCATTCCTACTTATAATCTCTCTGATCAGATGATAGCGGCGAAGCACGTGTTTGGATCGCTGATGAGACCTTGGTTCCTTTGCTTGTGCAATAGCTCCATTGTTGTCGCAGTAAACTGGCACCGCTTCATCAATGGTTGGAACCACACCAAGTTCGTAGACAAACTTCTTGATCTAGACTGCTTCCTTTGCTGCTTCCGAAGCTGCGATATATTCCGCTTCCGTGGTGGAATCCACTACGGTGTCTTGTTTGGAACTCTTCCAACTTATTGCGCCTCCATTCAAAGTAAATACGTATCCAGACTGAGATTTGGAATCATCCTTATCTGTCTGGAAACTGGCATCTGTATACCCACGTATTACCATATCTCCTTCTCCATATATTAGGAACACATCCTTAGTTCTTCTTAAGTACTTAAGGATTGTCTTGACAGCCGCCCAATGATCCATTCCTGGATCCGACTGGTATCTGCTGGTGACGCTCAAAGCATATGATACATCGGGCCTTGTACATAACATAGCATACATGATGGATCCTATCGCGGATGCATAAGGAATCTTATTCATGCAAATCCTCTCGTCTTCTGTGCGCGGACACATAGACTTTGAAAGGTTGATCCCATGCCTGATGGGAAGGTAACCTTTCTTGGATTCCGACATGCTAAACCTTTTTAGCACTTGGTTTATATATGTAGACTGCGAAAGACCAAGCAACCGTTTTGATCTATCTCTATAGATTCTAATCCCAAGGATATAGGTTGCTTCTCCCAGGTCTTTCACGGAGAAAGTTTTGGACAACCAAATTTTAACTGTCTGTAAGACTGATATATCATTTCCTATAAGTAATATGTTATCGACATATAATACTAGGAATACGACTGCACTCCCACTAACCTTCTTGTACACACAAGGTTCGTCAGGATTTTGTGAGAAATCAAACTCTTTGATTGTCTCATCAAAACGGATGTTCCAGCTCCTGGATGCTTGCTTTAGTCCATATATGGATCGTCGAAGCTTGCATACTTTGGTTTTATCAACCGATGTGAAACCTTCAGGTTGTATCATGTATACATCCTCAAGCAGGTTTCCATTAAGGAAAGCTATTTTCACATCCATTTGTCATATCTCATAATCATAATGAGCTGCTATGGCTAGGAGCATCCGAATGGATTTAAGCATAGCTACTGGCGAATAGGTTTCGTCATAATCAATTCCTTGTTTCTGACGATATCCTTTTGTCACTAATCTAGCCTTAAAGGTAACGACATTACCTTGCATGTCGGTTTTCTTCTTGAAAACCCACTTGCACCCTATGGGCTTAATCCCTTCAGGTGGGTTAACCAAGTCCCATACTTGGTTTTCGTACATGGAATCCATTTCCGACTTCATGGCTTCAAGCCATTTGTCCCTTTCTGAATTTTTCAGAATATCTTCATAACTGATAGGTTCATCGTCGTTTGATTCACTTATGAGAAATGTTGGGACCGGGTGCATGTTGACAAGGATACGAGTTCGTAAAATTTTAAATTTTTACGTGCAGCGGAAGAATTTGCATAAAATAATTTCCTAAATTATTTTAACTTCGTATCTAGCATGCAACCTTATGGTGTGTTGCCATAATCATAAAATAAAACTTTGCGGAAAAGTAAACTAATTTACATTATACCTTTCGTAACTCGAAGAAAGGGACGAGATCCAACCGTAGCGTCCCTTGGAAGCTCCGCCTCTATTCGCGTCCACGCCGAGTTCTCTTCGGGATGACTTCGCAAAGTCACGAGTTTTGTGCCGACGAGAACTACTAGATTCTCTAAAGGCACAACAAAGAAGAACAAGAGAATAAATAGGAAACTAACCACCAAGAAACGGAATCGAATTCTGAGAGGGAAGGAGATGAGATCCGCTTCTTCTTCTTCTTGGTTGGCTTCTCCTTCTTCTTGATAGCTCACGACAACCAAGAGGGGAGGAGGGGTTTGCGCCGGCCCTAGATGGAGGAAGGTGCTTCAAGGGGCGCCGGCCCTAGAAGCTTCAATGTGGGCGCCGGCCCTAGGTGGGGAGAAGGGAAGGAGAAGATAAAAGAGAGAGAGATAGGGAGCTCTATATTGATTAAGAAATCAAGGCTTGCCTTTAGTTTCTTTTATAGTGGCCTTTCCCTCGCCAAGTCTCCTCTTAACGGAATTAACGGAATTAGTTATCATAAGAAATTTATCCTATAAATTCTCTTATGAATTATTCCGTTTAAACCAAGTTTTATTATAACTAACTTTATAATAAAACTAATTAGTTATCATAAGAAATTTATCCTATAAATTCTCTTATGAATTATTCCGTTTAAACCAAGTTTTATTATAACTAACTTTATAATAAAACTAATTAATTATCATAAGAAATTTATCCTATAAATTCTCTTATGAATTACCAAGTTTTATTATAACTAACTTTATAATAAAACTAATTAATCTCTCCTTTTATTATGGAATAAATTTTTATAAGAAATTTATAAACTTTCTTATTATGGAAAAATCAATTCATAATTGATTTTATAAAATTAAAATAAATCATTCCATGGATCATTTTAATTTCCATAAAAAGAATAAATTTCTATAAATTTATTTATATAAATTTCTTTACAAAAATTTATTTATCCATAATTTATAAAACAAATCGCATTAGATTTATTTTATTAATTAAACCAATTAAATTGGTTTCATCCCTTTAATGTGGCCGGCCACAACAAAGAGGTTTGGCACCCTCTTTGGCCGGCCAAACCAACCCGAACCGATCGCGAATTAAACTCATTTAATTCGCCCAATAAGCCTTCAAAAGACTTAGCCATTTTAGCTTCCATTGCGCCTCTGATAAATTCAGATTCGACTTATTTCTCTTGATCGGAAAATCCAATTTTCAACTCGTTTTAAATCCCTCGGATTACTCGTAGTGCGTGTGACTAAATAGGCTTTCGATTTATGTTGGCCGTCTATAATCAACTAATTATAGAACGATCATGAGTGGCACCTAGTAGTATATCATGATCCCCAATTAATCGAAAGATCAACGGTTTGACCTCAGAAGAAATTATTCTGAAACCCTTCAGCAGCTCTAATGATTCGTGCCTCATTCTCTTCACCACCTTATACCCACTTGGTTCAGGACACGGTCTATTTGTGTCAGTCCCCACTAGGCTGACTACGTCACACCTAGCCCAAGTAGTGTCTTTCTCGTCCTTTGGATTTCTAATTACTCTCATGTATTTAAGAGACTTGCACTCTTAACATGATATACTCTGGCCAGAGGTTTTGAGTAACAATCCGACGATAGGCCAGGGTATACATCTCCTCGCAAGGAGTGGTGAATCCTTTGTAGGCTGTTCAAACATCTTCGGGCACTTCGGCTTATACCCAATCATCCTGGGTCCACACCTCCTTGGAGATGATTGCTTTAGATGTTAAAGTATAAGTCTCCATGACCAAGATGACTTGAACACCGCAAGTCAAAGGAACATCGCACTTAAGCCGCAGTAAGAACTTCATTGACATTTCCATAGATAGATTCCATATGAAGTCTTACAGCTAGTCACTCCAATGAACTAGTTCCCTTAACTAGCATCCATGTTTATCTCCGGACATCCCAATGTCACCAGCCAGTGAGAATCAGCTGATTAGAGAATAACCCAGGCTAGTCTCAACAGAATTGATAGTGTCCGTTTTTATCAATTCATCGACTAGGGATATTTTCAATGCTTCACATTTGCACATTTAGAGATAATCACTAGTTGTGATCCCATCACAAATTCTCTTATGCTGTGAGTTGTATTGCGGACATTCAGTAGATGAGTTTAAGATCCCAATCAAATACACAAGCATGTATACTCAAATAGTGAATTATCATTTATTAAAATAAATGTTTTACAATCATAAGGCGATTGCCTTAGGACACTTCTCTCATATCACTAACAAGAAATCCGTATCTCTCTGGAATATTGCGTGTCCTATCAGACCTACGAAGAGGTGGTGTAGTTTTAGGTTCAACTGATAGCTCATCATTATGAGTTATTGGTTGTGGGTCTAGACTAGGTGTCTCTGTAATGTCTATTGGAGTTTCTTGAACTTCATCAAGTTCAATGCCACTCCCACTGTTTTCTTGTAAAAGAAATTCTTTTTTCAGAAATACAGCATGCCTTGAAACAAACACCTTTTGTTCCAAGGGATGATAGAATTGGTAACCCTTCGATTCCTTAGGGTATCCAATAAATAGACACTTATCAGACTTTGCATCCAATTTGTCTGATACAGTCCGCTTCACATAAGCCGGACAACCCCATGTCTTAAGGTGAGTTAAGTGAGGTTTCTTACTATTCCATGTCTCATATGGAGTAATAGAGACTACCTTGGTCGGGACTCTGTTTAGCAAGTAAACAGCTGTCTTAAGTGCATAACCCCAAATGGATTTTGGAAGAGTTGCATGATTCATCATTGACCTAACCATGCCCATCAAGGTTCGGTTGCGCCTCTCAGATACACCATTATACTGTGGTGTATACGGCGGAGTCCATTGGGACAATATCCCATTGTCCCTTAGATAATCTTGAAACTCTTGACTTAAGTATTCACCACCCCGATTTGATCGAAGTATCTTAATACTTTTGCCAAGCTGTTTCTCTACTTCATTTCTGAACTCTTTGAATTTCTCAAAGGCTTCAGATTTGTGTTTCATCAAGAACACATACCCGAATCGTGAGTGATCATCGATAAAGGTGATGAAGTAGCAATAGCCTCCTTGTGCAAGAGTTGACATTGGTCCACATACATCAGTATGTATTAGACCAAGCAATTCTCCCACTGGATTACCTTTTCCGGAAAAGGGTAATTTGGTCATCTTGCCTTTTAAGCATGATTCGCATGTATCAAATGAATCGGGTTCAAATGATTCCAAAATTCCACATCGGTGTAATTTGGTCATGCGTTTCTTACTTATATGGCCAAGACGACAATGCCACGTGTAGGAGTCTATTCGAGCACGTTTGTTGCTAACTTCAATATTGAAAACGTCACCGGATAAATCTAACGTGTAGATACCATTGCACAAAGTTCCATTCCCATAAAGAACGCCATTTAAAGTTATGTAACAACAATTGTTACTAAAAGTTAAATGATAACCCTTTTCATTCAAACATGAAATAGATACAATGTTCTTTATTAACGAAGGAACGAAATAACAATTATCCAATTCTAAGACACGTCCAGTCGGGAGCTTTAGCAAATATGTTCCGATGGCAACAGCAGCAATCTTTGCTCCATTTCCAACTCGCAAATCCGCTTCTCCCTTGACGAGTCTTCTTCTATTCTTTAGCCCCTGTATGTCATTACATATATGTGAGCTACACCCAGTATCAAGTACCCAGGTATTTGAGGAAATAGAATGACATTCAATAACGAAGATACCTGAAGAGGATGGGACTGTTGGATCGAGAAATGCGAGAGAGGGGGGGGGGGTGAATGTTGCAATTCGTTCGGATTTAAAAAGAGCGGGTGCGCAGCGGAAATAAAAGAGAACACAACAATGCAAACACAGCCGGTTTACTTGGTTCGGAGCCTGGGTCGACTCCTACTCCAAGGCCCACGGTCGTTGATCGTTTTTTGCGGGCAATTCTATAAGTTCGCAAAAGTTTACACACAAATAATAATAAAAATATTCTCGTAAACTTAAATACAACTCTTGTTACCGACGTCCGGTGAAGATTGAAGTTCTGGAGCAGCGGGACGTCGTCGGCTTGAGTTGGCAGCTTTCTGGAGCGTGTCGTGGAAGCAGAAGAGCGTAGAATTGTCGAAGGAATTGGTTGTTCAAGAATAGGGTCGAGGCCCTCTTTATATAGGGCAGGGGGCGCCCGACATGCTCGGGGCGCCCCCCACGTGGCTCTGATCCGGCGAGCCCTCTGGTCAAGGCTGATCTCTTCATCTTCGGGATCAGCTTTGACCGGGGCGCTCGACGCGCGCGGGGCACCCGGTTGACCGGTCAAAGCGTCATCTTCAGGGCTTCGCGAGAGTGAGCTGCAGCAGCCTTCAGTGGCGTGGCACAGTGGGCGCCCGAGACACGCGGGGCGCCCGACATGCGGGGCGCCCGACACACGCGGGGCGCCCCCAATTGCGCTGCTGTCGGGGCGTTTACCTCTCTGCTGACTTTGGGTTGACTCTGGGGCGCCCGACACATCCGGGGCGCCCTACTCAGCTACGGCCTCACTCCTTTGAGGCTCTCTGAGCTGCAGAAACACAGTCCTTCGGTCCTGCATCCAGGGTTAGTCCAAAACAGCAAATAATAAGTTAGTTAAAACAGCCTTAGCTGTCTTGGTTCTGACTTTGGATCTCCAAAATGGAGCCCTAGGTCGAACCGACGCCTAATGTTCCCTCTAGGGGAACGCGTCCTCACCTACTCCTCTCGGGAGAATTTACCTGGTGCCAACCGGTTTCACCAGTTGGACTTTTGCCCAGCAGCCCTTCGCCAGGTCTTGGTTTTCGCCTAGCAGCCCTTCGCCAGGACTTAGTTTTCGCCTAGCAGCCCTTCGCCAGGACTTGGTTTTCGCCTAGCAGCCCTTCGCCAGGACTTGGTTTCCTGACAGCCCATCGTCAGGTGCCTAGCATCCCTTCGCTAGGACTTGGTTTCCTGCACTCTCAAGCAGCATTGTTAGACAACAAATAACCCTTAACTTTGAATCCTTTGCCAATATCAAAACAAGGTTCGATCTGGTGCTTCCTGCACCAACAATCTCCCCCTTTTTGATTATGGCAACACAATTCAAAGTTAAGGAAAAACTTATAACAGTTTAAGCACAAAAGGTTAAGCAATGAAGTATAACTATTTATGAATAGAATAAATGTAGAGTTGAAAAAAATATTTATTTTTCATACTCCCCCTAAAACCCTGAATACTTGTATTAACTTTGACCTTTCCTCCCCCTTTGACATATATCACTTGTTTTTGACAAAGTATTTCAAAAACACAGTAAAAATATTTTCAAAACTTTTTACACTTAGATAATTTTCAAGTATAAATCAAGTACTTTTTTGAGAAGTTTTGAAAAAATTAAGTGTCAGGTACTTGGTTTAAAAACAGTTAAGTACTAAACCCATTTAACTACTTGAAATAAATTTTTGAAAGGAATTGTTAAGTATTTAGAAATAATTTTTGAGAAAGTACTTAGAAATAATTTTTGAAAGAAATAGTTAAGTACTTGGGAAAAAAAATGTTAAGTACTTAAGTTAAAAAATTAAGTACTTAAATTGATAAAAAATTAAGTACTTAAATTGATTTTAAAATAAAAAAAATTAAGTGCTTCAGATGTTTTTGAAATTCAAATTTGAAAATTTTGATTCCCTCTTTTCTTTCCTATCTCTCCCCCTTAATGTTAAATTCTTCTCCTTAGACCATTTTTAAGTCCAATTCAAAAAATATTTTGAAGGAAGTCTTAAGGAGAGTATTTGTGTATCAGAGCCTATGAATTTTGAAAGCATGAAGATACTTAGAATAATTTTGAAGGCATAAAAAAACTTAAATTTCTAGATTAACTCCATTTTGAAAAAAAATGTATTTGTAGGCAAATCTTTAAAAGCTTCACGCACTTTGAACATTTTGGCCTTGAAAAAATATTTGTACTTTTGGAAACATTATATTTTGAAAAATAGCAGTACTTTTTGAAAGATATTATGCATTTTTGAAGACATAAGTACTTTTGAAATAAATTATGATTTGAAACACATAAGTACTTTTAGAAAAGTATTAGACTTTGAGAAGTATAAGTAATTTATAAAATATTTTACTTGACTAGGTTTCTTTTCCAGTCTGACACAATCCTAGGAAACCTTGTTAACTACACGGGCATTTTCCTAAGTGTCCTGGAAATTCTCCAACTCAAGTAAGTATTATTTCACAAACAATTTCATAGGCCACAACAATAAAAATATTTTGAACGAAAAATTATTTATGTTTTCAAAAGGATTTTAAACTTGCAGTGCATGAAAACATATAATTTTGAAAAATCTTCAACAATTCTTTTAATTTGATCTCCCCCTAAACTTGACCCAGTCCTAGGAAGCTTGTTGACTATAAGTGATCTTCCTCTGAGTTTTAGGGTTTGATTTAAATTATAAGAATTATCTAATAACTTCAAAATAATTACAAAAAAAATTTTAGTAATTCTTCTTTTGAATCAAACTCCCCCTAAATTTGACACATCCTAGGAGTCCTAGTAGATCATGAAGTGGACCTTCCTCTGTGTCTTTAGGGTTTATTAAAAACAAAAGAATAATTTTGAATAATCTTCTGAGTATGAAACTTTCAAGGAGATAAATTTTTGACACCTCAATTTGAAGTAATAATAATAACACAGTTTTTGAAAAGAAATATTTTGAAATGATAATAATTTTTCAAAGAGATAGTGATATACCAAGAATTTTGAGTAATTTTTGAAGGCCTTATTCTGAAATGATACTAAATCAGGTTTTGAGACTAAATCTAAAAAGAACTCCCCTTGTATTCGACTTGTCTTAACTTTATCTAAGTGCTTGAAGGGTCTTTAGCATTAACTAGGTTTGACCATGTTTGACTCAGTTGACTAAGGTTTAACCATGTTAATCATGGTTTGACTATGTTGAAATTATTCTCTGAATGAAAACACAACATAAAAGAATTTTTAATTTGAACTTAATTTTCCTGTCTCACCCAATCTAGGATTTTCAAACAGTTAACCTTAAAAGTTCTTTGTGAGACAGGTTTGAAGGTAAAAATTAACTTTGAAAAGGAATTTTCATTTATTTTGAAAAAAGTTATTTAATTTTGAAAACAGATTTGAATCTATAATTATTTGAAATTTGTGTTAGATTCGAATTTGACAAAAGATAATTTGAATTTGAATTTCAGAAATTGACTTCCAGGTCTTGGCGAGGCACTAGGCCTTCTTTGGCCGTAGCCTTATGGGATCATCCACCCTTTCCTTGACAAAGCCTTTTAATGAAATTTCATTTTCAAATTAAATTAGGTCATTTTCTGGTCTAACTAGCTTGGGTCTTGGATCGGTAGCTTCGGCTGGTTTCACCAGTCTAAAGAGACCAAGTAGACTTGATCTTATTAGAGTTGGTTTCCCCAACGTACTATCATCTCACCTCCTCCCAATACTATGTTTTCAAATTTCAAGTAATTGGTTAAGTCCTTAAGCTATCTAGTCCTATGAATAGCCAAAACAGAACTTCAGGTAATGTCATAGTGAGGAGAAATTTCTGGATTTTCTAAGTTTGCAAAATTATTAATCAGTTTTTCTTGTATATCAATTTTAATTTTCAAAGTCTCATTTTCTTGTCTTAACATTTTAAATTTTGACTTTGCTAATATACATGATTTCATTAAGTTATTTAAGCATGCATCCATATCTAAATTTGACCAAGGGAGATTAATTAATCTATCAGTATTCAAGGTAAAGAGTGGATTTGGATGTAAATTATAGTTACCCATTTTGGTTGGTTGCCCTGGATCTTTGTAACGTTTATCTGTGCATTCCTCTTTGTAATGCCCAACCTCCTGGCACTTGAAGCATTGGATGCGACTCTTGTTCTTTCGTGCTTTTGGGGCTGGTTCCTTTGTCGCCGTCGGTTGTATCGTTTGAATCTTTCGAGTAGGACACTTAGTTTGGTAGTGCCCTCTCTCCCTGCATATGTAACAAATTATATGATTTTTAAAATTCAAATTTGTAATTTTACCTTTTGATTCCTTATTAGGAATCTCCCCCTTAATTGTTGCTGTCTCGGATCTAAATTCATCTTCTGATTCCGTGTCTGAGTCAGACTTGGGTACCGGTTGAATCTCCTTCTTTGGTGGTTCTCTTGGAGTTTTCCCTGCAAAAGTTATACCTTCCTCGACCATTGCAGTATTAGCTTGATTATTTAATTCTAATTTAGAAAAGAATTTGAAATTGGTTACCATCTCAGTCAGTTCGTCGTCTGATTCTGCTGGTTCGATTTCGACTCTGGGTTCAGGTTCAGACTCTGACTCGGCTATCTGTGCTTGGACCGAGAGTGCGAGATAACTTACCTGATCTTCTTCTTCATCTGAGATTTCTTGATGAAGATTGATCAATTTCTCCCAAATTTCTCTAGCACATCCAAATGAACCGACTAGCTTGAGTTGTTCGTTAGTTAGGCCGCATTGTATGATTACAGTCGCCTTTGCATCTGCCTCGATCTTCCTCAAGGTTGGTTCGTCCAATTTCTCCCAGGCGATCGACATACCATCTTCTGTAGGTACTGTAAACCCCGTTTGGAGGATCATCCATATGTCCATGTGGGCCTTCAGAAGGGACTCCATTTGACTTCTCCAAGAATTGAAGTTCTCGCCGGAGAGGAGTGGTGGACGGATGCTATTCCATTCTTGATTGGCCATTAGTTTAAATCTTGCACACAATAAAAAAACAGAGATGTACCAAGACTTGGTCTTGGATTAGTAGTGCGGGAACAACAAAAAATATTGCACGAATTTCGAGGGAAAATATTAAAATAATAATAAAAATCACTCACAGATATTATTTACCAAAAAAAAAATAAAGCAAAAAAAATCCGAAAAGAAATTTCAAAGTGGTGGTTGCACCAACTTTGAATAACCCCGCTCGCCCCCCACGTGGCTCTTGATCCGGCGAGCCCTCTGGTCAAGGCTGATCTCTTCATCTTCGGGATCAGCTTTGACCGGGGCGCTCGACGCGCGCGGGGCGCCCGGTTGACCGGTCAAAGCGTCATCTTCAGGGCTTCGCGAGAGTGAGCTGCAGCAGCCTTCAGTGGCGTGGCACAGTGGGCGCCCGAGACACGCGGGGCGCCCGACATGCGGGGCGCCCGACACACGCGGGGCGCCCCCAATTGCGCTGCTGTCGGGGCGTTTACCTCTCTGCTGACTTTGGGTTGACTCTGGGGCGCCCGACACATCCGGGGCGCCCTACTCAGCTACGACCTCACTCGTTTGAGGCTCTCTGAGCTGCAGAAACACAGTCCTTCGGTCCTGCATCCAGGGTTAGTCCAAAACAGCAAATAATAAGTTAGTTAAAACAGCCTTAGCTGTCTTGGTTCTGACTTTGGATCTCCAAAATGGAGCCCTAGGTCGAACCGACGCCTAATGTTCCCTCTAGGGGAACGCGTCCTCACCTACTCCTCTCGGGAGAATTTACCTGGTGCCAACCGGTTTCACCAGTTGGACTTTTGCCCAGCAGCCCTTCGCCAGGTCTTGGTTTTCGCCTAGCAGCCCTTCGCCAGGACTTGGTTTTCGCCTAGTAGCCCTTCGCCAGGACTTGGTTTTCGCCTAGCAGCCCTTCGCCAGGACTTGGTTTCCTGACAGCCCATCGTCAGGTGCCTAGCATCCCTTCGCTAGGACTTGGTTTCCTGCACTCTCAAGCAGCATTGTTAGACAACAAATAACCCTTAACTTTGAATCCTTTGCCAATATCAAAACAAGGTTCGATCTGGTGCTTCCTGCACCAACAGGGACATCGGATGCCTTATTCTTCAAGGACTCAAGATAAACCTTGCAGTTTCTTCGCCAGTGACCCTCCTTGCCACAATGATGGCAAGTTCCTTTTGGTTTCTTTTCAGTCTTCTTGGCCTTTTTCTTCTTTCCTTTATTCTGTTCTTTGGCCTTCCTCTTAGAACCTTTCTTCGAGGAACCAACTAACAGTACCGCCTTTTGATCCGTCTTTACAGAAGGCTCCACAGTCTTCAGCAGGTTGAGCAACTCAGGAATGGTAGTCTCTAGATTGTTCATCCGATAGTTCATCACAAATTGTGAATAACTTTTGGGCAAACAACTCAGAATTAAGTCAATACTTAGTTCATGATCCATTGCAAAATCGAGTGTGTTCAGTCGCTCAATGTACCCCAACATTTTTAACACAAACTGCGAGGCAGAAGTGCCTTCCTGCATCTTAGTGGTGAAGAGGAGTCTGGAGACTTCGAACCTTTCGGATCTCGCCTGCTCTTCAAACAACTCATGAAGATGGAAGATGATGGTATAAGCATCCATATGCTCATGCTGCTTTTGCAGCTCAGGTACCATAGAGGCTAGCATGATGCAACTCGCAAGTTCAGAATCGGTCACATGTTTCTGATAGACCATTAACTGGTCTGGAGTTGCACCCTCTGGAGGATGGTTAGGAAGTTGATCTTCAAGGACATAAGCAAGCTTCTCTGCCTTGAGGACAATCCTCAGGTTTCGAAGCCAGTTCATGATGTTAGGCCCAGTCAGTTTATTGGTGTCCAAGATGGAACGTAAATTTAGAGAAGACATGATCGAGTGATTAACCTAGAAATACAAATTGAGCTTATGTGAGAAGAATGATTAAAGAATGTATCAACATACATAAATAAAATCCTATTTATTTTTCAAATTGAATAACCCTTTTTATCAATTCGGGAGATCGTAGGAACATCTCCAAATAGATTGATATCCAACCATAGATAAGAACCACCATGGCTGTGGTCATCAAGTTGTTCTTAGCTATGAAGGTAGGTAATTATACCGATTACATATCACATATATGTAACTATCACTTTATGCTATCAACTAATTGAATGAAAATCATTGGGTTGTTGACTCATTAACAAGTATGCAACATTATACATAGCGCCCAACTGCACCTCTCTTTACATCGACCTTGGCTATGGCACAACAAATCGATGCTCCAAGCTTAAGGCTGACCCATTAATCAAGAAATAGTTTTAATATGGTTGGAGTTCATTCAACCGTTTAGTCAGGCTTGGATGTGTCCAATAACCAAAACTAAGGATTGACCTCTGACTCCAGCTATATTATTCATAAACTAATTCCATGGTTTGAACATGTTGAGGTTCAAGCCGGGCATGGATGTGTCCATCAACCCAAACGAGAAACAAAACTCCGATTCTAACCATATTAATGGAAGGTGTTGGCCTTAATATTTTGTAAGGGGTTTTGGGTCTCATCCTTTCTTTTCTAAGCACATTCATGACATATAATCATGTCATGACTAACGATTTCCTTAATAAAGTATGTATGTGACTTAATTTATCAAGTCTCATTAATTGAATTAGGAACCGGATTTCCTAATTCTAATTTCATACTTTATTAAAGGAATTGTTTTGGGAAACAATTTCCTAAATTGTCATAATCAATTTCGGAAATAATATGTTTAAGACTTTGATTTCTCTAAATCAAATCTTATTAAATTAAGAGACATGAGTCCTTAATTCAACCACATATTATTTTCATGAAAATCTCATTTAAGAAAACTCTATAGGAAACCATTTTCCTAATTAATTTTAGAGACAACAATATGTAAGAGCATCACCTCTTAAATCAAATTTCCAAAATTTGATCACATATTTTATTCATGGATTAATTAATTACAACAAATTGTTTTCTAAGGGTGGCTCCCCGAGGCTCAGATACCCAAAGAAAAGAATTTGTCGTAAATCCAATTTGGACGGCTCCCCGAGACTCAATCCAAATCAAACATGACAATTTTATTCAAAATTGGGAAATTAAATTACAACAACTAACTTTAAATTGGACGGCTCCCCGAGGCTCAATCCAAAATAAAGAATTTTGTTGATAATTAAAAACCAATTCGAATTTAATTGTCAATTAATTGTCCATAAATTTGTCTAAATTTTCTTGAAAGAAAGTGCCCAAAATTGCAAGATTTCATAATAGGTTTTCAGAATAATTGTAAGTTTTTGGTACAAAGAAAACTTATATATTTCTAAAATTGGAAAATTTCTAAAATAGAAAATTTCCAAAATTGGAAAGTTTTCAAAGATGGAAAGTTTTTCACAATTATCATAAAATTTTAGAAACTAGGATATTTCAAAAGTTTGCGAAATTTCATGAGGATTTCCAAACTTAGAAATTCCTAAATCTAAAATTTATTATAATTGGAAAGTTTCCATAATTGAAATTTTTTTCCAAAATTGAGATCATGACAAAGTTTTCCGCAAAACAATTATATGATTATGTCAAACACTAACCGGCTCTGATACCACTGTTGGGACCGGGTGCATGTTGACGAGGATACGGGTTCGTAAATTTTAAAATTTTTACGTGCAGCGGAAGAATTAGCATAAAATAATTTCTCAAATTATTTTAACCACGTATCTAGCATGCAACCTTATGATGTGTGGACATGATCATAAATTAAATCTTTGCGGAAAAGTAAACCAATTTACTAAGTACCTCGCGTAACTCGAAATAAGGGACGAGATCCAACTGTAGCGTCCCTTGGAAGCTCCGCCTCTATTCGCGTCCACGCCGAGTTCTCTTCGGGATGACTTCGCAAAGTCACGAGTTTTGTGCCGACGAGAACTACTAGATTCTCTAAAGGCACAACTAGAAGATCAAGAGAGAAGAAAGGAAACTAACCACCAAGTAACGGAATCAAAATTCCGGGAAGAGAGAAGTTGTGACCCGCTTCTTCTTCTTCTTCTTTGGCTCCTCCTTGGTTGATGTTACTCACGCCAACCTCCCAGTGGAGGATGGTGCGCCGACCCTAAGGGGAGCAAGGGGCGCCGGCCCTAATATGAACATGGGGCGCCGGCCCTAAGGGGAAGAGAAAGGGAGAGAATAAGAGAGAGAGGGAGAGAATTAATCTCTTGATTACTCAATTGATTAGGATTCAAGGCTAGCCTTTGGTTCCTTTATATAGTAGTCTCTCCCTTGCCAAGTCTCCCTCTTAACGGAATTTTC